>JAMZAV010000566.1:0-316201 GCA_024449915.1 Sweltsa coloradensis | reverse complement strand
CAAAAACGAAAAATCGTAAAATGCAATTTTCATGAGAAATATTTTTGATGCGCTCAAAAACGTGCAGTTCTAAGTTCAGAGATTTCGAAGGCCTCCATAAAATTTCATCGCAAACGGAGTATCGGTTTAGCCAGAATCGTGCTGACAAACACACAAAAATACAGAAAAAAAGAAAGAAAGAAGGAAAGAAAAAAAAAAAACATTCCGGATTTTTTTCTTTAGTGTAGTGAAATGGAATCTTCGCTTCGCTCGCTACGCTCGCTACGCTCATCCAATTATGAAAATGTGGTGCATCTCGCTTTAACATTGCATAACATTTGATTGATACGGATAGCATCGCATCCCCAACACATCAATTATATTTTGTAATCACTTTATGATATATACTTATGCAACTTCTACATCAGATTTAATAATATATTATTATTTGCATCGCAGATATTTTTTTGTAAAAATAATTTAACACTTGTGAGCATGAGCAGATTTATTGCATGCTTCCTTTGTTATTAATATTTTCACAATCAATTCAATATATTCATTGGATGAGCGAAGCGAAGACTTAAATTTCACTGACCCCCCCAAAAAATAAGCTCGGGTGTTTTTTTTTCCTTTTTCTGTCTGTCTATTCGCGCTCTACCGGTCAAACGGCATACGCGATCTTGACGAAAATTGGAGAGGACGTTCGAAATCTCTGAACTTAGACCTGCCACGTTATTGGGTATAATCGTAGAAATATTTTTCATGAATATAGTATACTTTAACGATTTTTTTTCGATTTTTAATGCAATTCTTTCGTGATATTTGGGCCGATTCTGACCAAACGGGTGGGGCTACAACGATCATATTTTACATGGACATTATGGTAATGGCGATGTATTGTCTTTTGATAGAAAAAATTGAAAAATTTAGCTAGAATCCATAGAATAAAGGTATAAATATGAGTTTTTTTAGGTATATAATAACAATTAACAAGTAACAATAGAAACTTGACAACAATCACCGACAATGCGTTCAAAAAGCACTTCCAAAAGTAAAGAGATACCACACAAACTAAAAACTTACAAAAAAGCTCATCCATCAACGCGACTTAAAAAAGCGTTTCACGCCTAGTTTCACGAATTAAATTAGGACCATGACATTGAAATGAATGTCAATGTGTTATATTGTACTATGTATGTTTATTTCTATGTAAAATGTTTTACATTTCCTACTGTGCACATTGATAATGTGCGGCGCGTGCCTGTAATATGTTGAGCAGTCGAGTCCGCTTAGCTATCAGGTGACGCGTTCAGAGATTCCAACCATGCATAGAATTGCTTGCTGGCGGAGATTTTCTTCGCTCGCGCCTACAGTATTGTATTTTATTCAACTGCGTCTGGCTATCGCCAGCAGGAAGCAGAGAATGCTGTTATCGTTATGATCAAGTGCCTCGGCCTGCTATCGCATCACATTGTGTCATCATACTCAGAATAAACAATCATGATGTATTTTCTCTGTAATGTTTAGTTTCAATGCCATCTTCGTCAGTGTTCGCTTCCACTTGTGAATACACTTTTTTCTCGAACCAATAAACTAAAATCAAACTCCACCACTTTACATCCTTCACCCAATCATCATTTTAATATTGTCGTATGAAATTTAACAATTTGTTTTGTAAATTAGATTGAAGTGTCTAGCATAGTTATGTTCTTACATCATACATAGCACAGTCTCTAGTTATTTCATAACTAGGAAACGCTCAGTTGGACGCGTTGATAAGCGAGCACGTGCTATAGCTAGACCCACATTGCACATTTTTTGTAAATTTTAAAATTTGCGACGTTTGCTGTCCACGGGGCCATGTTTACAATATTATTTATTATTGCCAAGGTATTTGGGTAAACCCGTGGGTTAACCTTTACTTTGTGGATAAAATCCACCGCCATCTAGAGGACTGTAACGAATCAGATCCTGTGTTTGCCCGGATCAGGAATCGGGTTTTACTAATTTACATAATTAAATTCACTAGCTCATCAGCGAATACGATCTTCAAGAAAAATAAAATAAAATTACAAATAAATTTTAATTACTCAAATTAATAGCCAATAAAAAAAAATAAAAAAATCCTTAACTGTTATTAACTTAATTACCCGTCCATAGGATCTCCACAGTTGATGCTGCAAGACCTAGCTCTGCTCTGCATATTTTCTGCCCCACCGGCAATAAAGCTTATGAATAAAAATAATTGAGGAGGATTTCAGGAGTACAACTCTACATTGAAAGTTACTTCATTAAATTTTAACACACTCCAGTTCTCTATTGACAGTTGAACATAACAATTACATTTGAAAGTTACACCCTACCTATCGAGCTCGTTACTAAATAAGGTTAGACGAACCTACGAATACCCCTCCAAAATGTGAAGCTATACATCCAATTTACCAAATCAATGAGTTATAATTATAATGCCCACGGCATGTACTTAACCTTCGGCCGTAGTTCGTCGTAATCCCAATACAGTAATGTTGTAAAATGGAGGGCAAGTTCTTGATGTTGGGGTCAGAAGATAATCCACATGGCGATGACACACATGGCTTGAGTATGTACTGGTAATTAGTCACACTGTCTATTGATTATAAACACAGTTCTTTGGACACTCGGTTTATTGATTGGACACAGTCTATTGATTAACACACAGTTCTTTTGATTGGCAGATTCTTGATAAATTGAAGTTCTCAGTTTGAAAGGTCTTGTGCCGGTGAAATTAATTATTGTTAATTATGGTTGGTAAAATGTTCGAAAGTCTTACTGTCTGATGTAACTGTTCACAGGAATATAATCCACTGACGATAATGACACAATTATTGCATTACTGTTGAAACTGTTCTACCTGTCCAATGCTCGACACCAGTTAATTATTTAGTGATAGTAGCGGCTAATCACTGACGACGATGAAAAAATGATGCTCGGCACAGTTAATTAATTATGTGATAGCAGTGGCTAATCACTGACGACGATAAAAAAAGATGATGCTCGGCACAATTAATTATTATGAATCACTTTCAACTCGATGATCACTAATGAAGTTCAAACGCGATACTTGATTCGGAAACCCTACCCCGAAGCACGGTCGGCCCTATAAGACTTAGCTAATCGCGACAATCATGGTGGTTCCGTGCAATCCGGAGAGCCCCCATCCTTCGACTCACGTCCACCCGTGGACACGGCCACCGAACAACTCTCTCGAGAACACCCCAGCTCTGCTCGAAACACGGACATGGCCCTCAAGTACACAATGTTCGCTTCTCAGGTTCCGTGAAACAGACCAATTATATACTCTTCCGATCTCAACTTGAAACCTCTGAACCCCTGCTAAAACTACATGGACTTATGCCCTTTGTCACTCTATCCTATTGACTCGACCCTTGCTATAGACCAAAACAACTTTGAAAACATACTGCGTAGCGGCTACTCGGAACTGAGATTAAATCAGCCATCTAGGCCGACGTGAGCGATCAACCGTGAAATCGCCGCCGACTGGCAGGCACTAGCTGCGTTACCAACTGCGACATTTCTTACAAAATTTCGAGACATCTGTCTGCAGCAAGATTAACTCTCATTCAAAACGTTCCTTGAAAAATAATTATTTGCTCTGCACTGCGTAGCTGTATTCGGATTTTGAAAGAAATCTACCTTCGAGATGTTTCTCTAACCTTGATCTATCCCTGGCTGTTCAACTTTGATTACAATTAAATATCGATGTTAATTAGAACTGAAGCTTGATTTAAGTTTCTAATTACTAATTAAAATAAAATTGATTACTAAATAAAATTAACATTTGATATGCAAATAGGCAAAAAAAAATTTAGTATGCAAATACCACACATAAATCTAGGGAAATTCAAAGATTGACAGTAGGACCTAAGTCCAGTCGCGATAGGACCTTGACATCGTTTCCTTGGGAAAACTATTTTAACTCTTTGGTTACAAATAATATACTGCTTCTCGAAAGTATTTTGATAACTTCTGGGTGGCACGGGCATAGTGTGAATTTTCGTTGCCATGGTAACGATACTTTTGTTATTATGTAATTTCCATCTACACTACTTATCGGATCAAAATCAAATTAACATATTCGTGACCGGACGGACATTCTAAATAATATGGCCACCTCAGATTTTGTCGCCGTTAAGTTTGAAAAAAAAAAACTTTCGATTAACTTTAATGTAACTTTGTAACTTTTTGGACGATTTTACCACAAAAACTAATGGCATTCAATCGAGAACAAAGCTTGCGGATGGTCCAAATTTTTAACTCGATCCGAGCCTCCATTCGACCACTATCATGAGCCAAAAAAGCTGCACGACTTTCCGTTGCCATTGGTAACGGTACTTTGTTATAATGTAATTTCCATCTACACTACTTATCGGATCAAAATAAAATTAACATATTCGTGACCGGATGGACATTCTAAATGATTTGGGGCCATCTCAGATTTTGTCGTCGTGAATTTTGAAAAAAAAAACTTTTGTTATTAAGTTTTTTAATTTTAACTTTTAACTTTTTGAACGATTTTGCACAAAACTAATGGCATTCAACTCGAGAACAAAGCTTTGCGGAGGTGAAATTTTTTCAACTCGAATCCGAGCCTCCGTTCGCCCGCTATCATGAGCCAAAAAAGCTGCACGACTTTCCGTTGCCATGGTAACCGTACTTTGTTATAATGTAATTTTTCCATCTACACTACTTAATCGGATCAAATAAAATTAGCATATTCGTGACCGGACGGACATTCTAAATGATTTGGCCATCTCAGATTTTGTCGCCGTGAAGTTTGAAAAAAAACTTCGATTAACTTTAATGTAACTTTTTAACTTTTTGAACGATTTTGCCAAAAAAACTAATGGATTCAATCTAGAACAAAGCTTGCGGATGGTGAAAATTTCAACTTGATCCGAGCCTCCGTTTCAAAACGTTATCGCGAGACATACAAAAAAAAAAGAAAAAAACAAACAAAAATCAACAAAAAAAAAAAAAAAAAAAAAACAGTGACTAATTTTTCCGGCAGAGTCAAATGGAAACGCTCGCTTCGCTCGCTTAATAATGCCACAACATCAAATATTAGCAGGTAAAGTGAAGCCAAGGTTGACCTCGCAATTAACTATTTTAGTTTCTTTTCCGTGGTAACTAAATCAACATTCACCATCTTCCTCAGACATTCAACTGATTAGCTCAGCATTATTAGTTTATACTAGGAAACGCTCAGTTGGACGCTTTGATAGCGAGACGTGATAGCTGCCCCTTTGCACTTTTTTTTTAAATTTTAAAATTTTGCGATTCGCTGCCAGGGGGCCTGTTTCCAAATTTTTTATTATTGCAAAGGTATTGGCTAAACCGTGGGAAAACCTTTACTTTGTGGAAAAAATCCACCGCCTTTAAAGGGACCTTGACATCTTTTTTTTTTTGGAAAAACTTTTTTTAACTTTTTGGTAAAAAATAATACACGCTTCTCGAAAGTTTTTTGATTACTTCTAGGGGGCGTGCATAGGGGCCAAAAACCTCGTGCGACTTTCGTTGCCCGGGAACTTTTACTTTGTTAAATGAAATTTCCTTACAACTTATCGGTCAAAAAAATTAACATTTCTGCCCGGACGGAATTCTAAATGTTTTGGCCCCCTCAGATTTGTCGCCGTTTATTTAAAAAAAAAAAAAGCTTTCGATTAACTTAATGAAAATTTGTAACTTTTTAAAACGATTTTTGCGCCCAAAAACTATGGCTTCAATCCAGATCGAAGCTTGCGGATGGTCAAAATTTCAACTCGATCCGAACCTCCGTTCGAACGTTATGGCGAGACATACAAACAAACAAAAGAAAGAAAAAAGAAAAAAAAGAAAAAAGAAAAACAAAACAAAACCAGTGACAATTTTTTCCGGCAGTCGTATGGAAACACTCGCTTCGCTCGCTTAATCAACCGTCTTCATAAAACTTTATTTTTATCAATTAAGAATGCTGCAGAAGAATAGAAATATTATAATTATGTTCGTTAAAATATTAATATGTGAATTTTGAATGAATTATTCACAATTCATAACATTTTATATTTTATAGTGTAGTAGTTTTATTCTGAATTCCCTACAGGTGTCACTCGCGTCTATTATATATATCCCTTATAAGCAGGCGACAGATCAATCATTCCCAGTAAAACTTACCTCAGTTATTACAATAATGATTCTTACAAAATTATTAAAATGTTTTAAACCAAAACAATTGTTTTAATTCGTTTTTTTTTGGAGTAGGCGGAAAAAAGTACGATCTCAAGGCGAACAATTAATCAGTCCCCGCACCTTTGACCTTCACAACTGTGTGATTCATATCGTTGCGTTTTTTTAAAATTTCATTTGCTCTCAATGAAAACAAGCAATAATGAAGCATTGGGAATAACAGATAAAAGAAAAGCTTTTTGGGAAACCAAATGAAAAAATGTAAACAATTTCGAGTACAATTAATGAAGGATTATAAAAATGTGCATGTGGTGTTTCGATTTTGTTCAAATTCAAGTGTCATTATTAAGAAATGATAGCAAAGACACAAAAAAATATTACGCCCTTAAAAAATTTAAAAAAAAAAACTTCGGGGGGGGTTTCACAAAAAATTTTTGTATGATTTCATAAATTTAAACAGTGTCCATGATAAAGTCAGCAAATAGATCTTTTTTAAAAATTTTAATACTAATTACTTTGCCTAAGAAGTATCACTACTTTGCAAAAAAAATTTTCTATAAATGAAAATATTTTTCAGTCCTAGAATACTTTTAACGAATCAAAATGTTGTCACAAAAATACATTTTGTTTTATTTCATAATGGCAACCACTAAAATCAAAACATTGAGAAAACATGACGTAAAGTCTAAATTTCGAAGCAATCAAAAATCCCCTATCAGATGATGAACTATTTTTAAATTGATTTTTGCGCTGTACATTCCCTTGTTGTACACTCGTGTAAAAATTTTATTCACTGCCATTTATTCTAGTACTTATGTATCTTCTATTTTCTCTATTTTACCCCGTTTTTCATTAAAGTTAAATTTCCCAAACATTTTGATTTTCAACTTTTTTTATGACTTTACATCGAACAATCGGCCTTTACAGTAATTTATTGAAAGTTCCGTGTCCCCCCCCGGGAAATTTTACATGCACCCCTAATATCTTTTTGCCTATATGTTTAACGTTAACACTTTGTATTAGGTTTTAATATTTTCTTCGTCTTTTAATAAACTCGGATCTGAATTTTTTCCTTTAAAGTTTTTAAATTTTTTTGTGGGAAGCCTGCCCAGGGTGCAATAATGCAAATCTTCCCTTGTCCCAACTAGGGGTACTGGAATTGGGAAATTTGGGACCCAAAATTTTGCTTTCTACCTTTTAAAAATTTAAAATAAAAAAACCCTTTATTTTTAGGGAAAAAAAGCTGATTTTTTTAATTCCCCAAAATTTAATCAAAAGTTTTTTAAAAAAATAAGGGGTATTTCAAAAATAAAATTTTTTTTGCAAATTTTTTATTTTTTCTATTTTTTCCCCTGTTCAAAGAATCTACTACAGGCTAAAAAAAATATCCGGGGGAAAACCGAAATTTTGGTTTTTTTTGTGTTTTTTTAAAGCAATAAGTTTTTAACCATTTCACAAAAAAAACCTTTTTAATAATTAGAATTTAGTAAGGAAAAAAAGCAAAACCAAATTTCCCGAACAAAAAAAAAGCGCTTTTGACCGAAAAAATATAGAAATAATTTTCGATTGTGCTAAAAAACGTGACAGATCTAAGTTCAGAGATTTCGAAGGCCTCCATAAAATTTCATCGCAATTGGAGTATCGGTTAGACGGAATCGTGTTAACATACACACAATAATACAAACAGAAAGAAAAGAAAAACATTCCGGATTTTTTTCTCCAGTGTAGTCTAATGGAATCTTCGCTTCGCTCGCTACGCTCATCAAAAACTGGGAGATTTATTGTGTAGATTTTAAAAAGTGGTGGTAAATATGGAACCCACTGCCCTATAAAGGGAGTACTCAATCCCTTGCATTCGCATTAACGACTGAGGAAAACCTCGGGAAAAACCTTCAGTCAGGATTGCCGGTCTTGATGGGATTTGAACCCGGGACCTCCCGAAACAGAGTCTCGCTCTTTACGCTCGAGTAAAAACTGTCTCCATGAAGACTTTTTGGAGTGGCAACAATAGCCGAGCACCTCCGTGATGTCCCCGAACATTCCACAACGACCTACCAGACAGAAGAAATCCGACCATCCAGGCGCAGACACAGCTCCTTCCGAGCCCACACGACATTATTGGGACAAATCAGCACCCAGCTCACCCCACCTCATGCCGCCTCGTCGTCTCCGTAGACGTTCCAAGGAGGTCTTCCACCCCCCGCTCATATGTTTGCCCCCCCCCCAACCCCCATTCACACTGAACAATTATCTGGCGGATGATCAGCTATCCCCAAACCACCCACTTCCATTCAAACAGTCTGGAGAAATCCACGACCCCGCGTGCCCATAATCAGGCCCCCCCAGCAAACAGTGAGTTAGAGCATCAGAGGTCGTATTTACATTACACCTCACGGACAAAGTTTTCCGATGAGAAACAGAGAGATTGATTGATTGATTGATTGATTTAGGACTTTATTATACGCGGGATTAAGGCCTGTTAGGCCTTCCTCTTCCACCCAAAACCATTTACATTTTAAGGATACAATACAAAGATACAGATACAGATACAAAGTAAGATCCCAAACAAATTGAAACGAAATAAGAATAGTAATAGTAAGATACAAATTAAATTAAACATTACGTATAGGAATACAGAAATGCATATGTAGTACAAGCCTTTTTTAATAACAGAGTTCAATAACATAACACAAAATTAATAAATTGGATACCTGCAAAATTTAAAAACCCATGGGTTCAATAACATAAGAAAAATAAAAAAATTGATACCTACATAAAATGTATGAGTTTTAAAAAATAGTATACATTTACATAGTATGTAGTTACCAAAAGATAGTTACTATGGGTTTATGGATAAGTAGATAACTTTAAGAGAGAGAGAGAGAGAGAGAGAGAGAGAGAGAGCTGACGTTCCACTCTTCCAGGTTCCAGGTTCCAGGTCCCAGGTTGTCGGGATGGTGGCGAAGGAGTCCAAGGACCGCGAGAAGGTGGCACCAGACGGCGGCTACGGCTGGATGGTCGTCCTTGGCGTCAGTGTATGCAATGTACGTACATCTCATCAGGAAACCATGGGCAAAATATTCCCTCTTATGGGGTGCCGTATGACCATCTTCCCGCGCGTGAGAGCTTGGCTGGATCGCTCGCAGCGCTATCTGCGCTGGTGGGAAACTAATACGGCACCCCACTGTTGTGACTGCATACAGCACTACTTGTGACATGAACACTTGGCTTGCTTACTACCATTGACTGGAGATGAATTCTTATAATTCCATCGAACGTTATTATTGAAATAAATTAGAATAATAATACTTGAGAAATGCAGTGATACATGTGACCTCTGTGCCCACATGTATTAATTGGTTGGTTTTACAAGTCAGTTGAGCTCAGAGGAAGGCATTACTTCTACGTGATTCAAATGATCAATCTTAGCAATCACATTTTCACTTAGTATACCTACAAGCAGAAAAAGGCTAATAGCCTAATCCTCATAGTCAAGATCGTAGGTGTCAAAAATTTCTTCTGCCAACCTTTCCAAAGCTAAGAATTTATTTTTTTTCATTGTGAATTTTGAAGTATTACTTTTACTTATCGTAAAAGTCAGCTAATTTTCATTATTATTTTAGGTATTCACCATGTGCCATCTCCAATGAATCAATCAGAGCATCAGTTGCTATAGCCCCGAGATACTAATAGTTATAATACGTCATACTCATCGGACGCAAGGAGAATAACATTATCTGGTTTGGTGACTTTGTAACATTTCAGTGCAAAAGAATATTAAACAGCTAATCTATTTGAATTTTTTTGGGTTCAGCTGGGCCACACGTTCCCTGGAGCTTCATTTGGCCTGTTGTTTTTTGATGTCTTGGCAAAGCTTGACATAGACACCCCCGGCGCCTCTATCATCATGAGCGCAAGGGAGGCGACGGTCAACTTCTCAGGTACAAAACCCCAGCCACCTAGCTCCACAAACTTCTTGTAGGATGCCCGCTGTAGGGTCCACATCAGAAACACTGGACTCTTCAGATGCCCTTTGCGGTTAGGACAATTGTGAAGGGATGTCCGAGGTGTTTAAAAAGGATCAACCCCTTTGCATTCGTTTTAACGCCCGAGGAAACCCTAGGGAATTTTCAGTCAGGATTGCCGGTCTCGACGGGATTCGAACCCGGGACCTCCCGATCAGAGTCTCGACTTGACGCTCTAGCCAACACGTAGGTAATTTGTTTTACAGCTTGGATTTGGTATCATTGTTTACCAGTGCCTACAACAAAGAAACCCCCGCACTCGACTGAAGCTCCCAAGCTGCCTCACTCACTTCATGAAGTGTTGTTGAAAGCATTTTGTTTACGTATGAGTGCAACGGAGTAACCCAGAGATCTGTCTCTTAATAAAAAACACCAGCGACTAAGTGTTAATTCTCTTAATATCTACCCCCGTGATAACTTTCATGCTGGAAAAGTGTTGATGAAGATCATTTTACTGCTTTTTGCATTACACTCGAGGTACATCTGATAAAAGAAGCTGTCGCTTTTAAAATGATCACTGATATAATATCGAATAATTGTGGGCTCGTTTGGTTTTTGTGGTTAGAGTATCTGCTTCCAATGCAAGAAGTTCTAGGTTCGATTCCCTCTAAAGTCAGAAAATTTTTTAACTTCAGATTTGGACTTTGGTCCAAACAGTTCTGTCTTAGGGAAATTTGTAAACGGGACTTTGGAGCCGTCCTGGCAACGAGGCAAAATAATAAATTCAAAGTTTTCTGAATCGGCCTTGATGATTCTGGGGGATCCCCGGGTGTTCGCATGTCCATACCACTGATTGCTATATTCCTATTAAAATATCGATCTATTGGTTGGTTAATCGCTCCACTCGTCGATTGCGTCGGGGCCTGCAGGGTTTGGCTTGGTCACTTTGGTACCCACTGAAAATCAGTTGTGTCACTGAGTGGGTAGATCTAAATACGGATTTATTTATTATGTAACGTAAGTAATGCCACATTCTAATGTGTCCGTGGCTAGAGGTCGAAATATGGCGTGAATTCGCTAGAGTTTCGAATGGCACGATATAATATGTGGTTTCGTTTTCAAGTAATGTTATTAAGGGCAGGAAATACACATTAAAAACTAGTGAGGAAGTGGGAAAAAAAATTAATGAAAACGTAGAAACGCAAAAAAAAATCGAGAAAATGTTGTCAATTTCTTATAATTTATTTGGGTTTTGGTGGGGGGTGCCGGTCCATGAGTGGAATGGGGAATATGCATGATGTCTAATGTTTATTTTCTTTACAAATTTGTAAATGGGCATGGAAATGCACGAACTAAATTTCTAATTGTAAAAATACATTACAGAAAATAGCAAAATATACGTTTAATGTTGGTTAAAAACATTTATCACAATTTATTCAGTGTTGGTGGAGGTGGCCGGTCTTAACAGCGGAATAGGGTCATGGTACCCAAAATTGATCTACATCATTTCTGTTCAAAAAATGTATTTAAAAAATATTGTAAATATCAAGGTTTTACAACAACAAACACAACTTACACTACAACTACAACTTTTCAACTTACTTTACAACTTTAAATTTAAAACTAAAGGTTTATCCAAATTCTTTTTTTCTAATAATTTTAACATATGGGCCCTGCAAATTCTATTTGCAAAGCTTTCCCAAGGATGTTGTACGGAATGTACGTTTATGAATTTAAGAATGCGCAAATATGGAGGGTAGATGGGCTTGGCCCTTTTAATCTCATTTCTTTGAGGTGTAAGGTTGGTGTATTTTACAAGTTTTGTTAGTGTGGGGATTCTCATTATTTTTCAAGTTTCCATTGCAAAAAATTATTTGTTAAAATATAATAATTTATCAAAATCGATTTAAATTGCAACTGGTATTACCAATTATTCGCAATTAACAATAGAGTGAAAAAATATAATGGTCCCCAAAAACTTGCTTTTGTAAACAATGTAGGCGATTATTGCCTCGTAACTATAGTTACTTGTTGATTGTATGCCTTATAAGGCTTATTTTAAAAAACCTTTATTTGGAAGCCTTCCAGCAGTTTTTAAAACTTTTTCTTTCAAAGGGAATACATCACTATTACCTTAATGTATGTAAAATATGAACGTTGTAGCCCACCCGTTGGTCAGAATCGCTGGGGAATTGAAACGAGGATTAGAAAAGTAGTAGTAGTAGTAGTAGTAGTAGTAGTAGTAGTAGTAGTAGCCAGTAGTAACTAACATCCTTAAAGTGATTTTTAGCATGTTTCAAGTCATTTTTTCGCCAAGAAGGAAAGCTCGTACCCCAACCAAATTGGCATGTGTTTTCGGGTACCTAAATCCCTCGATTTTGATAGTTTTCAAGTTCACATCACGTTTCATGATGGCTGGGTGACACCTCAAAATTTACCCCAACTCTGCTTGCTGTATAAGGTGCCTGAGTGTGTAGCGCACCGCGGCTTGGCGCGGCGCCCTAACGGGCACCTAGATACGGTTTTGAGTTTAGGGTTTTTTAAGGCCCCGTCAACTGTAAGGCTATAATGCGCCACTCTAGCCTATGAGAGTAGGGGAGGAAGACCCATCCGGATCCAGCCTTAGGTAGGGGGAGGAAAAGGGAATGTTACCGTGTACTCAACCCCATGACTCGCTCACTCGTCTAGCAACGACTTAAGTGTTTCGTATAGTTACTTCATCAGAACTCGACTAAGTATCCCCAGCACCAACAAAAAGCTAATCAATGTTTAATGTAGTATTTGTTTTGTTTGAAGGCATGTTTGTGGGGCCTCTGATGCGGTCATATTCCTTCCGCAAGATGGCCTTGTTCGGCTCCGTGCTCAGGCGCCATGGGGCTGATGATGACTGCTACAGCCTCCAGCATGGGGCACATACTGGCCACATACGGCATCATCAGTGGTAAATACAGCGCAGCCATTCCCCTTTCCCGCCTGGTCTGGCGTGGTTCCTCTCAAGTCGTACTGTTTTGCTCTCAGATTAGTGCACTCGAACCGATCTCGATCTTACGCTCGAGTCAAAAGTGTCTCCATGAAGACCTAGGATGCAACAATAGCCGAGCACCTCCGTGATGTCCCCGAACATTCCACAACGACCTACAGACAGAAGAAATCCGACCATCCAGGCGCAGACACAGCTCCTTCCGAGCCCACACGACATTATTAGACCAAATCAGCAACCAGATCACCCCACATCATGCCGCCTCGTCGTTTCCGCCGACGTTCCAAGGAGGTCTTCCACCACCCGCTCATATGTTTGCCCCCCCCCCCCCCCATCACACGAACAATTATCTGGCGGATGATCAGCTATCCCCAAACCCCCCACTTCCATTCAAACAGTCTGGAGAAATCCACGACCCCGCGTGTCCATAATCAGGCACCCCAGCAAACAGTGAGTTATGAGCATTCACAGGTCGAGGGGTGATTTACATTATACATCTCACGGACAAAGTGTTTCACGATGAGAAGAAGAAGAGAGAGAGATTGATTGAGATTAGGACTTATATAGGAGGGATTAAGAGCAGTGAAGCCTTTCTTACATCCAGCTTTAGTCAGTTGTGGGATGGGGGAGAGAGAGATGATGATTGTGATTGATTAGCGTCTTTATGGCGGGATTAAGCCTGTTAGGCCTTCTTGTCCATCCAACCTTTACATTTAAGGATACCAATGCAAAGATACAGATACAGAACAAACGTAAGATGACCAAACAAATTGCCAACGAAATAAAGCAATAGTAATGTAAGATCAATTAAATTAACATTACGTACTAGGAAACTGCTGCATATGTGTGACAAGCCTATATTATAACAGAGTTCAATAAATAACATAAATAATAAATTGGAACCTGCAAAATTTAATAACAATGTTCAAAACATAGAAAAATAAACAATTTGATACCTACATCCCTAAAAGCTGGGTTTTAAAAATAGTCATTTACATAGTATGTAGTTCCCAACAATTAGTTGACATGATGGCTATGCATAAGTAGATAACTTTTAAGAGAGAGAGACGAGAGAAGAGGGAGAGAGAGCTGACGTTCCAATCTTCAGGTTCCGAAGTTTCCAAGACCCAGGTTGTCGGGATGGTGTCGAAGGAGTCAAGACGCGAGAAGCGTGGCACCAGACGGCGGCTACGTGAGATGGTTCGTCCTTGGCGTCAGTGTAGCTAGTTAAACGTAATTCTCATCAGGGAACCATGGCAAAATATTCCTCTTATGGGGTGCCGTATGACCATCTTTCCGCGCGTGAGAGCTTGCTGGATCGCTGCGCAGCGCTATCTGCGCTGACGGGAAAACTAATACGCACCCAATGTTGTGACTGCATATAGCTATACTTGGACATAAACACTTGGCTTGCTTACTACCATTGACTGGAGGATGAATTCTTGTAATTCATCGAACGTATTATTGAAATAACTTATAATAATAATACTTGAGAACTGCAGCGCAATTAATGTGACTCTGGTGCCCCAGGGTATTAATTTTTGGCTTTACAATGTCAGTTGAGCTCAGAGGAAGGCATTAACTTCTACGTGATTCAAATGATCAATCTTAGCAATCACATTTTCACTTAGTATACCTACAAGCAGAAAAAGGCTAATAGCCTAATCCTCATAGTCAAGATCGTAGGTGTCAAAATTTCTTCTGCCAACCTTCCAAAGCTAAGAATTTATATTTTTCATTGTGAATTTTGAAGTATTACTTTTACTTATCGTAAAAGTCAGCTAATTGTCATTATTATTTTAGGTATCACCATGTGCCATCTCCAATGAATCAATCAGAGCATCAGTTGCTATAGCACCGAGATACTAATAGTTATAATACGTCATACTCATCGGACGCAAGGGAGAATAACATTATCTGGTTTGGTGACTTTGTAACATTTCAGTGCTAAGAATATTAAACAGCTAATCTATTTGAATTGGTTTGTTCAGCTGGCCACACGTTCCCTGGAGCCTTCATTTGGCCTGTTGTTCTTTGATGTCTTGGCGAAGCTTGACATAGACACCACCGGCGCCTCTATCATCATGAGCGCAAGGGAGGCGACGGTCAACTTCTCAGGTACTAACCCCAGCCACCTAGCTCCACAAACTTCTTGTAGGGTGCCCGCTGTAGGGTCCACATCAGAATACCTGTGACTCTTCAGATGTCTTGCGGTTAGGACAATTGTGAAGGGATGTCCGAGGGATGTTTAATAGGACTCAACCCCTTGCATTCGTATTAACGACGAGGAAACCCTAGGGAATCTTCAGTCAGGATTGCCGGTCTCGACGGGATTCGAACCGGGACCTCCCGATCAGAGTCTCGAGCTTGACGCTCTAGCCAACACTGTAGGTAATTTGCTTTACAGCTTGGATTTGGTATCATTGTTTACCAGTGCCTACAACAAAGAAACCCCCGCACTCGACTGAAGCTCCCAAGCTGCCTCACTCACTTCATGAAGTGTTGTTGAAGCATTTTGTTTACGTATGAGTGCAACGGAGTAACCCAGAGATCTGTCTCTATAATAGAAACACCACGACTAAGTGTTAATTCTCTTAATATCTACCCTCCTGATAACTTTCATGCTGGTAAAAGTGTTGATGAAGATCATTCTACTGCTTTTCTGCATTACACTCGAGGTACATCTGATAAAAAAAAGCTGTTGCTTTAAAATGATCACTGATATAAAATATCGAATTGTGTGGCTCGTTGGTCTTGTGGTTAGAGTATCTGCTTCCAATGCAGAAGTTATAGGGTTCGATTCCCTCTAAAGTCAGAAGTTTTTAAACTTCAGATTTGGACTTAGGTCCATCAGTTCCTGTCTTAGGAATTTGTAAACGGTGACTTTGGAGCCGTCCTGGCAACGAGGCACATAATAAATTCAAAGTTTTTCTGAATCGGCCTTGATGATTCTGGCGTTGATCCGCGGGTGTTCGCACTGTCCATACCACTGATTGCTATATTTCCTATTAAAATATCGATCTATTGGTTGGTTAATCGCTCACTCGTCGATTGCGTCGGGGCCTGCAGGGTTGGCTTGGTCACTTTGGTACCCCACTGAAAATCAGTTGTGTCACTGAGTGGGTAGATTCTAAATACGGATTTATTATATTTATGTAAAGTAATGTAATGCCACCATTCTAATGTGTCATGTGGCTAGAGGTCTGAAATATGGCGTGAATTCGCTACAGTTTCGTAAGGCACGATAATAATATGTGATTCTCGTTACAAGTAATGTTATTAAGGGCATGGAAATACACATTTAAAACTAGTGAGGAATGTGAAAATAAATTTAATGAAATACGTAGAAACGCAAAAAAAAAAATGGAGAAAATGTTGTCAATTTCTTTATAAATTTATTCAGGTTTTGGTGGGGGTGCCGGTCCATGAGTGGAATAGGGAATATGCATGATCGTCTAATGTTGATTTTCTTTACAAATAATGTAAATGGGGCATGGAAATGCACGAACTAAAATGCAAATTGTAAAAATACATTTACAGAAATACGCAAAATATATCGTTTAATGTTGGTTTAAAAACATTTATTCACAATTTTATTCAGTGTTTGGTGGAGGTGCCGGTCTTACAGCGGAATAGGGTCATGCGTACAATATTGATACTTCATCATTACTGTTCACAAAATGTATTTTAATTAAATATTGTATCTTATATCAAGGTTATTACACAAAAACACAAACTTTACACTACAACTAGCAATTTATATTTACGTTTACAACTTTACATTTAAACGTAAAACGTCATCCAATCTTTTTTTCTAATAATTTTAATATATGGCCATGCAAATTCTATTTCCAACGCTTTTAAGGATGTTGTACTGAATGTACGTTTATGAATGTAAGATTGCGCAAATATGGAGGGTAGATGATTTTGACAACCCTTTAGATTCATTTCATTTGAGTGTGTAAGGTTGCATGTATTTTACAAGTTTTTGTTATGATGGATTTCTCATTATCTTTTCACAGTTCCATATGCAAATTATTTGTCTAAATACAATAATTCCATCAAAGTCGATTAATTGCAATCGGTATTACCAATTATTCGCAATTAACATGAGTGAAAAAATATAATGGTCAGACTGTTGTAACATGTAGGCGATATGCCTCGTAATATAGTTATTGTTGATTGTATGCCTTATAAGGCTTATTTTAAACCTTTATTGGAAGCTTCCAGCAGTTTTTAAAACTTTTTCTTTCAAAGGAATACATCACTATTACCTAATATGTAAAATATGAACGTTGTATGCCCCACCCGTTGTCAGAATCGCTGGCCAATTAAACGACGGATTAGAATAGTAGTAGTAGTAGTAGAGTATAGATAGTAGTAGCCATATAACAACATCTAAAGTGATTTGAGCATGTTCAAGTCATTTTTTTCGCCAAGAGGAAGCTCGTACCCCACAATGGCATGTGTGTGGTACTTAATACCTCGTTTTGAAGTTTCAAGTTCACATCACTTCATGATGTGGTGACACCTCAAAATTCACCCCAATTGTGCTGTATAGGTGCTGAGTGTAGGCACCGCGGCTTGGCTGCGGCGCCCAACGGGCACATATATACGGTTTTGAGTTTAGTTGGTTTAAGGGCGCGTCAACTGTAAGGCTATAATGCGCCACCCTAGCCTATGAGAGTAGGGAGGAAAGACCCATCCTGGATCCAGCCTTAGGTAGGGGGAGGAAAGGCAATGTTACCGTGTACTCAACACATGACTCGCTCACTCGTCTAGCAACGACTTAAGTGTTTTCGTATAGTATACTTCATCAGAACTCGACTAAGTATCCCCAGCACCAACAAACGCTAATCAATGTATGTATTTGTTTTGTTTGAAGGCATGTTTGTGGGGCCTCTCATGCGGTCATATTCCTTCCGCAAGATGGCCTTGTTCGGCTCCGTGCTCAGCGCCATGGGGCTGATGATGACTGCCACGGCCTCCAGCATGGGGCACATACTGGCCACATACGGCATCATCAGTGGTAAATACAGCGCAGTCACTTCCTTGCCCGCCTGGTCTGGCGTGGTTCCCTCTCAAGTCGTACTGTTCTGCTCTCAGATTTAGCTTTTTTGCACTCTCCTTTCCATCACTTTCTCGTATATGTTTCCTCCATGTCTTTGCTTTGTTCATTCCCCTAATTATTACATTCTTTTCGGTCCCTCTTTTTGAATATAGACATTAGGCATTACGAATCTTAGTATACTATTATTATTATTTTATATTATTAATATATATATTTATTGTATTTAAAAAGTCAAGATGGAGTCACTTGAAGAGAGCTTCACTGAACATTGTTAAAACAATTTGTAACTATAGCGGCCATCTATTACATAATTATATGTTCAATAAATTATTTTCTATATCTGAATGTTGTGCCTTTCACGCGTGACTGTGTTAAGTTCGTCACTCGTCATTACCAACATAGAGAATCGGTGCAATGATATTGGTACACCCAACCAAACTTGCCATTGCTACGACGCAAATGACCTCTTGCCTGCCACGTATGGTCAAAGTACCTTGTGCTCTAGTTCTGGACGATACTTGGTCTGTACGTTTCGCCTCCCATGTTGGTGGCTTCTTCAAGTCTCGATCTGATCTGATTGTGCATGTTGTCAGGTCTTGGAGTTGGCTTCGTGTGGTCTTCCACGCTGGTGGCCGTCAACGTGTACTTCTCGAAGTTCCGCGGTCAAGCCACCGGCTTGTCCATGGCCGGCACCGCTGTCGGCTTCATGCTGATGCCCCAACTGGTGCAGCTGCTCCTGGATGTCTATGACTTCAAGTGGTCTGTTCTCATCCTGGGAGCTATTGGCCTCCACGGCATTGCAGGCGCCGCCCTTCTACAGCCCGTAGAGTGGCACCTGAAGTCGGTGGAAGACAAGAACAAGGTGCAGTACATCATACCACTAGGGCTCACGCACACATGTTCATTACTGTAGCAATCTTATTCAAGACCAGTGGCTTTCATTCAGATTCCTATAGTCAAAATGTCAGGCCTATCAGCCTGCTGGGAGGTATGTCTAAAGTACTCCCCAGGGTTCTCTAGTCGGTCCTTTTCTGTTCTATATTTTCATCAATGATTTGCCACATATCCTTGAGGTCACTCACGCCCTTTACGCCGATGATACCACTCTCCTAGTCCAGTCATGAAGAGCAGCATTGGCTTTCAAATGCCTTTAAGAAGCACTCGATGCTATTTTGCATTAGGTGACGATGATAACTGACATTATTGTGTTTCCAGATTCTTGATACGGATATCTACGATTGTTTGATTGCCTTTACATAAGAAAACTCCAAACATCCAATCCAATACTATATTTGGGAATCATATAAGCATATTTATAAATTCTAACGCCTTGCTGTTTCTTGAAGGTGGTGAAAGCTAACCCGGAGGTATCGCCGACTACCGAAGGCGAGTCCCTGCTTCCTGTGATCGAGATCACAGGTGCTGGCTTCACTAGCTGTGATACGGTGCAGCAAAGATGCCTAGGATAGTGTCCAGTAGCAACATGACCGCGGCAGCCATAGCGAGGAAGCGCAAGGAATCCATCATATCCACCATCTCAAACATGGACTTCACGGGCAGCACCTTCCATGTCAATACAGTAGGTTCGGAGGGTGAACGTGCGAGGGTTATGGGGAGGGGGAGGGGGGGGGGACGTGAGTTGCAGGAGGAGCCTTAAGTGCCGCAGGGCATGTATTTGTCAAGAACGGCTAACAGGCGATCTATTGCACTTTGTTAGTATAACAAATTATAGTGATGTTGCTAGTAGCATGCACTTATATTATTTTCACAGTAATATTAAAAATTTTCGGCGTATTTATGAATGGCACATGGCGATAACGATTTTGCATGTCTTTAATCACCGATGCAAATAATTATAATACGTTATTTTAAGTTTATGGCACAGAAAATATTTTTGTAAATAATAACTTGTGCGTTTGACATCAAGAGGACATTTGAGAAGTAAAAAGTATTCAGGTGTAATAGGCCTACCGGTATTTTGGAAAGTAACAAAGTTAATTTTTAAAAGTGTTGGACAATCAATACCCAGTGAAATACATTTGTATAATCAAAACTATCATTAAATTTTGAAAGTCTTGGCATGTACTCAATGACAATTGTAAACAAAACTACTATACACAACACTGTACACATAGGCTCTGTTTTCAGGAAGTAGAGGCAGCCCTGGGAGAAGACGAAGCAGTGGCAGCGTCACATGGAAACAAGACTCAGAACATCCACATAGAACTACAATGCTCAACAAATGACTTAAATAACATTGAAGAAAATACAAAGAAGAAGCTCGACAAAACAGAAGGTGCCAAGAACGACCTAAGCTACTTTCAACGCATTGTCAAGTTTCTGGATTTAGGTTTGCTTAAAGATCCGGTATATCTTAATATAATCTTCGGAATATCACTATTCTTTGTTGCCGAGTTGAACTTTAAGGTGATCATTCCATTCTTCATGTACAACTTGGGGTTCTCGATGTCGGAGACGGCGTTCTGTCTGTCTATGATGGCCGTGTCTGACATCGTGGCAAGGGTCGTGCTGCCGCCGATATTCGACAGAATCAATGTCACGAGGAGAACGATATTCGTCGTCTTCTCTATCCTACTTGGCATTTCTAGATCAAGTAAGTTACATATTTCTCTACCATTGTTTTACTTCATTATAATCGATATTATGTCAAAAGATTACTTCTGCCTTGCGGACTCCGAGCGCATGTGAATTTCGAACACTATGGGGATAATGATAACGGCCGTACGTAGTCTACTTGCGATCCGTATTGTACCCCCATCATTGTACACTGTCTGGTTGACCTTGTACATAAATGGTTGTGTAGCCAAGTGTCCAAAGTCTCTCCTCTGAACATTACGACTTTGTTTGTGTTTGTTTGTGTGAAATTGCATGCAATATGGACAGTAAATCACAATAACTTAACTCCATATACACGGATTTCTCTTGTTCCTTTGAAGTATGGATCATATATTGCTGCTACGTAAACTTACTGGTTATGGCACATGCGGCAGCTTGAATAAGTTTTTACTAGCTATTCATCTAACCTACTTCAATTAAGTCGTTACAATTAACTACCGGTATGTTAAGTGTTCATTTGTACATGTGACTTCCGGTGTACAACAAGGGTCAATACTTGGACCTTTGCTATTTGTTAATGATGTTCCATCCTGTCTGCAGTCCTTGCTGAGCAGACCGAGTACTTGCCGTTCATCATTACCATGGTTATCAGCGGACTCTTCCGAGGGGCTACGCTCATCAACTGCCCTCTGTCCATCTCAGAACACTGCACCGTGGACAAGCTACCGGCTGCTTTCGGCCTCTACATGGTCGCCAAGGGGATAGTGGTGGTTATCCTGGGACCTGTCATTGGTACGTTTCATCTGTTAATATTAGACTTGTTCCTGCCAAATCGGATGTATTAGTCGAGATGGCTTGTGGAAGAAATGGTAAACTCAAGCTCCTGATCACAAAGTGATTTAAGTTTGGGGGTGTAACCTTCGACAAAAATTATTCATAATGTTTTGGGGATCATGGGGGTTAGGAGGCGGGTCTAGCATTTCTAAGAAGGGGCACTATTTATTTGTATACTCCGCGCCTGCAAGAAGAGAGATTCCAACACTAGCTTAGATTTGTTTTTTGTGTTCTCAGCACCTCCACTGTGCTTCTTCGAATATCTGTCGATTTATTGGCTTCGCTCCCTAATTTGGGTATTCCCATACTCGTGCTTTTATAAATTTTGTTGGTTAGATCTAAACAATGCTCCTATTGATCATCTGGTCATTGTAAATAAGACACCAATCACTGAACAACTTCTGTCATATAAGAGCAATACTTCAATTTCAAATCTTTGTCGGTACGTGAAGTTGGAACCCCGACACTGAGTTTCAGGTCGTCGAAAATAATGCGCCAACATTCATAGTGATAATCATGTTATGCTTTAAGGAACAATCGGATAAGTTGCCTATCAATACCCCAAATGATATGCTTGCACGTTGTTGTATTGTTACTGCATTATCCAGACCGTTGACACAATAGCTTTGTTTGTTTGTCCTGTTTCAATTACACCAGGTACAAGTTTGTCACGAAAACCCGTTTTTCTGTCCTGGTGTAAATGTACCTGTCACAACCCAGAAACGTTTTTTTGTCCTGTTGTAAGTTACCACTACTGCGACTGGAGTAAGAATTTTACACCTGCTTATTTAGCAGGAGTGGGTGTAAAGCGACAAAATATTGCGCCATTTTTAAAGTTTGTAGTGGCTGGGTTGTGTAGTGAGAAGCTAAGAAAGAAGCTAGAAGTTAAAATGGAAAAAGCCGGGCCGAGCAATATCTTTCCCAATGATTATATGAATCTTCACGGCCTTTCTTAAAAGGGACAATGCCAATTAATCAACCGTTAAGCAAAAACCTTAGCCCAGGGCCGACATAACCTAAAACTAGGATAGGTCTGCTTGAAAGACGTTTAGCAATGTTATGCACAACAATGTACTAGAAACCTATTATCTAGGCCAAAATATTGAAAAATATAGTTAGGCCCAAAGCCTATTAGCCTATCATCGTGTTGTATGTAGGCTCTAGGCCTTCGTAGCCTCGTCAAATGTCAAAACTGGGTGCAAATATGTTTGTTTGTCTAACTGGGCGTAACGTGTACTTATTACTCCTATTTCCGGTTTTATGACGTACATCCGACGATTCCAGGAGTAAATATGTGAACCTGGTACAGGACAAACAAACAAAGCTAATGTAACAGATATAATTGCAGATAAAAAAATAAAACCAATTCCAAATTCGACATAAATAATTAAAAATAATGTTGTTGAGGATACTGGTGAATGAGAAATCCTTGATGAATCAGCCTCAGAAAACAAATCAAACCAGTGGCTAGTTTCCTTGTTGTAAATCTTTGATACTAATATTAGTCTTGATCCTTAACAGGTATGATTCGGGACGTGACTGCCAGCTACCCTCTCTGTGTCCACGCGCAGACTGCTCTCATCTTCCTGTGTTCCTTGATGTGGGGTGTGGAGTACGCTGTTCGAAGACAGAAGAGGCATTAACAGCTAGTAGCAGCTAGCTTGCCACTACTGGAGCTTGTTACCTAGTGCATCTAGCAGCTAGCTTGCCACTACTGGAGCTTGTTACCTAGTGCATCTAGCAGCTAGCTTGCCACTACTGGAGCTTGTTACCAAGTGCATCTAGCAGCTAGCTTGCCACTACTGGAGCTTGTCAGTGTTGGGGAAGGAACTTTTAAAAAGAACGCGTTCTCGTGAACGCGTTCTTTTTTCGAGAACTTTTCAGTGAACTTACTCTTTTTTAAATGAATGAACTTGAACTTTTAAAAGTTCATTCAGAGAACGAACTTTTCAGTTTTAGAAAGTTCATTTGAAAGTTCTTTCCGTGTGTCGAGCAGCCGTCGTCTCACCGCCGTCGAGTTACGAGTTTTGTACCGTTTGACAAAAAAATTCGTACACCAACTGTTATTTTCAGAAAACTATTTTAGCTATAGTCAAGTTGTAGCTAAAGGTGTTTAGAAACTATGTCCAGAAAACCGATTCTCAAAATTTAATTTTGAGCTAGTCTTGTATATCACACTTTTGTCCAAAAATCTAAATATAATTTCCAAAAGTGAGGTTCTGTCCCGCCCAAAAAAATTCACAATTTTTTTCTGTTTTTTAAAGGCCTTCTTTCATTCAGCAAACTTTTCAGACATGTTTCTTCGACTTTCAAATTATCGGCCAGAGGCGGTTCAATAGCCTTAAAACAATAACAAATCGTTGTTTATCGTAGCAAAGCAGTCGCGTGCGCTTGGCTGCGGGCGAACGACTGTCGCCCTAGATGATGCAAAGGATTTAAAGGGATTCAGAAACAAACTTGTGATTGTGGGAGACCCAGAATTAAGTGAAAATGCAGAGGAAACGGGGACGCACGTTCAGCTGATTTTTACAGGGTCACGCACGATTCACAAAGTTAAAACGATGCACGCCAACTAATTCGAAAAAAAATCTTGGAAGCCTAAAATGCTATTTGCCATAATTTTACAAGCTGGTTGACGAGAATGTAGTACAAATCATCAACACGATCAAATACAGCTCAACATTTTCGTCCAACTCAAACTCGCGAGTAGTTTGGTGAAAAAAAAAATGTTTTTCATCGTGTTTTCTTCATTTTACGCCAGCCTTTAATAAAATAGTGATTTGTTTTACAAAAGAACTTTTAAAAGAACTTAATTCATATTTTCGATGAACTTGAACTTTTCAAAATTTTAGGTTTTAAAAGAACTTGAACTTTTTAAAAGTTCATTATTTGAGCTGTGAACTGAACTTTTAAAAGTTCATTTAAAAAAAGAACTGGCCCAACACTGGAGCTTGTTACCTAGTGCATCTAGCAGCTAGCTTGCCACTACTGGAGCTTGTTACCTAGTGCATCTAGCAGCTAGCTTGCCACTACTGGAGCTTGTTACCTAGTGCATCTAGCAGCTAGCTTGCCACTACTGGAGCCTATTACCAAGTAGACAACCATGGAGCTGAGTGAACCATGGAAGTCCATGTACAACGGAACCGGCAAGGGGGAGACGCGGATTCGATCCCTGGTTGACTTGAATCCCGTTTACGAGAGTGTTTCCTGACCAACCAAATCGAATTAGTGGGTCTGTTAACTGATTGTCAAGTTTGGCCACTAGTTCATGTGACGGCAAGGGACCGTAAGTAGTGTGCATACATGTTTACATTGGAGCCTAGGACGCTACCTACTTAAACTTAATCGACTGTGAGTCATCATTATAGTGGGACTATTTATTTATTTATGACCTGGGATGATAAAACTCTTAAAGAATGAAGAACCATACAGCCATGCTCGGGTGTCACCCATGGTACAAGGATATCTCTGTGTAGAATATCATTGGATCATGGGTGTCACCCCCTGTCAGCATACAGCGCCTGGGCTTGCCAGATCTATACATACCAGTGCAGAAGACATGTCGCATTGTCAGAAGATGTTTCCGGACAGAAATTATAGACGCTTTTTCATAAAATTACGTGTTTCATTGCAGATACATTTCATTGTTTTGGCCGTAACAAATTAAATTTAGTTTGGTTTCATTATTTATTATTTTTATGTGATTATTAATTAATATATTTATGGTGATTCACCTCTTATAAATACTGTTAATTTGTGTCGGGCTTAGGTTGAACCCTGCCTTAAGTATACAAAGATACAACGTACGTACCTGAGATTGTTTGAACAATAAAAAACAATAATTCAAATTGTTTAATTTAAAAAAAAAAATTTATTATTTATGCCTAATGGAAAGGAAATGTGTAGCCTAGCACAAAACAGTAGACCACATACGGTTCCAAATAATAATTTAAATAATTGATTACAGAATGCCACGTACGAAAGGAATTTACTTTCTTGAGTGCAGGCTGACCGACAAAACACATGTAAATAAAATACGATTTTATTTTTATTTTTGTGATTTATTTATTTAACGTCTATCACAGAGAAAAACAATGCAAACCATACTATACAGGATATTATAACAATATAAATAGCCACCACGACGAGCACTTTCCGCATTGTTATTGAACATTATTATAACTAGGGCTAGGATGTTTAGGACCTTTGAAAAAGAAGAAAGGCAGGCAAATAGTTCCTCAAATACACTAAAAGAACGTAAAAATAATAAAAAACATACTTTTTTCTGTAACATTTAAAAAGGATGGTGTTTTTTGGGGGAATTCCCGGTCGCAGTATTTGAGAACTACACCAGAGGTTGAGGGTGAGGGAGAAAGTGAGACTGGCAAAGAATATTTGCATAATAGTATATTCAGCTCGATATTGTAGCAATTTTTTTTTCCTTTTGGCACTGCTTGACATATTGAGCTCAAACTCGAGCGATCTGTATCATTTGTACCAGAATGTATCAAAATAGTACAACAGCACCATTAAAAAGCCAAAAAACGATCAAATTGATAAAAATTATTAAAATAGGCATTTTCAAGCAAAATAAAATACGTATTTTTTGCATCAGTAAGACATAAAACATACTTAAAACTATTTTTGAGTCATGTATTTATTTACCAGTAGAAAAATAGGAGATGTAAGGAACATCCTAGTCCTATTAAGAACAATAAAAACTTGGTTTATTTATTTAAACTTAGCATTTTTGTAAAAATTAGAAAAGAGACATAATAATGAGAGTTTTTAACATCAGTGTGTTTTGTCTTCCTTATTACTGACTGAATTTTTAACACTGCAACCTGTTATGAGCCAGCAGACAATACCAATTTAAAATAAAAATGTGTTTATTTATTTATTTATTTATTTATTTATTTATTTATTTATTTAAGGGTTTCTTTTAAGCATATAATTACATAGATTTTGTAACATATTGCATTCAATGCTTAGTGACTTACTATTAAAGGGGCTATTAACCCAACAAAATATTTTTTACCACATAATCTATAGCATATTACTACACTAAAATGACCGTTTAAAAAATTATATCTCGTAACTGTGATTTTATATCAATTTTTCAATTTTTTTGATCCAGAAATAAGCGAAAAATGGCGTTTTGGAAAATTTCTTAAATCGGCTTTAACTTGCATCTTTTTTGTTCCACATAGATACATGAGCATCATACCAATCTAAAATGGCCCTTTGTAACATCGTGTCTTGAAACTGGGCACAAAATTAATATACTCTCAAACACGCAAAAATATGCATTCTAAAATCTCACCCCTTCTTGGTAATCTGCATATTTTGACTGAACCACTTGCCCAAATTACAAAACAAAATATATCGGATTTACAGAAAAGGCTGTCGAGTACCTCAACAATGGTCAAAATTTTTTTGGATCAAAATCCTTTAAGGTCACGGGGCATAAAGATCGTCCCCATGTTATTTCTTATTGAAGATATTTGCCGATCTATCTCGAAAAATACCAAGTTTGACAATTTTTTGGGGGTCAATGGTGGACCCAATAATTTTTCTGTTAATTTCTAAATTCATAATAAGCTAGAGGGAATGAAATATATTTTTTGAGTTTCGCGGTTGAATACCCCTTTAGCTACTTATGACTAAACATTGCAGAATAATGAATTGTATTTTTAATTCTCGCATAAACATTGGAAGCTGGTTGAATAATAAGGGCCAATGTAGCCGGAAATTTGCTGCCCAATTTGTATCATTCTTCACACTAAGCTGCTTAACGTTTTCCATGAGTGATGAAGATATGTACCTATGAAGTTCTGTACCCTATTGCCAAGCGAATCATTGTTAACACAACACAATTCAAACTATGTGAAAGAGGTTCTGTCAAACGAAATGTTCATTCTAGTTTTTTAATAGTTCTGACACAGAGTCCTTTATATTTGTCATCAGTGCAACTAGTGTTGTTCGGGCATTGAGAGCAGGCAGGCCCCTTCTTGTAGGCGTAAGAGTCGATGATGTTCCCGGTGGGGGCGTAGTTGCACGCATAGAGCTTCCGGGTGAAGTTGCCATCCCTGTACTGACAGAATCCGCAACCCACTAGATACGTCCGAGACCAGATCACTTGAGAATAATGACCCCATGACGCGTCGAACCTGTAACAAATACAAACTCACACACTGTTATCACTTGAGAATAATGACCCCATGACGCATCAAACCTGTAACAAATACAAACTCACACACTGTTATCACTTGAGAATAATGACCCCATGACGCGTCAAACCTGTAACAAATACAAACTCATACAATGTTAATTCTTGGGTATTTGTTTTGTTTTTGTTAACCAGGAAGCTTCGCAAACGCTTTTTCATGCGCGTTGTTGGATGAGCGTAATTGGTGCATTGAGCGCCATGTGTTATGCGGATTTTCTGTTGTTCTGTAAAAAATCATTACTAAGTTGAAGATTTTTTTAAAATTAAATTAAATTAAATAAAAAATTAACTGAAATTTTTCATTTTTTTAATTAATCGTAATTTTTAAAAAAGGAAAAAATCGTAATAGAAATTTTCATTGGATGAGCGTAGCGAGCGTAGCGAGCGAAGCGAAGATTCCATTCTACTACACTGGAGAAAAAAATCCGGAATGTTTTTTTTTTTTTTTTTTTTGTCTGTTTGTCCGCACGATTCCGGCTAAACCGATAATCCGATTGAGATGAAATTTTATGGAGGCCTTCGAAATCTCTTAACTTAGAACTGCCACGTTTTTGAGCGCAATCGGAAAATTATTTCTCATGAAAATCGCAATTTTACGATTTGTTTTCGATTTTTTAAAAATTTCTTTGACTTATTACACCTACATGCTTTATCTGATTTTAATTATTTTTGCACACAACCTTTATTTTAAGAATTTAGATATATATTCTTGTGAAATTTGAGCGCAATTGAAAAAATATTTATCATAAAAATCGAAATTTTACGGGTTTTTTCTTTTTTTAAACAATTCTTTGACTTATAACACCTACATGCTTTATCCGATTGTAATGATTTTTTCGTACAACCTTAATTTTATAATTTTATATATAAGTTTTAAATTTGAGCGCAATCGAGAAATTATTTCTTATAAAAATCGCAATTTTACGAATTTTTTAACAATTACGATTAATAAATTAAAAAAATTAAGTTAATTTTTAATTTAATTTAATTTAATTTAATTAAATTCAAAAAGAATTCAACTTAGTAATGATTTTTCCACAGAACAACAGAAAATTCGCATAACACATGGCAGCTGAATGCACCAATTACGCTCATCCAACAACGCGGCGGGACTTAAGCGTTTTCCTAGTAAGAAATAATTATTCGATTGCACACAAATTTTACACGAATATATTAATAGGATGAGCGTAGCGAGCGTAGCGAAGGTTCCATTTCACTACACTGGAGAAAAAAAATCCGGAATGTTTTTTTTTCTTTCTTTCTTACTTTCTTTTTTTTTGTATTTTTGTGTGTCTGTTAACACGATTCCGGCTAAACCGTTACTCCAATCGCAATGAAATTTTATAGAGGCCTTCAAAATCTTTGCACTTAGAACTGCCACTTTTTTGAGCGCAATCGAAAAATTATTTCTCATAAAAATTGCAATTTTACGATTTTTTTCGATTTAAAAAAAAATTCTTCGACTTATAACATATACATTATTTATTCGATTGTAATTATTTTTTCATAGAACCTTTATTTTTATGAAATTATATATTCGTGTGAAATTTGAGCGTAATCAAAGAATTATTTCTCATGAAAATCGCAATTTTACGATTTTTTTTCGATTTTTTTAAATTCTTCTACTTATAACACCTACATGCTTTATCCGATTGTAATGATTTTTTTACAGAACCTTAATTTTGTGAATTTATATATTGGTTTGGAATTTGAGCGGAATCGAAAAATTATTTCTCGTGATAATCTCGATTTTAGTTTTTTTTTTCCGATTTTTAACATTTCTTTGACTTGTAATACCGACATGCTTTATTTGATTGTAATGATTTTGTCACAGAACCTTAATTTTATAAATGTATATATTCGTGTGAAATTTGAGCGTAATCAAAAAATTATTTCTCATAAAAATCGCAATTTTACGCTTTTTTTCGTTTTTAAAATATTACGCACATCCAACAACGCGCCTGAAAAAGCGTTTGCGAAGCTTCCTAGTTCATATAATAAGGGTTTTGTGGAAAAAATGATTACAATAGGATAAAGCATGTAAGTGTTATAAGTCAAAGAATTGTTTAAAAAATCGAAAAAAATCGTAAAATTGCGATTTTCATGAGAAATAATTTTTCGATTGCGCTCAAAAACGTGGCAGTTCTAAGTTCAGAGATTTCGAAGGCCTCCAGAAAAGTTCATCTCAATTGGAGTATCGGTTTAGCCGGAATCGTGTTAACAAACACACAAAAATACAAAAAAAGAAAGAAAGAAAGAAAGAAAAAAAAAAAACGTTTTTTTTCTCCAGTGTAGTGAAATGGAAACTTCGCTTCGCTTGCTACGCTCGCTACGCTCATCCAAAAACACTGCCATTGTGTTTTTAAAACTGAAAGATAACATGGTTTGACAGTATATGGCATATGGCAGTCTTGTGTGGGATATGTGTCATGAAAAGCAACAATCTCAACTGATATCAATTAAATTAAGGTTTGTCTTGTCTATAGCACAGTTGCACGTTTTGCCGGAGGATATGGGTTCGATCCCCAGACTGGAAAGATTTTTAAGACAATTGCTATCAACCAATAACTATGTTCTCAAACCAGTTAAACAATGGTTAAACCTTGTAACAAAAATACTATTAGTACAACCATTAGTGGCTAGGATTAGCTACTTTTTACAATAATTATAAACTTTATTTGGGAAATTTCCTGCTTCCGGTTGTGCAATTGATATGTAATTTTGGGTAATTGTTAAGCAAGGATATAGTCACTCATCTAAAGTCGAAAATTACAAAAAATTGTTGCCCATTACGCAAAAATAAATTCCAAATTTTAGTTTACCAATTTTGATGATTTTCAAAAAATCCAAAATCCAAAAATTCCATTAAATTTGTTTGGATTTTTAATGTGCCTCTATAGAAGACTGTATATACACGACCATAAGTTTAGTGCAAAGGCTGGTGACAATATGATAATGTGGCTTCATGAAGAGTTCCGTGTATGGGTACAAGAACGCAGCACTTACTGAAACGGTTCTACGAAGTCTCTGGAGAACAGTTTTACTTCATTCAAGTACCATGCGATCTTCGTTCTGTTGTACCAGTCTTGTGTGAGGTTGAAACGTTTTGCGTTGGTGCCAGTGATTGCTAGATTCTGTCCACTCTTCAGGTAGGTCAGCCTTCGACACTCGTCGTGCGCAAACGTGCACTGACACGCCCACCTCTGAGCAATAGCCTCCAGCTCGTAGTCCCACGTCTGTCAAGCCACACATACATTACACTTACAGTCTGCACAATCACTGACACGCCCACCTCTGAGCAATAGCCTCCAGCTCGTAGTCCCACGTCTGTCAAGCCACACATACATTACACTTACAGTCTGCACAATCACTGACACGCCCACCTCTGAGCAATAGCCTCCAGCTCGTAGTCCCACGTCTGTCAAGCCACACATACATTACACTTACAGTCTGCACAATCACTGACACGCCCACCTCTGAGCAATAGCCTCCAGCTCGTAGTCCCACGTCTGTCAAGTGACAAGCCACACATACATTACACTTACAGTCTGCACAATCACTGACACGCCACCTCTGAGCAATAGCCTCCAGCTCGTAGTCCCACGTCTGTCAAGCCACACATACATTACACTTACAGTCTGCACAATCACTGACACGCCCACCTCTGAGCAATAGCCTCCAGCTCGTAGTCCCACGTCTGTCAAGCCACACATACATTACACTTACAGTCTGCACAATCACTGACACGCCCACCTCTGAGCAATAGCCTCCAGCTCGTAGTCCCACGTCTGTCAAGCCACAGATACATTACATTTACAGTCTGCACAATCACTGACACGCCCACCTTGAGCAATAGCCTCCAGCTCGTAGTCCACGTCTGTCAGCCACACATACATTACACTTACAGTCTGCACAATCACTGCACGCCCACCTCGAGCAATAGCCTCCAGCTCGTAGTCCCACGTCTGTCAAGCCACACATAATTACATTTACAGTCTGCAAAATCACTGACACGCCCCACTCTGAGCAATAGCCTCCAGCTCGTAGCCCCCACGTCTGTCAAGCCACACATACATTACACTTCAGTCTGCACAATCACTGACAACGCCCACCTCTGAGCAATAGCCTCCAGCTCGTAGCCCCCACGTCTGTCAAGCCAAACACATACATTACACTTACAGTCTGCACAATCACTGACACGCCCCCCTCTGAGCTATAGCCTCCGCTCGTAGTCCCACGTCTGTCAAGCCACACATACATTACACTTACAGTTTTGCACAATCACTGAAAACGCCCACCTCTGAGCAATAGCCTCCAGCTCGTAGTCCCACGTCTGTCAAGCCACACATACATTACACTTACAGCTGCACAATCACTGACACGCCCACCTCTGAGCAATAGCCTCCAGCTCGTAGTCCCACGTCTGTCAAGCCACGCCTACATTACACTTACCAGTCTGACACAATCACTGACACGCCCACCTCTGAGCAATAGCTCCAGCTCGTAGTCCACGTCTGTCAAGCACACATACATTACACTTACAGTCTGCACAATCACTGACACGCCCACCTCTGAGCAATAGCCTCCAGCTCGTAGTCCCACGTCTGTCAAGCCACACATACATTACACTTACAAACCTAACGGTAGCTTACCATCTTCAACATGTCTGCTGGTGTGAATGACCCAACGGTAACTTACCATCTTCAACATGTCTGCTGGTGTGAATGACCTAACGGTAGCTTACCATCTTCAACATGTCTGCTGGTGTGAATGACCCAACGGTAGCTTACCATCTTCAACATGTCTGCTGGTGTGAATGACCCAACGACCATCTTCAACATGTCTGCTGGTGTGAATGACCCAACGGTAGCTTACCATCTTCAACATGTCTGCTGGTGTGAATGACCCAACGGTAGCTTACCATCTTCAACATGTCTGCTGGTGTGAATGACCCAACGGTAGCTTACCATCTTCAACATGTCTGCTGCGGGGTACTGAGGGCCTGGTTTTCCCAAGGGTTCCTCGCCTAATGCGATCCTATTGCGCAACTCATTGTGCACATCCAGGATTTTCAGCCGCATTCCTGGGCTTAAGAACCTTGATATCGGAGTGAAGCATTTCGGACCTATTTCCTGTGTAACAACAACGGCTGTACAGTTTAATGTGAGATGAGTTGTACACTCTGAACTAGAAGCGAATCAAGGCCTGGCTATCGTAGAAACAACTATAGACCCCTTGATTTACATAGGGCCACCTATCAGGCATATCATATACAGGGTTGCCAACTTTTCAGAAATCGAATTCAAGATAATTTGACTTACGTGAATGCCCTTCTCCCCCCCCACCCCCCAGGGTAGATTTTACGGGTATAATAAATATGATTTTGGGTATAAGAAATGTCTGAAAATTGAAAAATGCTAAAAAAATTTAAATGTAGTATTGTTTAGGAAAAAAATATTTAATGAAAAAAAATTATTTCAATAGTGAATTGCAAAGCAAGGCATAGGACGACATTTTTTGTCCACATTTTTATGTAGTGTGAGAGCGATATTTTACCAATTCAGGACATTATGTTGTCCTGAATGAGGTAGTTCCGCTGTAAGGACCAAGGTCTCAAAATCAGGACGGTCCTGATGAAATCTGCACAGTTGGCCATCCTAACCACAAAAAAGGGCCGTGTTTAGGTAGTGAGCCGCCCTACGCATTTAAGTTTTGCTGCCCCCCCCCCCCCCCCCCCCCGCCCTCCCAAAAAATTAATACACTCTAGGTATCGGTTTTTACTGTTAATTTACTGTACAAGACCTATATAACTGGACACGCCGCACCTTCTTAGCTACAAAGTTGCCTGTCTCGTCGTAATCTAGGCCTTCCTCCTAGCACCACTCATTAGTTAGGTAAAAGAACGTTATATGTTTATTGGATGAGCGTAGCGAGCGAAGCGAAGATTCCATTTCACTACACTGGAGAAAAAAATCCGGAATGTTTTTTTTTTTTCTTTCTGTATTTTTGTGTGTCTGTTAACACGATTCCGGCTAAACCGATACTCTGATTGCGATGAAATTTCACGGAGGCCTTCGAAATCTCTGAATTTAGAACTGCCACGTTTTTGAGCGCAATCGGGAAATTTTTTCTCATAAAAAACGCAATTTTACGATTTTTTTCGATTTTTAAAAACTTTCTTCGACTCATAACACCTACATGCTTTATCCGATTGTAATGATTTTTTCACAGAATCTTAATTTCATGAATTAAGATATTCGTGCGAAATTTGAGCGTAATCGAAAAATTATTTCTCATGAAAATCGAAATTTTACGGGTTTTTTCTTTTTTATAACAATTCTTTGACTTATTACACCTACATGCTTTATCCTATTGTAATTATTTTTTCACAGAACCTTAATTTCCTGAATTAATATATTCGTGTTCAATTTGAGCGCAATCGAATATTTATTTCTTATGAAAATTGCAATTTTACGATTTTTTTCTTTTTTAAAAATTACGATTAATTAAAAAAATTAAGTTATTTTTTTATTTAATTTAATTTAATTAAAAAACAATCTTCGACTAAGTAATGATTTTTTCACAGAACAACAGAAAATCCGCGTAACACATGGCAGCTCAATGCACCAATTACGCTCATCCAACAACGCGGTGGGACTTAAGCGTTTTCCTAGTAATTTACGAACCCCTAGCAAAACCAGTGCGGGGAATGAGGTGGTGTAAAGACCAAAGTTACAGCTGCTCAAGGTGCTTTTGTCTTTTTCAAATTTGTAGATTTGAAAAGATCCTCAACACGTTTAGAAATTAAAATTACATAATTGCAGAGTGCTATTTTTTTTCGCGCAAAAAATATTTTTATTTTGTAATTTTCAATAGTTCTGTGAAAAAACTGTAAACTACATAGTCTTCAGTATCTCTGGCAAAATGCCGTCCCCCTAAACTTTGCCACCCTAGGCAGCTGCCTAGGGTGCCTAGACCTTAATACGGCACTTTTGTTTCTGAGAATAATATAAAACGAATCACTTGCCAATGAATTTGCCATTGATTGCAACGTCACGCCCACCCTTTGTGTTCTCTATGAAGACTACTCTTTACTCTTTCCCCTTTCTTTTTCTAACTTTCCAGTGTACATCCTGCTGAATGCTTACGTACCATCATTTCCACATCACTAAGGTCTAGATTGGATTGGAATTGCTTAACGTCTCATAGTAATGTACTTTGGCTATTCGAGACGATGAGTGGTGATAGATGAGGATGAAGATGAAGCAGAAGGGAGGAGGGGAATCCCGGTACCGGCACGTAGCCTACTCCTTTCGAAAAGTACCAAGGGGATCAACGGCCAACGTCCCATCCGAAAGTACGGTGTATCCTTGACAGTCATATAGGTTCCTCCACTAACCCGGACTGCCAAGCAGACGTCTAGGAGAACGAAGCCGTTACACTAGCTCTCGAATCCTCCATCTGCTCCAACCAGCGATAGACGTGAGTTTCAGGGCAGAGCGGTCACCCACTCTACCCCTGACCACGCCCGATTCTGCTTAACTTCGGTGTTCGAGTGGGAACCGGTTAAACTACCTCGGCTAAACCACTGTATCTAAGTCTAGAGCTTTCACTGTACCTTCTACATACAAGTGAGTTCAATGAAAATGTTCGTGAATATAATACTAGAAAAACGCTTAAGTCCCGCCGCGTTGTTGGATGAGCGTAATTGGTGAATTGAGCTGCCATGTGTTTTGCGGATTTTCTGTTGTTCTGTGAAAAAATCAGAACTTTGTTGAATTTTTTTTTAAATTAAATCAAATTAAATAAAAAATTAACTTATTTTTTTAAATTAATCGTAATTTTAAAAAAGGGAAAAATCGTAATATTGAAATTTTCATAAGAAATAATTATTCGATTACGCACAAATTTTACACGAATATGTTAATTCTTAAAATTAAGGTTCTGTGAAAAAATCATTACAATCGGATAAAGCATGTAGGAGTTAGAAGTCGAAGAAATTTTTTAAAAATCGAAAAAAATCGTAAAATTGCGATTTTCATGAGAAATAATTTTTCGATTACGCTCAAAAACGTGGCAGTTCTTAGTTCAGAGATTTCAAAGGCCTCCATAAAATTTCATCACAATCGGAGTATCGGTTTAGCCGGAATCGTGTTAACAGACAGACAAAAATACAGAGAAAAAAAAAAACATTCCGGATTTTTTTCTCCTGTGTAGTGAAATGGAATCTTCGCTTCGCTCGCTACGCTCGCTACGCTCATCCAATTATAAATAAATACTTACAAATATAATTATTAAATAAAGGCGTATTAATTGACAATTTAAAGCATTAAATAATTATGATAAAATATGAAATAGTTGAGGGCAAGCAATGAAGAGTAATACTTACCTGATACAGGCACATCGTGTGCCGTGCACATATGGCGCAGTACTCTTCCTTCGTGCCGACTCGCTGGCCCTCGAGCTCCATTAAGACGTACACGCCTAATATTACACATGTTGTGATTGATGGCAAGTACGACTTCATCACGCGAGAGCTGAACAGCCGAGTGGCTGTCGCGTGTGCTGTTTTCTATCCACTGTGCTCGCTGGCGTGCTTATTACTGAAAACGTGCTTCGCCTGTATTCAAATACATTTTCAATGATCAGGGAATTTGCTTTTGAAATATGTTATCTCACACTGATTGTACACGTTCACACACATCGAGGTACCGAAATAAAAGTGTGTACAATGTGTACTTATTTCATTAATCAGAACAATTTACGTGCTCAATTTCAAAATACAGTTAAACCAGCTAAACTATTCATAAATCAAAATCAAAACCATCGGCTCAGTCATTAAAGATGAATAAAAATAACACAATCAACTTTTGTATTAGTAATATATCAAACACATTTTTATCAAATCACGTAAAATTGATTGCAATGAGAATTATACTCTTTTTTTAGCACTATTGCACAGTATGACTAGGAATAGAATGTTTTTTCTATTTATTCACAAAAAAAATACATATTTCGGTAAAACATCTCTAGATGACTCTTGCCCTGAAGGAAAAGGGGTTACTTCGTGATTTTTGGCGTGCAATTCTATTCCTGCTCACGTGTACTCCCAGGGGCGGCCGGCAGGTACGGAACCCCGTACGCCCCCCCCCCCCTATTGGGGGCCCCTAGGGGGGGTTGGGGGCCCCCAACCCTAAACTTTAAAGTTATTAAATGAAAATATTATTTGTCTTAAAATTGGAAAGGTTTATCCGAGCACATCACAGTCATTCGAATATTCATATAAAACGTTAAGATAAGACAATGTAATATGTTAGATGTATCTTGGTGCCTACCGGGGCCTATCGTTATTTGCCACTCAGTCTGTCGGTATTAATTTTTACGATGACTATGGCTGAGGAAGGGTTGTGGGGAATAAAATAGTCAATTTATGTTCACTGGCATGGCGGAGGGCCCCGCAAACCCCGCGAAACGGGGGCCCCGATAAAATGAATCACATTTTTGTGACAATTTCAAATAAGACAGTAAATCACTCAATATTTCATAAAATAATGTGAAAAAGTTCGCGGGCCCCCCAAAAACTGGAACAATGCTTAAATTATTAAAAAAATGTTGTATAAGCCAGAAAATCACTCAAAGGTATCTAGATTGATTGGATATTGCTTAACGTCTCATATTTATGCACTTTGGCTAATCGAGACGATGAGGATGAGTGGTGATGGATGAGGATGAAGTATGAACAGAAGGGAGGAGGGGAAACCCGGTACCGGCACGTAGCCTACTCCTTTCGAAAAGTACCAAGGGGACCAACGGCTTAAGGTCCCATCCGAAAGGACGGTGTAACCTTGAGTCATATAGGTTCCTCCACTAACCCGGACTGCCGAGCAGACGTCGAGGAGAACGAAGCCGTTTCACTAGCTTTCGAACTCTCCATCTGCCCTAACCAGCGGTAAACGTGAGTTTAGGGATAGCGGTCACCCACTCTACCCATGACCACGCCCGATTCTGCTTAGCTTCGGTGTTCGAGTGGGAACCGGTTAAACGAGCTCGGCTAAACCGCTGGCTGGTATCTAGAATAATCTCAAAATTCATATCAATACCACATACATACGCTATGAAGAAGACACCTAAGAATTTTCCAAGCAACTAACATTTTACGTTTTTCAACAGCAAAAAATTTTGTGGACACCATAGCAGCAATTTCTAATGAGTATGTGCTGAGAGGGTGATGGAGAGGGGGTGGCGGGTCGCCATCAATTGTTTTACATATAATTTTTTATCAAGGGAAACCTGTTTTAGGGTGCAATGTATGCCTTCTTCAGGTGTTTTGACTAGGTTGCGGATAGTACATAATGCGCACTGCGTACCTTAGCCTAGGGGACATGGGGAGAAGGGTTCTCGCGTCGTGGTCTTCATCGTCTTGTCATCGTTCGTGAATTTCATTGTCGTCGTCTTAATGGGGGGGGGGGGGGTCGTCAAAGGAAATGGAATAGGACCCCGACGACGACCGCCAGAGCTCGCCTCTAGTTTCAGAGATTATTATACTCCCCTACTTGCTAACTGATGTTTGCGAGATGGACATTCAACAACAAGAAACGGCGTCTACGCTAGCAAATATTTTGCTAACACTCCAATTGAGATGAAATTTTCTGGAAGCCTTCGAAATCTCTGAACTTAGAACTGCCACTTTTTTGAGCGCAATCGAAAAATTATTTCTCATGAAAATCGCAATTTTACGATATTTTTCAATTGTTTGAAAATTTCTTCAACTTAAAACACCTACATGCTTTATCCGATTGTAATGAATTTTTTACAGAACCTTAATTTTATGAATTAATATATCGTGTGAAATTTGAGCGCAATCAAAAAATTATTTCTCATGAAAATCACAATTTTACGCTTTTTTTTCGCTAAAAAAATACGCTTATCTCACAACGCGCCTGAAAAAGCGTTTGCGAAGCTTCCTATTTATTATTATTATTTTCTTTTATTCACCAATATGAACATTACATAATGGGTATTTTAGAGCTTTCACCAGAGATGAACCACACCTCTAAGGTGAAACCCCTATTACAAAACAATTAAATATACATGCCATTAACAAAATACAATACATACAAGAAATAACTGAAACAATTTCTTCATACTTAAACTTTGCGTAGTATGCTGCCTTTTGAAGCTCTGGAGTCCAGTGATTGCCAGAGATATGTTGGAGGTTCTCTTCAAAACTTCTTCCAATTGTCCCACAAGCTCCAATAATAATGGGAACAACCTTACAACTGACATTCCACATTCGTTGAATTTCTATTTGTAGGTCTCGATATCTTGTGCGTTTCTCTGCTTCCTTTAATACTATGTTGCGGTCTGATGGAATAGCTACATCGATGATCAAACATTTTTGAGTCTCTTTGTTTTTAACAACAATGTCTGGTTTGTTGTGAAGAACCTTTCGATCAGTGATTATTTGCTCATTCCACAATATGGTCACATTACCATTGTCAACTACTTGCTCTGGTTTATGCATGTACCATTTGTCAGAAGTTTCGATGTTATAACTTCTACAAATGTTCCAATGCAAATATGCCCCAATAGGCCAGGCAAGGAAACATTTGACCCCGGACAAATTGCAAGAGTTTTGTTTCTGAACTTTTCTAATACAGAATTTTGCGCTGAATACGCCTATATAAAGTCTACCGTCAAAATCGTATGGGAAATTGCCTAAAATTAAGATTTAATTAGAAATGATAAAAAACTTGATTATTGATTTAAAAAGATAATATGCAAAAAAAATATGTTTAGTGATACTCATACAATTATGCGTGACTACAAAAGGACGCAGAAAAAGAAATTTTCAAAAAATATGATCACAGTGCCGCTAAATCGACTTTTTATTGATTTTCTATTGTTTTAATGAAATCGGTACAGCATCGAAAAAAATAAAGATAAATGAAAAATCTTTACAAAAAAATGTAGTTCAGGTTCAATATTAACTGTTTATTGGGTATGGACAAAAGTCTACTACGGATTGCTAAGTTATACTAATTTGAATAATTTGATAATAATAATTTATTAATAAATTTAAATTATTTTTTAAAAAGGTTACTCTTGCATAAAAACTTTTTTATCGATACTTACACACATGTCACATGGTACCATAAAGTTATAAAAATAAAAATTGTCGATAATGTAATTATTGTCTTAAATCGGCTAATAATGGATTTTCTATTGTTTTAATCGAATGTGTACGGTATACAAAAAAAATGCAGATATATTTTTTTTCCGGTTGAATGTAGTGAATGGTGAATATTAAAATGTTGTAGGCCTATGAGTATGAACGAAAGTCTACTATATTGAGATGAGAGTTACGAAGATTTAAATAATTTGTTAAGACAATGAATTATTGGAATAGCAATCATAGACTCAAAAGGTTTTGTTTGCACAACATATTATTTTGATCGACTCATCTGCTGTATGAAAGGTGAAAATTAATGTTATGTAAACGTAATCACTATTAGGTGACTCATGTTAATTATGTTTATTCAGTTAGTATAATTACAGTATATTCTACATATTTGTAGTCAAACAGTTGACTTTGTAGAGTATCTGTAAATGCGACCAATTATTCTTACAATAATAAATAGTAAAATACATTTGATATTGCAAGTAAGTGATGAAACAAATGTTAACAGATAGTGATTACATTATTAAAATTGGCATAACACAATAATGTTAATATAACTCTTGTGTGATATCTTGACAGGTAATGTTCAGACCGGAAATATAACTTCTTGTTGCACATTTTCGCGTGAAAGCAGAGAAGAACAAGTATCATCTGATCATTGATCATCAAATTAATCATCTTCATTATCGGTGATACATTGTGCTATTTTATCAAATGCTTCAGATCTAAAAGTGTCCTTTTGACAGTTCGGAAATTTACATCACATGATTTGTGATAGATGGCATCTGCAGCGTGTAAGTCATGACCATAGTTGAGACGAGCTCTCACCTCATCTCCCCACTTATCATTTCTGCTATCACAGATGTTTTTTATACACATATCCACAGATCTACTTCGAACTAAATACCGACGTTGACTTCCTCTTTTTACCAATTCTGGCTATTTCACCACACAAGAAACATTGAGTTTTATAATCGAATTATCCATTTACTGATCGGAGAACTCGAGATAAGGTATTATCACTCGCGGTTGTGTTCGTATTTACTGTGTCCATAACACATTTTGATACATTTTTAGGGTGACAATAATCCCGTCGGCATACTTTATGCACTTTTTGCCCAGGGGAAACAATACAACTTTCAAGACCTCAAACGGAACTCACTTGATTTACTGTGGATGCACCTATCACAAATCATGTGATGTAAATTTCCGAACTGTCAAAAACATCCTAGTAAAACAAACAACCGAACCTCTTAGCAAGAAATCTAAAGGTCGTCCCAAGGTCAACTTTAGATCTGAAGCATTTGATAAAATAGCACAATGTATCACCGATAATGAAGATGATCAATTTGATGATCAATGATCAGATGATACTTGTTCTTCTCTGCTTTCACGGGAAAATGTGCAACAAGAAGTTATATTTCCGGTCTGAACATTACCAGTCAAGATATCACACAAGTGTTATATTAACATTATTGTGTTATGCCAATTTTATTAATTTAATCAATGGATTGGATTAGTATAATAATGTAATCACTATCTGTTAACATTTGTTTCATCACTTACTTGCAATATCAAATGTATTTTACTATTTATTATTGTAAGAATAATTGGTCGCATTTACAGATACTCTACAAAGTCAACTGTTTGACTACAAATATGTAGAATATACTGTAATTATACTAACTGAATAAACATAATTAACATGAGTCACCTAATAGTGATTACGTTTACATAACATTAATTTTCACCTTACATACAGCAGATGAGTCGATCAAAATAATAGAATAGAATTTTTATTAGCATCTTTGATTCCAATGCAATGCATAGGCCTATATTTATACACAATCTGTGGTTGCTGTATAACTATACACAATTTGTACAAATATAAATATATTAATATATAATACTAGGAAAACGCTTAAGTCCCGCCGCGTTGATGGATGAGCGTAATTTTTTTTAAACGAAAAAGCGTAAAATTGCGATTTTTTTAATAGATAATTTTTCGATTACGCTCAAATTTCACACGAATATATTAATTCATAAAATTAAAGTTCTGTGAAAAAATCATTATAATCGGACAAAGCATGTAGGTTTTATTCGTCGAAGAAATGTTAAAAATCGAAAAAAATCGTAAAATTGCGATTTTCATGAGAAATAATTTTTTGATCGATTTTTCCCTCCGTGCAGTTCTTCGTTCAGAGATTTCACAGACCTCCATAAAATTTCATCGCAATTGGAGTATTGGTTTAGCCGGAATCGTGTTCACAGACACACAAAAATACAAAAAAAAAAGAAAAAAAAAAAAACATTCCGGATTTTTTTCTCCAGTGTAGTGAAATGGAATCTTCGCTTCGCTCGCTACGCTCGCTACGCTCATCCAACAATTATATTATAATACCTTAGTAGTACAAACTTATAACCTAATCTATAAGTAGCTAAAATAATATAATCATGACATAGTTGTAGAGTATCAAAACACACAAATATAATATAATCCTATGTTTCACTAACAACAGCTTTTACTCTTTAACAAACCTTTAAAAATTTCTACTGACTTTGGCATAGTTTCTCAATTGTAGACTTCTGTTCATACTCAAACAACAGTTAATATTCACCATTCACTTTATTCAACCGAAAAAAAAATCCGCATTTTTTATACCGTACACATTCGATTAACAATAGAAAATCAATTATTTGCCGATTTAAGACAATAATTGTCTTGGTGGCTGGCACGATTTTTACCGGCCCTATAAAATTCACTAATTCCAAATTACTTTGATTAATAAAATTAAATACTGCGAATAAATTAATAAAAATTTAATCTTTTAGAATAAACATGATATAACTCGCATAAACTTACATGTAAAATAAACTTAAAATAAATATATAAGCAAGAATAAAACTTTATAAAATCAAACAAAAAATAACGGAACAAAATAATATACCCGAAATTTGAAAAATCAATGAATCTTAAAAAGTTTAATATTTAATTACAAATGAAAATAAATACAATTATACCTATTTAAACCACAATTAGTGAATTATTTTCAGTAGTTCCTGCCTACTTTCCAATGACTATTAATTATAATAATAATAATAATAATAATAATAATAATAATAATAATAATAATAATAATAATAATAATAATAATAATAATTATAATTATTATAATTAAATTTTCGAATATTTTTTATTTTTATAACTTTATGGCACCATGTGACATGAGTGTAAGTATCAATAAAAAAAAGTTTTTATGCAACAGTAACCTTTTAAAAAAATAAATTAAAATTTATTAATAAATTATTATTATCAAATTATTCAAATTAGTATAACTTTGCAATCCGTAGTAGACTTTTGTCCATACCCATTAAAAAGTTAATATTGAACCTAAACTACATTTACCTGTCAAGATTTTTTATTTATCTTTATTTCTTTCGATGCTGTACCGATTTCATTAAAACAATGGAAAATCAATAAAAAGTCGATTTAGCGGTAGTGTGATTAAATTTTTAGAAAATTTCTTTTTTAGCGTCCTTTTGTAATCACGCATAATTGTGAGAGTATCACTAAACATATTTTTTTTGCATATTAGCTTTTTAAATCAATAATTTAGTTTTTTATCATTTTTAATCAAACCTTAATTTTAGGCAATTTCCCATACGATTTTGAAGGTAGACTTTATATAGGCGTATTCAGCGCAAAATTCTGTATAAGAAAAGTTCAGAAACAAAACTCTTGCAATTTGTCCGGGGTTAGGCTACTTTTTTCGTTTCCTTGCCTGGCCTACAACCTTATCATGTCGATCAATGTATTCCGTTTTTGCTAAGACCGGACATCCAGAAATAATGTGCTCCACGCTTTCTTCATAAAGCTTACACAAACGACTCTTGTCATCTACGTCGAGTTTGAGAATTCTTTTTTCGTAACTTTTTGTTCTTAAGGCTTTATCTTGCGCAGCTACAATAAGACTTTCAGTTTCACCTATGAGATTACTTCTGCCCAGCCACTTATTGGTTTGATCTTGGTCAATATGTGGTTGCTCCATGCGTGTAATATATTGGCCATGCAAAGGTTTAGACTTCCAGCAACTTATTAGATCTTCCTGGATAATATTCTTAATTTTCTTCTTGATAACCTTGACCTTGTTAGTGATGGACCCATTGATTTGATTAATATCGGTTAATTCCATACCTGATTGAAACTTGTTGCCTAACTTAATGATGGATTTTCTCATAGCTTTGCTGGACTCATTTTCTTGAACCATTCTAATAAATTTGTCATCTCCCTTTCCTTCTATGTATAAACTTAAACCAATCATTGCTGTTTTGTATGACCCCTCTAGTTGAGTTATTCCGCGACCTCCATTCTTCCTTGCGATATACAGTCTTTCTACGTCCGCTCGTAATTAAATAATAATAATTATTATTATTATTATTATTATTATTATTATTATTATTGCTGTAACTTAGTATTATTACTTTTGTTACCGGTAAACATAAAAATATATGGTTGTGTAACAGCTGATTTTCCAAAGAAACGCGTTTTTGATAACGCTATATAGTGTTTTTTATTCACTTCTAAGTTTTTCCATACCTCTCATTTACATAAAATGGTATTAAAAATCCACATGTAATTATGTTGGGAAAATTTGACGATAAGAAATTATATTCTCATTCACCGCCGTAACCAGGGGTTGGTAACCCGGGTAAAAATCTGGAGTAGATCATTTTGAATCGCTTATAGTCCAGTCACTACTATTTTTTTGCCTAAAACTCGTTAAAATACTTTAATCTCTAGGAATCGAACAATTTTCTGGCGCTGTGCGCTCCGGACCAGCATTACCCTGGGGGGGGCTTCTTACTAGACCCCCCCCCCATTATACTAGGAAAACGCTAGTCCCGTCGCGTTGTTGAGCGAGCACCGGTACGTGCAACAACGACCCGAGTACGACATTCCCATAATGTTACATACCAATAAGTCTTTAAGGTCTTGACTGATTTAGCTGAAAATTTGTAAAATAGGAGAAAATGTTGTACTTATTGATCATGCAAAAATTCATAGCGATCGGAACTTTTTTTATTTTTTTATTTTATTTTTTATTTTTTATAACCAACGATCGGATTTTGTTCAAAAACTATACAGCAGCCGCCCGAAAAAGGTGGTATGTACATGTGTGCAAAATTTCAGGTCGATCAGAGAAACGGTGCGACCAGGGGGGTGAGACTCGACTGGACTCGACTTCCACGTGGTTTTGAATTATCTGATTCCGTCCATAAAGAAACATTTCCGACATTTGGTAGACTCGAGTTTCGTTTCCGATTTTCGGAATCATTCCGTGACTTGCGGCTGTGGCAAGGATTTAACCATTGTTAAGCCAATCGGAAGCTTCGTTATAAAATCCACCGCCATGATTATGTAAGAAGAAACTAGCCAGCCGCATATTTATAAGGCAGTGAGTTTTTGTGCAGCCGTGGTTTGTTTTTTTATCTTGTGTACGCGAACAACGTCAAATTTAAGGTATGTTTGTTAATTCCTATGTTTATAATAAAGAATAATGGAAACAGAATATTGTGCAACAATAAACAACTTATAAAGAGTCAAACAAGTGTACTGTGGAGTAACAAATCACGAAATATTCCGGTATTTAAGCAAAATATAATGCTATGTTATCGAAATAAAAATGGAGGATTTTGTTGTTTACAAATTTACGACTGTCGGAAGTGTTTCCGTCAACCAAATAGCAGACGGAATCGAAAGATTCGTTGAGTCTACCGATTGTCGGAATACAGCACGGAAATCAACCAAACCACGTGGATTTTGCGTCGAGTCTCACCCCCCTGTACCGGTACCGAAGCAGTAACAGAAAAAAAACAAAAACAAAAACAAAAAAAAAACAAAAACAGACATTCGAGCCATAAGAGTCAAGTGGAGACGGTCGCTATGCTCGCTCAAAAAAGCTGATTTTAAAAAAGAGCTCTCCAAACCCCCCACACATGTCCCACGAATGTACAAATTATAATTTTACAACCCCTAACAAAATTCCTGCGGACGGCCCTGTTCTCATTGAATGTGATGTACTGTTTTCAAATTCAAATTGCATTATTATGAGGTAAAAATATGACCACAATATTTAACTAGCTCACTTCATCTATCTGCTCAAAATATACCTCAGATCAATTATTCAAAAGCCGTCTTGAGAGTAAAATGATGCGAAAAATTTGTAAACAGAGTTTTGACTGCATACTCGTAGGTACATTGCCCTACAGATTGTAATAATAACCTTTTTCTGCCACGATTGACTTATACTGTATCAAATGTGGCCTTTTTACTAATTATTAACAACAATGAGACAGTCATCAAACATTATTGTGCCAATAGAAAAACGTTTACCAAATTATATTGAAAAAATACAAAATTTTACCTTCATTGACCTCTGCTGGCCACAAAATTAATGCTAATCAATCAATTAATATATGTTTTATTTGAAAGACCCTTAAATGAGCTTTGATTACATACCATGGTTACTAGGTTCCAAAAATAAGATTTTTTAAATTACATTTTATTACATTTTCATGTAGGGGATGATGAGACACATCCACCCTATGAGGATTTTAGGGGATTCTTTACGGGTTATTTAATTTTTTTCCTGAATCCAATGATACGAAATTATTCTCTTCTGTTGCAATTTGTCCTAGGTTCAGCCTGAAATTTGCGGATAGACCCCGGACTACAAGTTCAAGTACCATATGTAACCCTCGATAGGATGGAATAGGGAAAATATATTATTCCCTTTGACAACAGTCAGAATGATCAGTACGGTAGGAATATAGTATATTGTTCAATTCTTTAAAATGTTACCAGACTAATCACAACAGAAAGGTTTTTATAAAAGAAGTTTTGCTTTTGAGAATACTTTGCCAATCATCAATTTCAATTCTAGTGCACGACGGTCTTGCAAGAAATCTAAAACGTAAAAAGAATAATTCTGTCCGATCAGTGGCGATTTTAGGCCCTAGGCAGTAGGCACACTAGGCGCACGCCTAGATGCCCGATGTCCGATTTGATAAGGAATTGGTTATTTTTGTAAAACTATTGATTTCCAGTCGGACCCTAAATTGACAAATTTGTAAAGGGGTTAGTTAGCCTTTGTGAATTTTTTGGGGAAAGATTCAACTTGACGACATGGCAATTCTACTACTGGCCACGTGTACTCTGTAGATAGTCGTGATGATTGACAGTGACACTTTGCAGTTTGGTTCATAAATGAGTAAGAAAACCGTACCCGAAGGTCTGGCTCAAAGTCAAATAACCTAATTTTGTTCTTTAGTCTGTCCAAGAGCATCAACAGCAAAACAGACAAAGTCTATTTGGTAACAAACAACTTTAAATTAGCTGCATTTCTCATCAGCAGGTAAAATGTTTTGTCGCCCTTTCTGGGCTTTATGGTCTCTATGCTTTCCCAACCTGTTAACCCTTCTCTAATCTAAACTTAGAAGTTAGATAAGACCTTTAGGAAGACAAAATTATGTATGATTTCTTGGATTGGACTTTTATATGGCACACTAGGACAGAAAATATACAAATTAAATATAATATAAAGATAAAAATACAATTTAACTTATATATAATGAACACTAGGCCTAGACTACTTGTCATTAGACACGGCACGCCTTCTCTTTTCATCGTAATAAATTGGTTTCGGGAAGTTTTATTTAGCACACGTTATCCCAATCAAAGAAATTGTGATTTCCATAAATATATTCCGCTGTTTTGATGAAGAGTGTACTTGCGCTAAGTTAAATTACGTTTGTCAAATTTTATTTTATTATAGTAGTATCTTAATTTAGCAAACATAATATTCAAGTTTTTGTTACAAAGTTTTGCTTTTGTTGATTAGGCCTATAATTCAACTGTCAACTTAGGGTGGTCTACCCACTCTAAATCTTTAAATTCATACTGATTTGCATATTAAAATTTGCATCTTTATTAAAATAATTCATAATTAATAAGTTGTCATAACTTCGATATCATTTGCATAATTTTGAATATGCTTGAAAATAATTAGATATTATTTAATTGTCAATAAGACTAGAGATGATGCTAGAACTTCCAGGTACGATGATTCAGTGGTTTTCTCAAGCGCCTTTAGGGAATTGCTGTATGCAGGAGATAATTGGGTTCCTCGAATTTTGTGAACGCGAACTGAGGTCTCTCGCGACGAGCGTCTGGAATCTAGCAATACCTAGGCACGGAGTGGACTTGCAGAGCGACAGAAGTCTGCAGATTTTTTGCTCTTGTGTTGGTTCTACGCAGTCGAAACTGTAAAAATAATTGCTTTCGGGGAAGAGGTAGGCTGTCAGTGAACAGTCAAGTAAAAGATAAGGGTGGTGGCAGAATCACAGGTTGATGACCAAAAGGGCCTAAGTGCCTGGGGTGGAAACATAGGAGTGTTTCGTTTTCGTGTTTGACTGTTTGGTACTGTAACTAATTGGCTTAGTTTCTACGAACTCTAGAAGATTCTGAAGGGAGGAGCCTAAAAGTTCGGAGATTTCGTGAAAATAAGTGTTGTTGACCAGCACAGTTGGATGGAGTTCCGTACGTAGTGATAGGAAGGGCTATGATAACGGGTAGTAGTACCGTTAAGAGTCAACCGGAGTTTGGCCAGTAGGCCTAAGTTGGTGATAATGGGAGCTTGAAAGAGGCACTGGAGGTGGGATTTCGCAAATGTCACTCAGAATATTCGAAAAAAATACCCGTAAATAGACGGCCGTAGTTGCAAGTCGTCTGTGGCTGCACGTGTACTGCAGAAGTCCGCGAAGGGGCGGCACCGGAGTCCGGGTCACGGTCCCGAGGCGCGAAGCATATTATTTCACATCGTTCGCAGTCTCGCTGTGGACATTACAAAAAGGGGTTTGCTAGATCTGGGGTGTTGAGAAATTTTATGACAAAAATTTCCCAAATTGGTTTAATGTATGTGATAAATGAAAAAAAGTGTAAAAAAATCTTACCGACTGAAAATGGGTCGAAACACGCCCCGAAAGAATATATGATTTTCGAAACGCTGATTAAAACCCACAAGACATACTTGAGGCATGATGGTTACATATTTTTAATCTACTTATTATTAAAAATTTATTATGCGGCGACGGTAACGTGCCGTTTATTGCGCTATAGCTACGTTACAAAGATACCATAATTAATAGGGTTGTGAAATACATTTATCAGGTGATATTTTAGCTAGCTGTGCAAACCCGCCCCTCTGATGCAACCATGCACTGATCCATTGTGACGGGTTAAAGAAGGGGAATTAAAAGGGTTCTGAAGAAAGTGCTGTTTTTTATTATTTTTTTGACATTTAAATATTCGCTACGATTGAAACTCGTCACATTTTCTTCTACTTCCGTTCAAAAAAGTAAGTATGATAGTGTACAACAATGTACCTATCTTTAGTTTATGTTTCCGTTTTTTTTTCGACAAAAATTGAAGGGAAAGAAAAAAAAGTCAACTTTTCCCGGGCCTTTTGATTATGACTTTTTTTTGTTCTGTAGGTGGGGGCCTAATAAAAAACAAAAATTTTTTTAAATATTCGTACAAACTTTTTCCATGATATCCCTAAAATTTAAAATTCATTCAATATATTTTTAAAAACCTATCCCCAATCTGCCCCAATACATCCAATGAAATGCACGTAGCTACAACGAGGCAAGGCACGATGTTAATTAATGAGGGGAAAAAAAATTGTGAAGGAGAAGGAAACACCGTAATGTGTAATAAATTATAAAAGGAAAAAATTTCTTTCGAAGTATTTTTTTAGTTTGCTTACTTGGTTTTTATATTATTTTTTCTCGGGACTTTGAAAAACCTTTCACATTTTTTCTCTATTCAAGAAGATAAATAAATTTTAAAGAAAACACCATTTTCGCAAAGTCAAATACTAACGAAGTACATAAGATACAGAATAACATTGTCCCGATTGCTGCCTTCATGTGTTTTGTCAATATTATTATTACTTGCCTTTATAATCACATGTTACAAAAATTATGTTTTTTTTGACAGTATATTACCATTGTGTAAATGTTGAAGTACAACTTCAATTCAGCTTTCGATTTCGTTTCCCGGGTGTGACCTTTTTGCGTAATGAGCCAAGATTCATGAGACTCGAACCAAGTCCATTTGGATTATAAAAAACACTGTATTTTCTACATGGAATCAACGCTCTGGCTTTATTCCCTTCGGCCCTTTGCTTTGACTATAAAAAACATCCTGGGAAGGTGGGTAGAAGTGCGTAAAAGGTATAAAAAATTATACTTATTAAATGTTGAAGACTTCGCCGGGCTTTGGCAATGTGTTATTGGATCACCGAGGGGCCCCGGGCAGGGGGAAAAAATGATTTTACACGAAAACACGCCTCTCTGTTGTGTCCGTTTGGAAAAAATTTTTCCAGCCACAAATATTTCGACATGTTAGCATCTTGCATGGCTTTTGTAAACCCTCCCTGGCTTGCTTGACCGAATAACCGAGGGTGCTCATGAAAACGCGGAGACTCTGTTTTGGAAGGAAACGGTTGAATCCTGTCACCAGCAATCCTAGCGAAAGTTTCATCCGGGAAATTTCCCTTGACCCCTTTGGCAATGCCGGGATGCAAGCTATTTTAGTTTTTTTTTCTAGTGCAGGCTACAAGTTTTCACTCATACAATTAACAAATTCTGTAATTTAGCAAAAACATACAAAAAGGGACGTCGTCTCATAATGCTAAGTTGGTTGGAATCTCCCGGAGAGTAAAAAATCCTGGGAGATCTATAATTCCCTTGGGAAAAATTTTTTAATTTCTGTTCATGAAACCCACCAATGCACTTCTCGGGGCTAAAAAAAATTATACAAACAGTCAATCGGGGGAGTGTGCGTGTGTCAATACAATGGATCTACTGAAACACGCGCCATCGAAAAAAATGGAGGTCATCTAGAATCGAACACAAAAAAATTCCAAAACTGAGCCCTATCTATTTTAAATATGCAATTAAACGAACTACAATCACTGCGTAAAATGGTCCCCCTATCCGAGGGGAAAAATTTTATACGTTATGTTTTATTTTATTAAATCCACAAAAATATAAGTTCCATTAAAAAAGTAAATCGGCCTAATACAAAAAACTAATTTTTAGACCGTATAATACATTACCGTTGATACGTTTTAGCATTGTTTCCAACAAAAAATAATATATGCTCTCAACTTTAATTTCGAGTATATTTTTATATATAATTCAAAAAGGCTACACCGGGTTTGAACCCGGGCCCTTAGCTGTTTTGGGCTTTCTTACCAGCTGAGCTAGCAGCCCCCAATTTAAAACTGTAATTCTTGGTCTATTTTGAAATTTACATTACGGACAGCTAAGGTCCCGGGTTAAAACCTGGGTAGTCATTTTTTTAATTTTTTGTCAAAAGTACTAACTAACGATAAAAGTCGCCTACTTATAAACCCAAGGGTTTAAACATGTATACCCCAAACTCTGGGGTTTATAGAGATGGTTTTATTCTCTATTTTTTTTCAGGCTGCTCTAAAATTACAAAACGCCCAAAGAATTGACAGATTTAAATTGGTGGCTGCATAGCCAGTTGGAAGGGCAAGCCCCGGGAAACTAAGGTCCCGGCCCGGGTTCAAACCCCGGTGTAGTCCTTTTTTAATTTCTGTCTAAAGTACTAACATAACAGCGTCATAGTCGCCCTATATAAAGCCAAGGTTAAACATATAAATAAAAAAAATCGACCCAAGTCAAATATTATTTCCCACCCAACCGAAATGTCTTCAATTATACCCTATTTTATAATAAACACCAGTGACCCAATTGTTTTTTTTAAAATTTACCCCCACACACCCACACCACCCTTCTTATAGCTTTTTTTTCATGGGAGATCACACACTTTCTAATATGATAACTAAAGAGCAGAAAAAATTGAAGAAAATAAACCAGATTTGCCTAATCTCGATGTGGCAGAATTGCGCGGTTACAAGGTCACTGCATGTACGAAACGAAAAAGAACTCTGGTGTCCGCTTGACACTGAATTTTACGACTCGGTGGGTCATGGCCCACAGTTGGCGATGTTGCACAAAAACAATAGCAGTATGGATTGATGGTATATTTAATAAATCTTCAAATTAAGTAGTATAATGGCAGAAAATTATCCAGATAAAATGAGGGGAAAAAGATTTTAATTTTGTTTATATTTTTGGGAAAACAGATTGATTTTTTTAAAATTTTTTTCGGATAACCGTTAATTTTGTTTCCTTTCCCGAAGAGTTAGAGTTAGAGAGAGTAAAAGAACTTTTCATTTAAAACGTGGGTGCAATGAACCCAAAAGGGGAATTACATCAAGCGCTTTTCTTTTGCTTGATGTCCAGATATTATTTATAGTTGGCGACTATGACCTTTAGATGGGGTCTTATCATAGCATAAATTAAAAAAGGCCTCCACCGGGGGTTGAACCCCCACCTCTATGTCTGGGCAGATGCTTCACCCCTTTTATTATTTTTTTCCTAACTTAAAATAAAATGGTCCCCCCGTGGTTCAATCCCCCTTGGAGCCTGTTTTTAAAAATTATAAATAAAAAAATGTTTTTTGAAAAATTTCCAAATAAAGTCGAATAAAAAACTGTATTGATTATGTTATTATATCCTGGAAAGTATTTTCACCGTGTTTCAACCAATTTTTTTTCCCCATTAGAGATGTTATGTTCGTACCCAAACAAAGGGGGGGTTGTTGCCATGAACTCTCCTCCCCCCCCTCCTTCCAACTCAAAATTCTTTTAAGTACATCCCGCCAATGGGCGATACACTAAAATTTCTTTCTTTTTAATTCAGTAAGTTAATTTTAAAGACTCGAGATGCATAAAGTAAAAAGCGCCGTGGCTGGAGGATTTAAAAATTGTTTCATTGTTGTGAAATAATAAACAAAAAATTTTCCCGAAGGGGATCGAACCAAAACATATGGTCCCTGTACATATAATAAATTTATATTTGGGATGCTCCGGTACGAACAATTGTCGTAAGAGTGCAATAAAAATTGACGCCCAAACTAGAAATTTTAAAGCGCAGAAACTATCATAATGATTCCCCAAAGGTGTCCGCAGTAGTTCACGAGCAAAATCATGCAGCCAATCAGAAAAAACTTTTCCCAAAAAAAATTTCTGACCTGTCACTCAAAGTGGTGAAAAAGCTTCGTTCGCTAGGTTGCGCCCCCTGCGGGGGGGCAAAAAAGCTAAAATAGCGCCGAAACATCTTTCGTACTTCCATTGTACAGCGGACACCCTTGTTCAAAAATTCTCAGATTTTTAGGAAGCTAGTTGAAGGTGTATATTACCGTGTGTTTCGTACTTTTTCCAAAAATTCTGGTTACGCCTAAAAAAAATCGCAAAAAAAAGGTAAATGTTAAAATATTCCCCCAAAAATTTAAAAAAAATTATTTAAAAAACAAGAACAATTTTGGAAAAAGTACCAACACACGTTCATTTGGGGCGTCTTTACTGATAGTATAATAAAAAAAAAATTATAAAGATATCTCAATTGTGTCGTTAGATACGATGGAAGTACGAAACCACTGCAACACACCGAAATAATACAGGGTCCAGTAGAGCCTTAATCAGAAGTAATATCAAAGTTTTTTGAGGTTTTAAGGGAAAGTGGAGTAAAGTGAGTGGGTTTTAGTGAAGAGTATAATTGTGTTGAGTTTTATTGTTATTTCAAATCACAAATATTATGTCAGGCATATTCACGTCATTCATCAGTGGATACATACAAATGCTTAAAATTGTATTGTAATCAAAAATTATAATATTCGTCATCTGCACCAATATCAACGTAAACATCAAGAAGTCATCATATAATTTGTTGAAGTCGTCGGTCTTCCGCGAAGTCGGTGATCGTGCGTCACACGCCGCCGATGTGCCGAATCTACCGCGATTCAACAGTCATTCAACGTATCGCCGCAGGCAAGGAGCCTATTGTTAAGGATTGACCAAGTACATCAGTCGATATAAATTTCACTCACGCTAACCTCGAACACGAGCTTACCAATCGATAAGCATATCGACGTGCCGATCTCTGATCTGCGTAGTTCAAACATAATACGACGAACAGTCAGTCTAGGGTGGTTCGTCGGGTACTTCGAAGAAAACCTTTCCTCCAATGACCTAGAATCCCGGGTCTAGGGAAGGAAGCGGCGTCTTTTCGCCGCTCATCTCGTGACAGGCCTTCCATACGTACTCGAGCAGCTCTCTCCTCTCCCTCTCCGTGAACTGCGGAATGCCCAATGCGGTTCCTTTTGCTAGAATTTTGGGCCCCCACCCCTTGGGCCCGCGTCCGAAGAACGTTTCCCCCCACGCGCGCAACGTTCCAAAGATCTCCTGCCCGCGACAAGATGCGGACCGTTCTTTCGCTCGACGGGAACAAGAGGCCCACGGACGGACGGTCTTATGTTTTCCAGGAGAACATGTCGAACGGCGGGGTCAACTCGTTTCCCTGGGGCATCGAAAGACCACCGGGTCCGATCGCAGGACAAATCCAACCCTTAAAAGGACTTTCGTGCGCGTCGTGAGCTAAACAAAGTTGTCCGTTTGTGACCTTGAACACGGCGCGACCTTCGTTCAAAGCGTGACCGAGATCGATCATGCGAAACAAGAATAGCCACCGACAGATGTTTTGGTGCTTTGCGAGTTCCGCTTCTAGGTCTTTGAGTTTAGTTCTGTCCTGGTTGTTCTTCAGTTGGTGGAACCAGACGACGGCCGCCGTCTCCCAGTTGTCTAAGTTCAACTGAAGGCAGGGTTTGAGAGTGAACTTGCTCCCCGGGGTTTTGAACATCGCCAGAATAACTTTCAACTTGCCGAGCCGGGTAAACCGCGTCGCGTCAGAGTCCCGAAGCAAGAGAGGTTCCAGGAAGCAGCGGATGTTCCGGAAGTAAACCTACAAGAGAGAAATACAAGGGACTATCTCACATTGTTTGAAGTTTAGCTCATTTAAGGAAAAACACTACTGCCACACAACATAAGAATGATGGCCACACTCCATTTGGGTAGAACTCAGTGCATTAGAATTAAAAATATGATTCGTGGGTTTTTGTTGAGACATAATAGGAAGCATCGAGTCTTCAAAGCACGAATTGATTTGTCTCCATAAAGGCTACACAGTAGTTCTACTTTAAGAATTAGAGCTTAATTCAATTTTTTTTTAAATTCATTAAAGTAACACGGTAGGCCTAACAGACAATGGTACCTTGCAGTTTCTAAGTTCGACTGCAGCGGGTTTAGAGACCAGCTAATCCCCGGGTTTTTGATATCACAAGAAACTTCAACATTACCGAGCCGTTAAAACTCGCGTCAGAGCCCAGGATTGTTGCAGAAGTAGCATGTTCCGAAAGTTAAACTACACGATTAGTACGGAATGAACTATGAATGTTTGAAGTATAGCATCATTTAAAAAGTACTGACTACAATTGATTCTCAGCATAAAATTGTATTGGCAACAACTCATTGTTGGTGTAGTTGAACTACAGACTGATTAGAATTATTAAAGCTGATCATATCGAGTTTTTAGATTCGATATGAAAAAAAAATTCGAATCATAAAAAATGTTATCGTGATTAATGTAATTTAAATTCTAAAAATAAAGTTTTTTTTTTTTTTTTTTTTACTTCTAATGAAAGTAGTTGGTGGGCTTGATTTATGTTTTGCTGTAATCCTTTCACCCCCCCGTGCCTAACACCATGAGATTATATTAGTCACGTTTCGAGGGGCAACTCATGACCTGGCTTATGCAGTGTTTTTTTATCTTACAAGAAGACAAGACACATGTAATCTCATTCAATATCAGCAAAAAGCAGAATTTTCTGAGACTGAAGTAGCATACATGACAGTTTTCAAAGAATTAGGCAAGTTAAGTAGGTATACTTGCTATCTCTTGCATGAGCCGCAATAAAATGTGATTGTTGTTCAGGGATTTGGAATTCTATCATGCAGTAATATATGTATTGCCGCGTGCATTTGGTCCCGCTCAAGAATGATATAGTAATATAACCTAAGCCAAAGTCTAAAATTTTAAAAAACATGCATTCTTATCAACAGCGAGTATGCCTACTGTATTTAAAAGTTCGTATCGAATCACGATAGAATATTGGCTACACTAGTTGGTTATATCAATTTGAAAGCTAATATCCTTGCCTAATGTTGTAATATTAGCAAACTGCATTGCTTTTCAAGGCAGTATGCCCGCCGTTTACGTGAATATGAGTCGATAAGAAATGATAACATTTGATTGCATACTTCAATTTTGAACAATCTATTGCTGCTCGCTAACTGGCCTAGGCATATTTTGAAAAGTTTAACGCCTAATCGGGCTGATTGATAAACTATTTGTAGAAGTACAACATAACATTAATTTTGAACAGTCGTTTGAACTGCTCCGTATTTACAGAGGCAGTATTACTTTAAGTAGGAAGCATAATCATACGTACTCTTTTGACTTTGCAGAAGGGTATTGCCATATTATTTCCTCTTTCCCCTACTTCGTGTTGGTAACCTTCCAATAGTCCCTTTGAAGCCCCAATAGTCTACCCCGCTTGTGCAAAGTATTTGCCTGTATTATTTGTAGCTAACTTCAATTTTTCCTCCTTAAAGGTGTGTCCATCTAGTTCCTAGAATCGGCACCTTTAGCCTGCAATAGGTCTCTCACGCTGTGTCTACATAATATCTTGCTCTCTCATAGCACATCTCACTTCTTTGTTTCCCTTCTGGTTTCCCATCACTTGACATCTCTAACTACTTTATAATGTAGCTCTCCGTTTTCAATAACTTTTGCTGCTCTCCTCTGCACCACTCTCATTACTTTCCTCATCAAAATCCAACTTTTAAATGCTCTGAACTAGCCTTATAATGTGAATTCCCTTTTCTTTAAGTTCTATGCTACAGTTAATCCTAAGTACTTACATCTCTTACTTGCTACTATTTCACAGTTGCCTAATCTATACCTATATTTAATAACATTTTTCTTATTGGTAAACCTTAAAAATTTTACTTTTGTCACCATTTAGCCTCATTTTGTTTAATTCCACCCACTTATTTACTAAATCTAAATCCTGCTGGAGCTCTTTACAGTCCCTAACACTCCTTATTATTCTGTATATAATACAATCATCTGCTAAAAGTCGAACCCTAGCCGTTATTCCTTCAGGCAGGTCATTGATGTATGCAATGAACAGCAAAGGACCCAACACACTACCCTGTGGTATCCCAGAGGTAACTTTCACACTACTTGATAGTTGATTTCCTACCCTCACCCTCTGCGTTCTTCCACTGAGAAACTCTCTAATCCAGGGCTGCCGTTTTAACGGATTTTATCCGTTTTTACGGATATTTAGGGTGCAAAACGGATAAACGGATTTTAAGTCTTATTTACGGATATTTCGTTAATTACGTTTTCTATGCTTATTTTCGTACATTTGAATCTGCGCGGGCTAATTTCGATTGTAAACATTGAAGGCGGGGCGATAATCGATTCGACTTTCGATAGGGGGCGGAGCAAGGGCGGAGCCGTGTCCCAGACATTGTAGAAACTGCTTTTGTGTAGTAGTAACAGCCAGAACTGGCCAGAACAGTTGCTTTTGGGAGGATGCAAGATAAATTGAACAGCCAAGGACAAACAATGGAGATTGGAGCCTACAAAATTGTTTTCTTTCGTTCTTGTTTATAAAGTTTGGATTATGTGATCATAAACGTGAAAAATAGAATTGGTATATGATTAAAATGTTACTAACAAGTTCTGCAAGACTGCAATGTTATTAATAAACACAACACATGGGCCTAGGTCAAAATTGTGATGCAACATTCCTAGGGCCTAGGCGGCTAGGGCCGGCCCCTAGGCCTAAGATTTTTTTAACCAGGTCAGATTTAAAACAGATTTTCTGTAAATAAGTAACATTTTACATTTTTATGCAATCTTATTAGCAACCACGGGCGTTTCTGGCTCATTTATTCTCGTCTGTGCATAGGCCTAGGCCCTTAGCAACTTTTAGGTTATGATGGTAACAAATATAAACATAACATTTAGCCATTTTCATAGTTTGATCAATGAAATTAACGTTTTTAGACTTTTCACGGATTTTTGCGGATTTTTAACGTCCTCCAACAGGATTTTTTTAAAATGTCAGTGGCAGCCTTGCTCTAATCCATTGTACTACTCTATTGTCAATACCCATTGCTGCAACTTTTTTCATAAGCCTGTCATGAGGAACTACATCAAAAGCCTTTGCAAAATCTATTACAACCCCATCTATTTGTCCATTCTCATCTATGGCATCAGCAACGTCTTGAGTGAAACCTAATAGCTGGCTCTCACAGGAATGCTTGTTCCTGAAGCCATGTTGCCACTGGTTCAACCATTCTGAATTCTCCCAGTAAGTATGCAGATAATCCGAAATTAATTGTTCAAAAATTTTACATACCACTGAAGTTAGACTCACCGGCCTATAGTTTTTCACGTCAGATTTACACCCCCCTTTATATATAGGTATCACAATGGCTTTTTTCCAGTCAGCTGGCACCCCCCCATTATTTATGCAAATAGAAAATAGGAACTTTAGATAGGGTACATTAGCGGTCCCCGCTACCTTGAGAAAGTCTCCTGATACTCCGTCAGGGCCCACTGCCTTTCGGGCTTTTAGTTTACTAATTTTCATGTATATATCTCTATTACTAAAATTAAATTTACAGGAACCATCAACTGAAGAGTAACTATCACCTGTCCCCGTGCCTACATTTATATTTACATCATTATCATTATTTACATTACTTCCGAATACACTACCATACCACTGATTGAGTTCTTCCGCTATATTCTCATCCCCGGTAACTACTTCTTTGTGTTTACCTTTGATGCTAGATATTTGATTCCTATTTCCATTTTTCTTGTTTTTCATATATTTATAGAATTTTGTCGAGTCGTTGTCCCCCATTAGGTTTGACATAAATTTACTTTTAGCACTTTTCTTTGCCTTATTTAATTGCTCACTAAGATTATTGAATTTTGATCTCTGCTCTGCCCCCTTGCTACGGATCACCAATATAGTACTGAATGACTCACTCCGCACAGTCATTTGGGCAGACGCCTTACGCTTTGGGCTTGTACTCTTTAAAGTGTGAGAAAGTGGCAGTGCACAGCCCCCCCCCCCCCTGTCTCACACCACTGCTTTAAATTGATATTGATTGATATTTAAAAATATAGGTACCTGCTGCCTATAAATGTATAAGACAATGCTTGTGGGTAATAGTAATCAGAAATGGTGATATAAAAACACAAATTTTGTTTTAACTAGGAAGCTTTGCAAATTCTTTTTCAGGCTCGTTGTTGGATGAGCATAATTTTTTAAAAACGAAAAAAGCGTAAAATTGCGATTTTTATTAGAAATAATGTTTCGATTACGCTCAGATGTCACACTAATATATTAATTCATAAAGTTAAGGTTCTGTGAAAAAATCATTACAATCGGATAAAGCATGGCGAACAAATTTAAAAAAAAAAAAATCGTAAAATTGTGATTATCATGAGAAATAATTTTTAGATTGCGCTCAAATTTCACACGAATATATAAATTCATAAAATTAAGGTTCTGTGAAAAAATCATAACAATCGGATAAAGCATGTAGGTGTTAAAAGTTGAAGAAATATTAAAAATAGAAAAAAATCGTAAAATTGCTATTTTCATGAGAAATAAATTTTTGATTACGCTCAAATTTCTCACGAATATATTAATTCATAAAATTAAGGTTCCGTTAAAAAATTATTACAATCGAATAATGCATGTAGGTGATTTAAGTCGAAGAAATTTTTTAAAAATCGTAAAATTGCGATTTTAATGAGAAATAATTTTTTGATTGCGCTAAAAAACGTGGGAGTTCTAAGTTCAGAGATTTCGAAGGCCTCCAGAAAATTTCATCGCAATTGGAGTATCGGTTTAGCCGGAATCGTGTTAACAGACACACAAAAATACAAAAAAAAAAAAACATTCCGGATTATTTTCTTCAGTGTAGTCGAATGGAGTCATCGCTTTGCTTTTTTCAAAAAAAATTGTAAAAAAGCGTTACAAAATAAGTTATTTTTAAAGAAAAAGCAGAGCCCCTTAAGTAGGGATGATGAAAAGTTAGAATCCACCATTGTGACCAAAGAATCGATTCAGAATCGATTCCCAACAAATAATAAATATTTGTACACACCGTTATTTTGGTGGACTATTTCCCCGTTTCTGTGACACTCACCAGAACAGCTAGGTAGAATTTCGTACAAAAGGTCAGCAGCGAGTTGAACAGGACGCGAGTTACGTCCGCACCGAAAAACAAGCGGATCTTGTTGAAGCCAACCATCAGGTAGGACACAAACCCCGGCAACAGCAAACTCTTGTCGGACAGATCGTGCATCTGAAACAAGCAATTCCATTAGTTACTCTAAAACCTGAAACTTATAAATGTCATGGGTGACGAATGAGAAAGAATGGAAACCCAAATGATTGTTTCAAGAAGCTGATCACACCACATGATACGACTAGTCCCGGCACGGAAGGAGATGTCGTTGGGAGTTAAACCTTCGTTTGCATTGAATTATAGAATACCCCCATCTTTATGAAAATATAAGATGCCTTCTTGTTTGCTAAGGAATTCGATTGGTTGATTTGTATTGCGAAACGACTCATATTAATGCAGTTTGGCTATTCGAGACCATGAGTGGTGATAGATGAAGTATGAACAGAAGGGAGGAGGGGAAACCCGGTACCGGCACGTAGCCTACTCCTTTCGAAAAGTACCAAGGGGACCAACGGGCGGTGTAACCTTGACAGTCATGTAGGTTCCTCCACTAACCGGGACTGCCGAGCAGACGTCGAGGAGAACGAAGCCGTTACACTAGCTCTCGAACCCTCCATCTGCTCTAGCCAGAGATATACGTGTGTCTCGGGGCAGAGCGGTCACCCACTCTACCCCTGACCACGCCCGAAGGTTAATATTGTGTTAATATTAATTTAAAATAATAAAAACATTTAACACGGCCCATACAAAACAATCATTAGGTCTGTTGGATCTTTGATTGTTTGTAACAAGGCTGTGAGTAAGGTATAAAATCTCCTGTGAAATTTTCATACAAGGCTGTGAGAAAGATCTAAAATCTATATTTTCGTGCTATTTGGGCGGATTCTGAACAAACGGGTGGGGCTACAACGACGACCGTTCATATTTCATATGGACATTAAGGTAAGGGTGATGATTGACTTTTGAAAGAAAAGTTGGAAAAGTTAGCCAGAATCTATAGAAATAAAGGTTTTAATATTTAACACCTCAAAAAACTCAAATTAAAACCTTTATTTCTATAGATTCTGGCTTACTTTTTCAACTTTTTCTTTCAAACGTCAATACATCACCGTTACCTTAATGTGCATGTGAAATATGAACGTTGTAGCCTCACCCGTTTGGTCAGAATCGGTCCAAACGTCACGAAAATATCGCAATAAAAACCGAAAAAAATTGTAAAAGTACGATATTCATGAGAAATATTTCTTCGATTGTACCCAAAAACGTGGCAAGTCTAAGTTCAGAGAAAACGAAGGTCGAGTCAAATTTTCATCAAGATCGCAATTGCCGTTTGCCCGGTATAGAGCGAAAAAAAAACAAAAAAACAAAAACAAAAAAAACAAAAAAAAAAACATCGGAGCTAAATTTTTTGGGGGTCGGTGAAATTGAAGTCTTCGCTTCGCTCATCCAATCAGAAAAATAGCTCTGGTAGCTAGCTCTGACATCATGAAACTTATTAGGAAACCGATCTAGTCTAATTTAGCCTGGACATGACAGTACAACAATAACAACACACCCACAACAACCAACATGTACAGTGGCGAAACAATGCCGACTGTACCAGGCTTACCCGGACTCCACAGTCCTCAGGAGAGGTGAGCGCGGCTGGGCTGCGGCGTCCGTCCTCTCTGCTTAACCTAATTCTCCCTTAGAGTAAGTGACTCATGTTTATTGGTTGGCTGAAGACTTTGCATAATGAAGGAGAGCAAATGGTAAAGTAGTGTTGAGATAAGGTCCTGCGAACTCAGGCATGAGACCAAATGCAATTTAGTAATGTAATTTGAATAGGAAACACATGTTACAAAATTTATCCTAGCAAAGTGACGTTAAATTGGATCCAATAAAAGTTAACCCTCCCTTAGTGAAATTACAAAGAGTGATACATCAATTAATAAAAACTTGTAGCTATAACCAAGTGATTTTTGTACTCAGCAGTAAGTCCTGCAGATTTCCGTCAGGTTACGCGCAGGTAGCGTAACTAGCAGTGTAGTTCTTGTAGAAGGAGGAGGTCACTCGGCTAGCACAGCCTTGCAGGTGGATACATTTCTAGGCTTATTCGTGCAGCGCGGCTAGTATACAAAGCCACGTGTACTGGTAGAGGGACGTGGACCGACCTTGATGCTTAGGTCGAGGAAGGCGTCACAAGGTTATAATGATGATTTAGGAAAGATATGAGATGTATATTTAAGTAAAAAGGTAGGTGAAAAGAAGGTGGAAAGTGGATTTACCAAGTCGTTGCCAAGTCGTCATGGCGTGTAGTATCCGGATTACCGCATGATGTTGTGATAAAGTTCCTTGCCCTACTCGCGAACCGGGTTTAAATTCTAGTACACGGACGACACTTGCAACACCACCACCCACTAGTGGTCACCCCCCAAGGGTGCAAGCTTCTCAACTTTAGTGCCGGTGTCCCTGACTGGTGGCTGACGGGGTATTTTGACCGGCTAGGCCAATACACCCTCGCTTTCCAAAATGACACCTCAGTATTAGGGGTGTGCGAACCGGTTCGAATTTCGAACCGAACTCGAACTTTAGTGAAGGTTCGAGTTCGACAAAATTCGGTTCGAATTTCGTACCGAACTCGAACCTCTCCGTGAAAGTAGTGAAAATGCTATTTCAGCACGTTTGAATATCCCGCGCCCTATAGTACAAGTACCAGCGATGGCCGATAGAGCGCACCACGCGTATGCTCTCCAGCGCTCTATATGGCAAACTAGTTTCCTCCAATCGCGACGCTCGGCGATGGTAAATTTGACCTTCAAAGTCAGTGAATGGTTGGAATGGATGGAAGGAACATAAAAAATGTCAAACCACGCAAACTACGAGTTTAAAAGACGTAAAAAAGTGATCAAATGGAATATTCTCCACATTCTTTCTTCAGGATAGTTGATCGGAAATATTAGTGATATAGACGCAAGCAAACCAATAAAGGATGTTTATTTTCGACGCCATGTCCACCTAGCTAGGCTTCCTAGCTAGGCCTAGGCTAGGCTAGGGCTAGGCCTATTCACGTCTCCCGGTCCTCGCATCAAAATCCTGTTATTGTTTATCGTAATAAATGATGTAGAAAGCTTTATCAACACAAAAGAAGAATCAGTTAAAAAGCTATGAAGTTTTGGTCAATTGGATAATAAAATTTGCCGTTAGCACGCAGCCTAGGCCTAGGCCTAATTTTACACGCTTAGGGCCTAGGCCCAGGCATGAATAGGCCCTAGACCTACACAAAGGCCTAGGCCTAGGCCTAGCTAGGCCTAGATTGTAGACTTGAAGGGCCTAGGCCTAGGGCTTGTGTAAAAATTAAGAGTACGCTAGGCTAGGCCCCTAGGCCAAGCCTAGTAATTTACTAATTGTTGATTAGGTTTGATTTGAGAAGGGTTGACAGGTTGGGAAAGCAAAGAGAACATAAATCCCAGGCTGGGGGCGACAAAACTTTTCACCTGCTGATGACAACTGCAGCTAATGTAAAGTTGTTACCTTATTTTTATTTAGTTTTAATTAAAAAATATTCCTAGAGGTTCGGTTCGGTTCGAGGTTCGAAATTTTTCTCAAGGTTCGGTTCGAGGTTCGGTTCGAAAAAAAATTCAAGGTTCGCACACCCCTACTCAGTACCATTCCACTGACAAGACGATTCCCGCAAACTAGTCAATGAACCCAGCGTAGGCCTGCGACTTCTTGCCTGCCAACGTTGCCGGCGGTAGGCGATGTCTCCCTATTGGTCGATTCAAAATTCCGGCGTTACAACAAATATCTGTCTGCTGTAGCCCGGGGGCCTGGCTTCAAGACCTAGCCCGAAGTTATCGCCGAAACTGCACTGGTTTGACCGATGGTACATGGCAGTATTTGCTATGTAGCATTTTAATGAAGTGATTTACGCCTCACTCACTAGCCATAGGCGCTCTTATACATGATTAATTAACACTTCATATCTCAATTATTCATAGACCTAATTGGATATTTGATAGCACGACGGATATATAATTTGCATATTGATATTCAGATTAAACACACGAACAAATGCAGGGTGCTAGGGTAACAGGGCTGTCCCGCTACAGTATTAGTTGGATGAGCGAAGCGAAGACTTCAATTTCACTAACCCCCAAAAAATGTTAGCTCGTTTTTTTTGGTGTGTTTCTTTTTTTGTCCGTTTGTTCGCTCTCTACCGGTCAAACGGCATATGCGATCTTGATGGAAATTGGAGGGGACCTTCAAAATCTCTGAACTTAAAGGTGCCACGTTTTTGGGTACAATCGAAGAAATATTTCTCATGAATATCGTACTTTTACTATTTTTTACGATTTTTAGTGCAATATTTTTGTGACAATTGGGCCGATTCTGACCAAACGAGTGGGGCTACAACGTTCATATTTTACACGGACATTAAGGTTATGGTGATGTAGTACCTTGTGAAAAAAAAAGTTGAAAAAGTTAACCAGAATCCATAGAATAAACGTACTTTTACGATTATTTTCGATTTTTAGAGCGATATTTTCGTGACATTTGGGCCGATTCTGACCAAACGGGTGGGGCTACAACGTTCATATTTCACATGGACATAAAGGTAATGGTGATGTAGTACCTTTTGAAAGAAAAAGTTGAAAAAGTTATCCAGAATCCTTAGAATAAAGGTTTTAATATGAGTTTTTTTGAGGTTTATAATAACAATTAACCCATCGGCGTTCTATTTAAAATCTCGCCGCCTGGCCCATGAATTCCATTTATTTTTTACGAAATGGGGTTGCGGAGCGCACCTCAGCAAAAAATTCACTGTTACAACAAAAATAACCCGATTTACTTAAAATAAAAACTAAAATGTAGCCTAAATAAATGTCTAGGGTGTATGATCTTTCCTTCGATTTTTCTTGGTGTCAAAATATCACACCCCTCATCTTCGTCATATCCTTCAAAATATTGCAAAAAGCTGTAGCCGCCATAGCGCGCGCGCCGCCATACCACCTACGAATGCAAACATAATCTTTCCTTCAAGCATAGACAGGCTAAAACTTGACCGAGTGACGAGCCAAACACATCGTTGGATGCAGCGAAGTGCGTAGAGTACATTGAGCGCGATCTCTTGGTGATTGGACGAACCATTCTCATACAACGACCGATAATGTAGCGCGCTGTTCCCTTGCTGTTCCAGCCCGTCGATCCGATGGCCAGGTATTTCGGCGCGCATTTGAAACAGCCCGTCGATTCGACCGGCGAAAACGCCGATGGGTTAACAAGTAACAATAGAAACTCGACCACAATCACCTACAATGCATTCAAAAAGCACTTACAAAGGAAAGGTGGTCCTACGCAAACTAAAAAGTTACAAAAAAGCTCATCCATCAACGCGGCGGGACTTAAGCGTTTTCCTATTCTAAGACAATTAAGTTTCTTACCTGGTGCAGATTAATCATGCTGGCGAGTGTATTGATGGTCAGCATCGTCGGTCTGGATAGTTGGGAGTTGGTTAACAACAGCCACTCGGGCAGCGCCATGGCGATGCTAGAGAGAGAGAGAGAGAGAGAGAGAGAGAAGACATTAGAGCGGAGCATGAGAGAGTTGGAGGTTAGCTAAGCTTCATCAATAGTTCAAGACAATAGTATTGTGTTTTAATAATTTAGAATTTGTTTATTGAGATAAAATACTTTCTTAAATTGGTATTGACTATGTTACATGTCATGAAAACAGGAGAGTGAAACCAGTCCTTAATAAATTTGTTCTTAAATAAATAAATAAATAAATAAATAAATAAATAAATAAATAAATAAATAAATAAATAGATAAATACAGTAGACCCTCGTTAACAGGCACTCGGATAACAGGAAATGCCATTTAACATGAACATATTTCAAGTCCCGGCTCCAGGTATAGGACTTTACATGTTAATTATTTCTGTAACACGAAATGCAGTTAACCCGCAACACGAACAGCTTTTGAATCCCCCGCGCAAAAATAGCATGGGTTTCGACTCGTGTAACACGAACTCCAGGCTGCCGGCCGGCAATCTTCCCGCCTACTGTCTTGACGCGCCAGTGAGATTTGACCTAGATACTGTCTCTGCTACTGCAGGCAGTTACGTAACCACCACTTGTTGCCTCGCATTCCACAGAGCTCTGTTGTGTGTTTGTGTGTGTTGATCAACAACCCGTGCGCTCGCAAATACGTGTGAATCATGGCCTCTACAAGCGGTGTTAAACTGAAACGGAAACAAGTGTCAATCGATCTGGATACTAAAATAAAAATATTGAAAGAGATTGATGATGGATTGATTTCAAAAACTAAAATTGCCGAGAAATTCGGTATCGGTAAGTCGACCATCTCGACTATTTTAAGCTCGCGCGAAAAAATAGAACAAAGCCACGCGTGCGGTAGTGATAAGCGCAAACGCATGCGACCAGCAAAATACGATCTTTTCGAGAATAAACTTTATGACTTTTTCTGTACAATGCGTAGTGCGAATTTGCCAATCACTGGAGTAATTTTAATGGAGCACGCAGACGAACTTTCCGCGAAAATGGGCATTGACAATTTTAAATGCTCCAGTGGTTGGCTGTGGAGATTCCAAAAACGTTTTAATATTGTATCTCTGAGTGTGTGTGGGGAGGCACAAAAAGTCAACCCTGAAGAAGTGGCCACTTGGCTAGAAAAAGCTCGTCCAGATTTGATTGAATACGCAGCAAAGGATGTGTATAACATGGACGAAACGGCGCTCTTCTTTAATATGTTGCCAACAAAGACTCTAGGCGTAAAAGGGGAAAAATGCCACGGGGCCCAGAAAAGTAAAGAAAGAGTAACTGTTGCGCTGTGTTGCAACGCGGATGGCAGTGACAAACAAAAGCCACTTTTAATTGGAAAGTTCGGGAAACAGCGATGCATGAAGGGTTTGAACCAAGCCACACTCCCATGCACTTACAAATTTAATAAGAAAGCGTGCGGGTCTCGGCCGTCAAACTCCGCCCGTGCGCTCGGCGCGTGATCCGACGGGCGGTAGACGGCTGAGAAGTTCGAAGCAAAATATTACCTACACTCGTCGTAAATGTAGAGCAATGATTCATTGCTCATGATCTTCCATTTGTTTTTTGCCTGGATTCAAAATGTATTCTAACTTGCATTACTTAAACCGTCGTCTACCGATGTAAGGCCTAATTAAAAGTTTTTCACTCGAAAAAGAAAAGAGTTTTGCTTCAATAAGTCTTATTGCAGAACCTATTCTTCAAATAATATCAGGATGTTGCTTTTTGGGTTGTAAATTTAATTTAGTGAAATATATTTTTGGAGCGCGTCAACTGGTTCAGTCCCTTTGCAACTTCCGAAAATAAAATTTGGCGCGGTAATTTGTTTTTCATAGTTAAAGTCGTAATAAAAGTGATAACTTATCACACACAATGAACATTAGGAGAGATAGAGGCGGCGAGGTAGGGGAATCGCCAGTGAAGGCAAGTGGACTGGGGAGGGAACATGGGAAATCCACGAATACAAACCTGAACCTGACCTTGAACCGTCCAGCTGCAAACGTCGACTCTGGTTCAATAGTTGTTATCTCTTGTGTATGTAGGCCTGGGCCCTACATATTATAACGTCATTGCTGTCGTAAAAGTATTGCATTACATACCTCCCATACATTCATAGTGTCCTAACCGCAAGGTAACCCATGTTCCATGGTCTGTATCCATTCAAATATCAATATAATACCCATTTAAAGCATTTTTCTTGTTTTTTTTGCTAACACGAAATTCTTAACACGAACACCCGACTCTTAGGTCCCTTGATGTTCGGGTTAACGAGGGTCTACTGTAATTAAATATAATAAATACATTTAATGGTGACATAATAATGTAGATGCGGACACAGACAAACAACGTGATGAGCCCAAATAAATGAAGAACTGTATTTTAGTTAGTGGGGGCGTAGAGCGAAATAATTAAAACTAGAGCTGGACCGATTCCACTTTTTTGCCGATTCCGATTCCGATTCCAATTTTTTTCCGATTCTTCACCGATTCTTACCGATTCCGATTCTTTTTCAACCTTTTGTAAAAAAAAATATAGGTTTTTGGTATTTATAAATGAATAATTTTAATAACAGTTTTTTTAAATCATATTTTATTTTCAATTAACATCATTTTATGTTTCACTAGGTAAATAGGACCTATAATAGCAGAAGCTTTTACTTATATGGTATGCCCTACTATAATGCCTACTGGACTAATGCACATAATGAAAAATTATTAATATGGATTATAGATAAATATAAATGAAGTAGGCCTACTACACTTGCTCTTTAAAATAAAGAATTGTTATTCAAATAATTAGATAGCACTTGGGCTATAGTTATGATAGGCACTGATTATGATGATTACAGTAGGCCTATATATGATATTGATTTGATGATTATTGATTATTTAGAAAGAAGAAAAGTTTCTGATGATGTTCAGGTTATGTTAGACACAGGTAAGTTCTTATTTAAAAATACAAGTTTGTGCAGATGTTCAGGTTATGTTAGACACAGGTAAGTTCTTGTTTAAAAACACAAGTTTCTGAAGATTCTCGGGTTTCATGGAGCTTCTCCTGTTACTGCATATTATTCCTGCAGTACTAAAAAGCCTCTCTGAGAAGACTGAACTTAACGGTGTTCCAAAATACTTTGCAACCAACTGTTTCATTTTAAGAAATCTTGAAGTTTTCCAATATTGCAGAGGATTAATACCGTATTGTTCCGAATAAAGCACGACCTCGAATATAACACGACCCCCAATTTTTCAGAATCATTTCAAGAAAAAAGAAAAAAATCAAAGAAAATTAAAATGTACATGAAACACTTACAACAAAACATTTTGAACAATGTTAGGGCCTAGGCCTATGGTTTTTTACAGGGTAGGGCCAAGCACAAGCTCACATGTCAACCACAGTTCACCAGTCTGATTCCTGGTCTTCAATGTTTACGTCGTGGGGGGGTGGGGGGGGGGGGGGGTTATACTAGGCCCTAGTATCTATGGTCGTAGGCCTAGGCCTAGCTCCTTCGCAATCCCTTGCTGATTTGTAAGGCAGAGGAACCTTTCTTTTCCACGCGATCAGCAGTCTTCATTTGTTCATCTTGAGCCATTTCATCTTCTCCTTCATCACTCATTATTACGTTACGTAGACTCTTAGCTCTTAGCAACGTAGATAGACAACCCCGACAAACAAAATCTATGTAGGTCAAGCTAGGTCACGATGTGATCACGGCTAAGGATTCTGACGACTAGCAGACAGTTTCGCCCAAGGTTCGGCCGAGTTCAGTGGCTTCGAGTGGGTGGGCGGGGCGAAGCGCAGCAGACTATGCGCGGGAGTTGTATAGAGGCGTGGCCTATGTTCAGGCGCTATTTCAAATGCAAGCGCGCGGAAATAACGCGAGTGCTGTTTTTGAGATTGTATTTTCGGAAAAAAACATCGCGCTATATTCGGAACAATACGGTATTATCCTCAAGAAGAGGCTCTCGCAAGTATTGCTCCACTTCCTCTCTTATCTGGGTTTCGTCATCTTGTTCAGTGTCCACAATAGCTTCCATTTTCGAATCCCTGTATCTTGCCCAAATGGGGGTTGTTTCAAGTTTATCAGGTACTGTTGATGTAGATTTAGATGTAGATGGGCATTGCTGTATTAAACCAGCTGGCCTTGAAGAATCTTGGGTTTGGGTGGCCATTTCTGCAAGTTGTTCAATCAGACATTCTTTGGCAGCTTCCTTATGGTGTGTCCGAGAAAATAGCTTATTTTTCATGCGAGGGTCCAAAAGGGTGGCTGTGCTATATATTGCTTCAGACTCCATACCTCTGAATCGTTCCTGAAGGGATGCCAATAGATCATTGCGAATCCCTTGAAACCCAGCCTGCTCCATTTGCATACTTTGAATGTCAAACTTTAAGCTATTGACAATAGGGATAGCTTCGCTTATTGTTATGGTGGCAGAAGAGATTGCCTTTGTGGCTTTCTTGAATACCTCCAAGATATCTACAAGTGCATCGATTTGATGCCATTGTGCTGCGGTTATTTCCACTGGCAATTTTAGTTTTGTTGCTGCTAAAGAAAGGGGTGCACGCTGATCTTTCAGTCTTTTTAACATGTCATATGTGGAATCCCACCTTGTGGGTTCATCTTGCTTTAATTTTTTTATTGGCACTCCCAGATTACGCTGAGTTTCACGGAGAATTTTGTTAGCATGGCAAGAATGTTTAAAGTGGCCGACCAAACGTCTGCAGACAGCGGTTACATTAGAAATTGTCTTGTTACCAAAGCATCCATCTTTAATTACCAACTGCAGTGTGTGAGCCAGGCAAGGAATATGGTTGAAATTACCTTGCTCCATAGCCGCAACAAAATTTCGCCCATTATCTCTGACAAAAATGTTCACTTTATCTGCCAGGTTCCAACTTTCTAAGGTTTCATGCAAGAAATCGGATATGTTGGCTGCAGTATGACTGACGTGATCAAAAGGGATTACTTCCAAGAAAATATTTTTGAGTTCAAACTGATCATTTAAATAATGCCCTGTTAAGCTTAAATAGTCGTCATTGGACAGTGAGCTCCACATATCGATCGTGAAGCTAACCCACTTAGCGCCTTGTAGCTCTTTCTCACATTCGGCTCTTACTTTGAGGTATAAATCTGGTATTAATTTTGATGAGAAATGTTTTCTGGAGGGGATTTGATATCTTGGTTCAAGGTATGAAATTAATCCCTTGAAGCCTCTGTCTTCTACCATAGAATATGGTTGATTATCCAGGCATATCATTTTGGCAACTAGGCTTGTAATTTTCTTAGCTTTAGGGTTATCTTTGGTAAATTTCTCTTTTTTGGCAAAAAGAGAAGCAACTGTAGGTTGGGCAAAGGGTCGCTTTTTTGCTGCATTTGGAGGTGTTTTAGTCTTAGGCCTACTTGTTACTGGTAAACTTGGAATCTGCATATCAGGCCTAGATGAAGGTCCTGGCTGGTCACTAACAGCAGTGGTTTCTTCCGAGGTCATCTCAAGGTCGTCAGGGAGGATTGAGCTGTCAAGAAAAAAATAATGTCAGTAGGGCCTATATTTGCATGTGTGTATAAGGATTGGGCAATTATGATACCTAAATGTCTAGGCAAATCTTTGGTTTAAGTCTAGGCTGCAGACTTTCATTTGAAGTCATATTTCCCAACATGCAGACCTAATCTAGCCTTTAAACAAAATACGCGATGGTCCCCCCCCCCCCCCCCCCAAAGATGTTCAAAAAAGCTTAATACTTCGCGATGTCCCCTCCCCCCCCCCCCAATGACGTTAAAAAAAGTTGTAGGCCTATTTGCATTGTATCATCATCTTGGTTCTAATAGTCTATCACCTTTAAACAAAATACGCGATGTTTCCCCCCCGCCCCAATGATGTTCAAAAAAGCTTAATACTGCGCGATGTCTATCTCTCCCCCCTCCCCCCCTCCCCCTCCAAATGACGTTCGAAGAACTACAATCGCGACGCGTTCTACCATAGAGATAACGAAGTACTTATTTATCTCTATGGTTGTATTATCATCTTCTTGGATCCCAATGTTGTTTAAAAATAACACTCGTCGTCGGCCTTGAAGCTTGTAAAGTAGTTTGACCACGTAACATGACTCTGGGATCTACTGCGCAGCGCACACCCACACGGGCCGTGACCGCTCGCTCTACTCGTGATAAGGCGCCTAGCCATTTCTCTATGGCCTAGCCTACTAGGGATGAGACGTGTACAGTGTACACGTGTAAACGTGTACACGTCCGTCTACGTGTACACGTGTACATAATTTAAAAAAAAAATACACGTCGACTTTCAAATTATTGACATTGTTCAGTCGTCAAGATTTCAGATTTCAATAATTCTATTTTGAAATACGAGCTCTTTCAGTCAGCCGCCGCCGCCGCCTTCCCGCAAAACGGTAAGTTGGTTGCGATCCCTTGCCACGGTGGCCTTCCCCCCCCCCTCCCCCCCACCCCACCCCTCCCGTCCCTGACCGGCCCACACATTCCAGATGGTTCCAGACCGCTCGCAGTCGCTCGCCGCCCGCTTAGTTGTTTACGCGTGTTGAGATTAGAGTCAGTGACGCATGACTGTTGATTGTTTAGAATATCTCTTGAGTGGAAGTTCTTTGATAAGATAGACGCGGGAAAGAAGGTTAAATGCCGACTGTGCGCGAAGGAGTTGCTGCACAATTCAAGTATCACGGGAACTATGGTAAATCACAAGCCTTATCTCCCCCGCCCTCTTTATCACGCAAGCCTCAACCATACCATCACCCTTTTAACTTTCTAGGTCAATGAAACATCAGCCACGTCATTTACTGACATAAACTGAACCGAACGCCGTCGCCGTGAATACTGTTCAGAATCCAATAAAAAATATACAGTAATAAATAAACATGTACAACTTTTTTCAGATATCTTTAAATATACACAGTACACGCGTGTACACGAACAGACAGCCAGCGTGTACACGTGTAGTAAGATACACGCTTTTGCCCATCCCTATAGCCTACACGTTCGTACAAGGTCATGCTTTGTCTTGCAACGTTGGACGAACGATTTCAACATTACGACATGAGCATTTAGGGCGCGTCACCCGGGAAGGTCATATTGGTCTACCTAAAACACGCTATTACCTAAAGCAGATTTTACGGAGCCTACTCGGACAAATAAAATAAATAAGCAAACTTACCTTGGATCATCTTCAAGTTCATTTTCATAGTCTTCCAACTGACGCACATGGAACGTTTTTAAGTGTTTCAGCATATTTGACGTCGTATATGTCTTCAGACCGAGACCCCCGCGGGATATTTCCTTTTTGCAATAGTTGCAGATTATTTTAGTCACATCAGTCTCCTTGATTTTACAATGCTTCCAAATTTCACTTCTGGTTCGTTCGGACATCGTTAAAGCGCCGATAAAGCCTTGCAACTAGGCCTAGTCCAAGAAGCACGGCCGGCAAACTGCAAAATGGTGGCGTACAACTATCGATCGGTCGCGCATATATCGACTTTACGACGTCCAATTCTTCCGCGCGCGAAATTCAAATCAAGAATCGGTAACGGAAATTTTGATTGAAGACTTGGTATCGGCGATTCTACCGATTCTACGAAGACTCGGCGATTCTTAGGACTCGGTATCGGAATCGGTCCAGCTCTAATTAAAACTTATTTCTTAGGCCGCACTAAGCATTGCCCCAAAGTTTGTAAGGTCTATAAAGGAGATATTACAATACTCAACTCTCACCTGAAGAAGTCCTTGTGCGTGAAGCTGAGCTTGCAGCACAAGTCCAGCAGGACGGGCGTCTCCTTCCCCCCGAGCTCAGCGGCCTGGTTTGGGGACTCCAGACCGGCAGCCACCGCGACGAGACGAGGGTTGTCGGGCGACTCTAACATCTTGTCGACGAGGGCGGTCAGCGTCTCGCGCAAGTCAGCGTGTTGTGCCCAGACGTTGCTCAGGTACTTCCGGTAGGCCGGCGGCTGGAGGAACTCTTCAGTCACGGCCGACTCGTAGTCCAGCCATTCAGCCAGGCTCAGCTGGGAGAGATGGTTTTGTATTGTTTAAGAGGGATATTACCCACAATGCACAGCTGCGATTACCAAATGAATTTATTTATCATGCTATAAAATAATGCATCCTAAGTAATAGTGGAGCAATATGTGTTATATCTATCTTTATTCTTTACTAAAGATGGAGTGTATGCATGTATCATTTCAATTATCATTTTATAGCCCTTGCACTTTCAATTTTACTTACCTAGTAACATTTATATACTATTTACGTCAACTTGAAAAACTTGAGCTAGAAGTTTTCTTACATTTTTTATAAACTCAGTCTAGATTGGAGAAGAATGGACAGATTGGGGAAGAATAGGGAACATAAAGCCCTGCCTGAAGGGCTGGGGGCGACACTTTTCACCTGATGATAATTAGCCTGCCTAGCCTATATCATAAATGTTTAAAAACAATTAAATCTAAATTTGTTTACAAAAGTAAGAAACAGAGCAAAATTGAATAAAAAGTAAAATGTATAAACCAGAGTTAAAACATAAAAGAGTCAATAAGCCGGGCTATCATGCGTAAACACGCCATGCAACTCACCTCAGCGTCTGCACACAGTCCCTGCTCACCCAGGTCACAATATTGTAGCCGCTTGCAAGCAAACACCGCCTTCTTGACCAGAACCTGCGGTGTCGACAGCTCGGATCTCTGCTCGGCCAGCGACAGATACTTCATGCCGAACCTTCAGGGCAAACCAAGAGACATTGCTGTAGCGTGGACTTAGGTAACATTGTTTAGGCATTGCTACTGTATTAGTATGCAACAACAGTATAGTATAAGCCTACAATATAATAGATAATACGTAAGTATTTTATTTGCAGCTGTTGCTGATTTGAGATGTCCTACAACTTACAAGTAAGTCATTGTTATGTAAGCATCGTCAAGTAGAGTGTAGTAGTATGTTTTTTATTATCTAACGTTATTATTTTAATTATTTTATCATCTGAACACGAATAGCTGATTATGCCATTCGGCGGCTACACAAACCTAACGATTGACTGAATGTTTGTTGTTCAACGTCTCTCTCTCTCTTATTCATATTATTGCATCATTGGATTGCTATTCGAAGCGATGAGTGTTGAAGATGAGGGTGAGGGACAATTACTATTAGAATTATAGCTGGATCGATTCCACTTTTTTGCAGATGCCGATTCCGATTCCGATTCCAATTATTTACAGATTCTTTACCAATTCTTACCGATACCAATTCTTTTTTCCTCTTTCGTCAAAAAATGGCAAAGAATAATTAATTGCGCTATAGTTGTTCTTTTATGTAATTATATTGAGTATAATCACTTTAGTTTTTTGAATTTACCATAAGTAGGTTCACATAAAAATTGAAAACATTATTAACTATTGATTTATTTAAATTTTTAATACATATGCATATCCATCATATGCGCTCTTGCATTTTGGACGACTTAAATAACAAATTTACTTTCGCTGCGTATAATACATTTTTACCAGCCGCACTCGGTGCTCTGCGTTTGTATGAGCCTTCCATCGGACCGTCCGCCACCCAGCGAGAAACGCCCATGCCTGTGAGTGCAAGAGAGACACATGCGCAAACAACAAACAGCTGGGCTAGAGAGCCTAGAGGCTGCAGCGACAAGCGCAGATTAGATGCGCGTTCGATCCAATCACAGCTGGCTGACCAGCAGACCTAAAACGACAGGCCTACGTTAGAAAAGAATCTGGAGTCGGAACTGGAGCCTACAAAACATTTTGTACATTGCAAAACAAGGAAAGAAGTCCGTCAATTCACCCAACCAAGGTAAAAAACTTGCAAAATGGCGGCTTTCAACCATCAATCTGTGAACATTTTGACTATCAACCTTTGATCAATTCTTCCGCGCACGAAATTCAAACAGAGAATCAAAATCGAAAATAATTATTCAAAACTCGGAATTGACGATTCTACCAATTCTATGAAGACTCGCCAAGTCTCAAGACTCGGAATGGGTCCAGTTCTAGTCATTATGATTATGGTAATAGATCTGCTACGGCAGGAACTAAGTACGGCACCACTTACTCTCTGGCAAACTCCAGCTCCTTGCGATCTGTGACCGGCAACTTCTCCGCTACAGACGCCACGACCTTGTCAAGGTCGCCTTGAAGGTCGCACGTCACCCTGAGCTTCTCGGCGGCGCCAGAAAGCAGCGTCTTTGCCGTCTTTAGAGCATCATCCTCTTCGTTGACGTCGTCCACTTCTGACGGACGTTTCTTTGACTCCATTTCTGTGCACAGACCAGAAGGTTATTCTATGCTGGACGAGAAACACGGGGCCCTCACTGCAGGGAGAGAGCCAGCCACACACACACAGCTAGTGTCAACCATTAGGTTGCAGACTGAACTTGATGACCTGTTGGCCTCCTGTTATTTTATTTATTACCAGTATTTTTTAGTTACTGCTTTGAAGTTGTTAAATTGCTGTTCTATACAGAAGATTAATTTATTAAATCATATTTGTATCTTGTTGATTGTGGCGCTGTCCGCGGGTGGAATCGTGTCCAGCTCGTGTTTCGCCCGTGTTTACTACTTAAAATACTAGTCTCTACTCTCTAGTTGGTCTTTGTTCGCTCGTCGATGGCCTGCTTTAAATTTAATGTACTCTAATTACAAATTTATTTAAATTACATATTTAGATTGAACATCTTAACTGTGCCATCCATATTCATCTATGAAACAGCTTGCTTTGTTAAAAAATACCCAAAATCTTTCATTCAAAACTCAGAAATACACAATCACTCCACCAGACAAAAGAATAACATACACGTAATAGACCACATCCTCACATTATTTAGTAGAAGCCCTGTTTATGCTGCCATGCAAATATGGAACAAACTACCAACCGTAATAAAAAAGATCGACAATATTTCTAGATTTAAGTATGAACTGAAAAATGTATTATTAAAATACTCCTTCTATTCAGTCAAAGAGTTCCTACAATGGGAGAAAAATACGATGTAACAACTACAGACTATCCTAGGTTTAGGTTTAGATTGTTTGAGTAAATTAGCCCATTTAGCATAGGTAGGCCTTGTTTATAGGAATACAATAATGTAGTTAAATATTAGTTATTTTATGTTAATTATGAGAGCTTACTATAGGGTCTATGTGGACATGTATATTAGCTAAAAGCTTATATTATGTATACCATCAACTGACTACAAATAAATAAATAAATATTTGTTCCACTCACTCGTCTGCTTTCTCCTGGTCAACCACTGAACCTGCTGTTTCGTGAGTCGTCCCATCTTGACCAGGCTGGCCAACACCCCGCTGTGTCCTCCCGCCACCAGCCTCGGCACCAGCTGCTCCTCGAACGTTACCCTCAGGACGTAGGTGCTTCGCGCTGCGCTGAGCAACGTCGGGTAGATCTTCCCCTTCTTGTTGAAGTATCGGACGATCTGATCCACGTCCTGCTCGATTGTGGCGTTGCCGAGCAGACTCCGCGGGGGGGTCAGCCGGCTGTTGGCGGACTTGACGTACCCCGTGGTGAGGTAGAACTGGCCGTGGGGGGTCGCGGGGGGCTGGGAACATTGCACATTGACTTGACCCTGGCTGGGCATGGGTATGTGGAGAACTCAAACTACATCAAACTACTTTACACTGAAGCAAACACATGATCCAGTGTACACACATGCACATTAGTGCAAGCAAAGGAATGAACCTCTGTTGTACTTTACATATTGTGTGAAGTGGCCAGTATTGATAGCAATACCAAAACATTACTACATGAAAGTAAGATAGGTACCTTGTTTTAGGAAAAACATTTTTGATTGTAGGCTACACGAGCGTCGCTAGAGTTTGTACATTACGGGGAGTCTGGGGATCGACAACCTCCTACCTTCATAATGTAATGAAATATTTAGACTATACACTGCACTTGTAAATAAAGAAAACAACTTTGTAACGATATTTCGAAGACTATTCGGTCCTCTTCAACTGGTTTAATGACATTTGACAGTTACAATGTTGCAATGTTATTAAACCAGTTGAAGAGGACTGAATAGTCTTCGAAATATCGTTACAGTTTTTTTTCTTTATTTACAAGTGCAGTGTATAGTCTAAATATTTCATTACATTATTAACCTCAACTGCACTAAAAGTTTCATCATATGATATAACCTCCTACCTTGTTAATGTGTGCTTGAAGACAATACGCCGGCTCTATGGGAACGAGCTTTAGTAGAAACTGCATGAGGAACTGGAACTCTGCCGAGGCCATGTCCGAACGGAACGCGAGGCCGAACCAACTCGCGTAGGTCGGGGAGGCGGCTTCGGTCTCCGCGCAACACTGGCGTATGATGAGGAACGCCGCCGCCAGGGTCTTCTTGTTCTTGGACGTGAGAGATTCCTCTATCAGAGCGCCGACAAGGGCTGGGGCATGAGAGAGACCAAGTTAGTGTAGACAAGGGCTGGGGCACAAGACAAAGTTAGTGTAGACAAAGGGCTGAGGCACAAGATGAAGTTTGCGTAGACATGGGCTAAGGCAGGAGACGGGAATTAGTGCAGACAAGGGTTGGGGCACAAGATGGAGTTAGTAACGACAAAACAATTGATAATATTTAATACAATCCAGAAATTAAAAAATCCATCCCGATCGGGGTTTGAACCCGAGACTCCCACCTACGGGAGTGTTTCCCGACTATCCAAATCGAGAAATATACCCTCGCTCTTACCTGCGTAAGGTAATAACATTATAAATATGTTTGTTTGGTCAATTCAACAACAACAGTTTTTCGATGCTTTATTGTTCCATCCATTCAAGTTCTATAATGTAACTACAATACAGAAGTTAAATAGTTACCGTCTCGGTGGTGTAGTTGGCTAAGGCGTCCACCCGGAAAGTGGGAGACTCGGGTTCGAACCCCGATCGGGATGGATTTTCTAATTTCTGGATTGTAATAAATATTTAAATAGTATGTTACAAACTAATGACAAATGTCTTAGACCTACTTGTAACGTGTTCCCTCGCCTCCGTGAAGCAGACAACAAGTGTCGACACTGCCATCAACAGGTGCTTCCAGTTCACTTCGGCTTCGGCAAGGTCGTCCCGCAGCATCTTCAGAACTCTAGGTACTCCCAGGCATTGCATCACCTGCGCAAGTAGCGTAAACTCCATTCTAGGTAACTCAGTTTTAGTATCGAAGATGTTACATAAATATTTATAATGTTTCAATAGCAGCATCAAAGATTATTTTAAGTACGGTAGGTAGTTTGTTTTCTTAACACGAGAGTAGTCGCGTGTGGTCTTTTAGACCGACTTTTTTTTCAACAGTTGGTATTTGTACAGCGCGCATGCGTGGCTTGTCTAGTTCCGCCTACCTTCCCAAAATAGATTTGTGAAGCCAGTGTGCAATACGAGATTCAGTGTTCTGCAGAACTTCATCTAAGATAAGAGGTCCTGTTCGGTTGCTCGGTCTTTTCGACCGCCGCGCGACTACTAAGGGAGGCAAAAATATGCATACTCAATCACTATTACTAGGAAAACGCTAAAGTCCCGCCGCGTTGATGGATGAGCTTTTTAAAGATTTTAATTTGCGTGGGATATCTTTACTTTTGCAAGTGCTTTGTTTTGTTGCCTACGCATTGTTGGTGATTGTTGTCAAGTTTCTTTTGTTTCTTGTCAATTGGTATTATTAACCGTAAAAAACTTATATTAAAAGCTTTATTTCTATGGATTCTGGATAACTTTTTCAACTTTTTCTTTCAAAAGGTACTACATCACAATAAATTTAATGTCCATGTATAATATGAACGTTGTAGCCCCACCCGTTTGGTCAGAATTGGCCCAAATGGCACGAAAATATCGCACAAAAAAATCCAAAAACGTATATTAAAAGCTTTATTTCTATAGATTCTGGCTAACTTTTTCAACTTTTTCTTTCAAAATGTACTACATCACCATTACCTTAATGTCCATGTGAAATATGAACGTTGTAGCCCCACCCGTTTGGTCAGAATCGGCCCAAATGTCACGAAAATATCGCACTTAAAATCGAAAAAAATCGTAAAAGTACGATATTCATGAGAAATATTTCTTCAATTATACCCAAAAACGTAGCAAGTCTAAGTTCAGAGATTTCGAAGGTCCTGTCAAATTTTCATAAAGATCGCAAATGCCGTTTGCCCGGTAGAGAGTGAACAAACAGACAGAAAAAAATAAAAAAATAAAAAAATAACAAACAAACAAACAAACAAAAAAAAAACAAAAAAACACCCGAGCTAAATTTTTTGGGGGTCAGTGAAATTGAAGTCTTCGCTTCGCTCGCTACGCTCATCCAATGAGACATGTATATTTTGTTATTGTAGGATGATTTTTCTTCAACATACAGTTTTGGCATAATATAACACTGTCTTGGTTTACTAATAATTTGAACTACAGGGTGTTTAAAAACATATTTTTATACCTTTTTGTAGGTTTGCAGCATTCTGTGTTTGATTGATTATTGATTGATTATTTATTGATTGTTGATTGATAATTGATTAATATAACCATGTATGCTGTCACATATATGATAAATTATCTTGTATTGGTAATCAAAACGTCATCCTAACGTTATTAGCCCACAATAAATAATGCGGTCTAAATGACCGCGCGCGACTACTAACGTTACAAACAGGGGCGCGACTACTCTCGGGTTAAGGTGACGCTATAGCGAGCACTAGGGCCCACTAGAGGGATAAGGGGTAGTGCAATATAGTTTGTCTTGCATTGGATTAAATTGCTGTATTTTCGGAAATAATAAAGCTATGAGTCTGATTTTTGGCTTTTTAGAAAGCATTAATGTTAGCCTTTCATCTGTTATAACATTAATTATTAGAATTCAGAATCCATAATAATTCACTTTTAATTAACATCTGCATAATTGACTATTTAGACGATAACAAGAGCAAATATCAATTTAGAAACGAGAGTCAAACGTACCGTTATAAAACATTTAGATTTTAGTGCCTCACAAAAGTTATTTTTTCAAAATTTTGATTGTAAATGCAATAAAAAAATAATTAATTACATTTTAGTAATTAACCCATTGCTCTTTTTCATGATGTAAATTTTTAAAAAGACGCTTTGAGAGGCATTGCATTTAGTTGTAGTAGTTGAATGCTTTTTAAATTTTTATGATATCTTTAACCGTTTGGATGGTAGAACCTTAATTAGTTTACAAACGTGGAAGAAAAAAATCGTCCGTCAAGGAGCGCTTCGCCGCTTGGAGTGGCAGTGTTTGGAACTCAGTCCACCAGTCAACCCCGGGAAAGACAAAATGCAACTTTGAAACAGATTGAAGCAATTGTTTCATGTTACAGATATGCAATCACATTAATTACATTGTGTGGACGTTCTACGAGGGTACCGTAGTTCAATACTGAAATGTGTCTAAGCGTGAATCTGAAGGCGCGGTTACTCAACAATGCTCTCCTGCACTTGCTCGCGATTATTGTGAAACTGTAACGTGAGATTAAATAATCTACAAACAATTGAAGCAGACTTTCAGGAGTGTATACCAGTACTTCAATTATCGAATAAGATATGATAATTTATTGGGTTTTGTCACACGTTGTAGTTTATACATATAGTGTTTGACAATAATCAATGATTCGTGGATCTACCTACTTGGGCATTGAGGACAAAAAGGCGTCATTGGTATTTTATTGATATACCATACTATTCAGAATGGTCTCATCTAATTAGTAACATGTGGTATGGTGGTTTCGTGTTTATTGAAACTCGTGTTAATTGGATGAGCGTAGCAAGCGAAGCGAAGATTCCATTTCACTACACTGGAGAAAAAAATCCTTTTTTTTTTTTGTATTTTTGTGTCTGTTAACACAATTCCGGCTGAACCGATACTCCAATTGCGATGAAATTTTATGGAGATCTTCGAAATCTCTGAACTTAGAACTGCCACGTTTTTGAGCACAATCGGAAAATTATTTCTCATGAAAATCGCAATTTTACGATTTTTTAAATTTTTAAAAAATTTCTTCAGCTTATAACACCAACATGCTTTATTCGATTTTAATGATTTTTTCACAGAACCTCAATTTTATGAATTTAGGTATTCGTGTGAAATTTGAGCGCAATCGAAAAAATATTTCTCATGAAAATCGAAATTTTACGTTATTTTTCTTTTTTAAAACAATTCTTTGACTTATAACACCTACATGCTTTATCCTATTGTAATGATTTTTTCACAGAACCTTAATTTTATGAATTAATATATTCGTGTAAAATTTGTGCGCAATCAAATAATTATTTCTTATGAAAATTTCAATATTACGATTTTTTCCTTTTTTAAAAATTACGATTAATTAAAAAAAAAAAAAATTGTTAATTTTTTATTTAGTTAATTTAATTTAAAAAAAAACTTCAATTTAATAATGATTTTTTCACAGAACAATAGAAAATTTGCATAACACATGGCAGCTCAATGCTACCAATTACGCTCATCCAACAACGCGGCGGGACTTTAGCGTTTTCCTAGTTAATTATATCATTGCAAATGCACCGCTATCTAACTGATATATTTGCAACATCATTCATTCATAGCCATTCATTTAATTTGTTAAGTTTTTATAATTACAACGCCATTCAGCGAATATACGTAATAACGTTTAGGCTTATATAGTTATATATAGTTATATATAGCTGGCGGTGAGTTTTATGGCAGTTCATGTAGGTGTGGTATTCTCTTTACTAGGAAAACGCTTAAAGGTCTGTTCGTTTGTCTTACTCCAGAGTAAAGTAGAGTTACTCCGATATTTCTAGAGTCAGAGTAAAAACGTCATAACCTTATCCAGAGCTTCTCGGAGTACGTACTCCAGATAACGACAAAAGAACATAATTATGGTCAACTTAACCTAATTGACGTTGACACTTGACAGTTCTGCTGATAAATTCATGATAAATTGTCGCAATGAGTGTTTTTTTTATTATTATAATATATATTATATAATTATTATTATAATTAATATATATTATTTTTAATTATTTTTTTTTTTAAATTAAAGTGGCGTCGATAATATCTTGCGACGCCTCAGCCATAGTTAGCAAATAGGCTAGCCTAGATTATGGTTTCCAGCTCGATCATTTACCGCTCTTCGGCCATTTTTTCTTACTCTACTCTACGTACTCCACCTATAGACCCAGAGTACATATTCGTACTCTCGCTAACTCTAGAGTAAGTTACTTGGTACAAAAGAACGCGCATCACAACTTGATCTAGAGTAAGATTTTACAAAAGAACGCCGATAACTTACTCTGGCTGATCTAGATCAGTCAGAGTACGACAAACGAACAGACCTTAAGTCCCGCCGCGTTGTTGGATGAGCGTAATTGGTGTATTGAGCTGCCATGTGTTATGCGGATTTTCAGTTGTTCTGTGAAAAAATCATTACTAAGTTGAAGATTTTTTTAAAATTAATTTAAATTAAATAAAAAATAAACTTTAATTTTTAATTTTTTTAGTTAATCGTAATTTAAAAAAATAAAAAAATCGTAAAATTGTGATTTTCATTAGAAATAATTATTCGATTGCGCTCAAATTTCACACGAATATATTAATTCATAAAATTAAGGTTTTGTGAAAAAATCATTACAATAGGATAAAGCATGTAGGTTTTATAAGTCAAAGAATTGTTTTAAAAAAGAAAAAACCCGTAAAATTTCGATTTTTTATGAGAAATAATTTTTCGATTGCGCTCAAATTTCACACGAATATCTAAATTCATTAAATTATGGTTCTGTGAAAAAATCATAACAATCGGATTAAGCATGTAGGTGTTATAAGTAGAAGAAATTTTTCCAAAATCGAAAAAAAATTGTAAAATTGTGATTTTAATGAGAAATAATTTTTCGATTGCGCTCAAAAACGTGGCCGTTCTAAGTTTAGAGATTTTGAAGGCCTCCATAAAATTTAATCGCAATTGGAGTATCGGTTTAGCCGGAATCGTGCGGACAAACACACAAAAATACAAAAAAGGAAAAAGGAAAAAGAAAAAAAGAAAAAAAAAACATTCCGGATTTTTTTCTCCAGTGTAGTGAAATGGAATCTTCGCTTCGCTCGCTACGCTCATCCAATTATATTCGTTGTAAATGGTTGAGAAGAGTTTTCTTAAATATCTACTCATATGTGTATACTTGTTGAAAGGTGGGATTGGTGAGTAACTGTTATCTACAATTTATTTTCTATGGTTTGGTGGCAATTACCATTTTCAATCTTGTTTTGCTTCTGAGTTTTTAAAAATTTTCATAAAAACATCTGAAGTTCACAAAATGTGAGGAAATATCAAAGTTTCAAAGAGCTCAATAATGATGAGTGACTTAATAGCTGCAGTGATTTGTCAAGATGATTTGTTTGTGGATCGGTTGAACAAATGAAATAACCTAAACTTCAAAGCTACAATTTTAATATTTACAAACTATAAAGTGTCAAAGGGAAAAACAGAAAACAGTATGAAGTGCCCTCATTGTGAGAAGGTAGTTAGAAATTTAAAGGGAATGCATATGACTGAGTATAACTGTGTATCTCAAATGCCAACAACTAGCAGTGTACCACTTATTAAAAATGTGACTAAAAGTGATGTATTCCCCAGTCATGTGGGGTCAAGTAGTGAAGCAACAAGAATTTGTACAAGGTCTGACAAAGATGGTACAAAGAAAAATCGGAATGCAAGAAACCAAAGTGTGGAAAATGCACTGGTATAATCAAAACTGATAAGATTAAATGTGAAGGTTATTGCATGCTATGGTACCACAAAGTTTGCACTAGACTCTCAGACAATGACTTTAAAGTAGCTACTAGACATAATAACATTTTGTGGGTGTGTGATACATGTATATCAAGGTTGAGAGAACAACCTACTATAGGAACAGCCCTGGACTTGAAAAAAGATATTGAGGAACTGAAGGTAGAGATGGGACTTATTAAGAAGTCAATTAACAAGCAACCAGTGATCAGTAGTGATAGATTACTTCATGAGCCCACTGTTGACAAGAATCAGGAAAGGATTTTAACACCAGTAAGGGATGAAAGACTAGATCGTAGGTATCAGCATGAACCAGTTGCCAATGTTATAAACTAGGAAAACGCTTAAGTCCCGCCGCGTTGTTGGATGAGCGTAATTGGTGCATTGAGCTGCCATGTGTTACGCGGATTTTCTGTTGTTCTGTGAAAAAATCATTACTTAGTCGAAGATTTTTATTTAGTTAAATTAAATTAAATAAAAAATTAACTTATTTTTTTTAATTCATCGTAATTTTTAAAAAAGAAAAAAATCGTAAAATTGCAATTTTCATAAGAAATAATTATTCGATTGCGCTCAAATTTTATACGAGTATATTAATTCGTGAAATTAAGGTTCTGTGAAAAAATCATTACAATAGGATAAAGTATGTAGGTGTTATAAGTCAAAGAATTGTTTTAAAAAAGAAAAAACCCGTAAAATTTCGATTTTCATGAGAAATAATTTTTGATTACGCTCAAATTTCACACGAATATCTTAATTCATAAAATTAAGGTTCTGTGAAAAAATCATGACAATCAGATAAAGCATGTAGGTGTTTAAGTCGAAGAAATTTGTTAAAAATAAAAATAAAAAAATCGTAAAATTGCGTATTTTATAAGAAAAAAAATTCCGATTGCGCTCAAAAACGTGGCAGTTCAAAGTTCAGAGATTTCGAAGGCCTCCATAAAATTTCATCGCAATCGGAGTATCGGTTTAGCCGGAATCGTGTTAACAGATGTACACAAAAAACAAAAATACAAAAAAAAAAAAAAACATTCCGTTTTTTTTTCTCCAGTGTAGTGAAATGGAATCTTCGCTTCGCTCATCCAATAAGCCTGATTCAAGCATTGACAAATATCGCAGCCCAACATTTGCGGAAGTGACCGAACGAAAAATTCCCAAAGAACATGATATAATCGTGAAACCCAAGCTGGGTAGACACACCAATGAAACAATAAAGAAAATTCATGAGAGTGTTGACCCAGTAGCGATGGCAGTAGCAATATCGAGTATGAAAGAGGTGCGTGATGGAGGAGCAGTCATCGGGTGTGAGGATCAAGTTTCTCACGTCAAACTACAGGAGAAGATTACAGAAGAAATGGGCAACAGCTACGAGATATCCCTCCCCCAGAAAAAGTGTCCAAAGTTGATTGTTGTGGGAATTTACATGGAAAATGAAGAGAATGAAGTTCTGATCAAGAACATCAAGCAACAAAATGGAATTGGTATGGATGATAATATGTTATTGAAGGTTAACTATAAAAAAGGTAAAATATGGCTGGGATGGGATTCTCTCACTGTGAGGGACTATACCCATGTGGTACGGTGCTATAACTGTTCTCGGTATGGTATGGTCACTATCAAAACGTATGTAACTTTAATACATGTTCCTACTGTGGAATGGAGGGACACACAGCTCATGACTGTAATGAAAGTGAAGCTTGTTGCATTAATTGTTGGTTAGCTAATGAAAGATACGGCTTGCATTTACAGCCATACTATGAAGTAGGAAGTGAGCAATGTGAGTGTAGAAAAAGGATTATTAGTAATAAAGAAAATAGGATTTGTTATAGTGATACGTAGCAATTAAAAAAATGTACTAAAATATTATATTGTAATGCTCAAGGACTAACAACTAACATGGATAAATTTCATCACCTTGTATTTAAAGAGAAACCAGCTATGCTATGTCTATCAGAGACACATATAACAAGAGATATTGGTGAAGGAGAGATCACTATAGAAGGATACAGGATTGAGCACTGTGAATCGCAAAGTAGGCACACAGGAGGGGTATTATTGTACATAAGAGACGATATAAATTATAAGATAGAATACAAACATGTAATGCCGAAGAATAACTGGATAATAGCTATTCGGGTAGATAATCTTGTGTTAGCGGTATTGTACCATTCGCCGAATTCATCACACAAAGAATTTCTGAAATATCTTGAAGATTGGTTAGATCAGATGTTGACTAATGCGACTAAATTTGTAGTGATAGGAGATTTTAACATATCCTTATCTGAGCCAATAATAACAACATACAGTGTCAAACTTCAACATATTATTAAGCAATTAGGACTACACCACTAATTACTCAGCCAACAAGAATAACATGTGAAAGTAAAACATTACTGGATCTTGCAGTTACAAATAACAAAAACATTCATGCCAAAGTAAGATCTAGGCCTAACATTTATGACCATAAATTAATTGAAATCAACCTAGGTATGGAAAAAAGTACACATAGGCCTACTGAAATTGATGTATCACAAAAAGTTCGAAGAACTCTAAATTATTTAGACTTTGAGTTCATTAATCAAGTGCTAGAAGAAGCAGATTGGGGGTATGATACAGGAGGCGCTGATGTGAACTTTATAGCTGAAAGTTATGTTAATAATATTGTTATATGACATATATATATATATATATATGACATGCATATGAGTGAACACTGTAGAAGGCTTACTTAAATAAATAAATTAATTAATTAATTAATTAAAAGCATAAACCTTGTTGCTCCGGAGAGAGTAGTTAAAGTTAATGCAAGACAAACCAAAACCATGGTTTAATGAGATTGTTATAAAATCATAAAAACTTAGAGATGATTCGTATGTTAAAGCCCAGTTTACAAACAATCATGAGGACTGGCTCAGTTATAGAATAAACCGCAATAAGTTTGTTGCTCATCTTAGGAGAGAGAAACATAAATATTTTGAAGAAAAAATTGATTCCAATAAATATGATTCTAGAGAAATGTGGAAAACCTTAAAAAGAGTTATAGATCAACAAAAGAGTGTTCCAAATGTCACTGATACGGTACTATATCATTTGAAAATACAACGGTCAATGATAATTTAGCAAACAAATTTAACAAATATTTTGTTAATAGCATTAGTGATATCATTGAAAGTATTGAAGAGCCAAAGTCAAGGGTACCGGAGATGAAAGATTGTACAAAGGAGAATAGTGACATGCTTTTTTAATTTCAAGCCAATTAATTTAAATCAACTAAAAAAAATAGTATTTAACATGCCAAGTAAGAAAGGTACAGAGGAAGGAATAATCGTTGAAGTATTTAAGAGAACCTTTTGGAGATGTGGCCATGCTCTACTTAATGTGATAAATATGTCAATTATCAATGGAGAGGTTCCTAAAACATGGTTGTTAGCGGAAGTTATTCCTGTACCTAAAGTTAGTAAACCGAAGTCCCCAGAAGAGTTTAGACCAATAAACATGCTACCAACATACGAGAAAATTTTAGAAAAAGTGATTTATGCCCAGCTACTAGAATATGTTTATGATGGTGATATTCTACACCAAAATCAATCAGGTTTCCGCAGTGGTCATTCTTGTGAAACTGCAATTCAATTAGTAATGGAAAAGTGGCTTAATGATTTAGAAAATGGCAATTTGTTGTAGCTGTTTTTCTTGACTTTAAAAGAGCATTTGAAACAGTTAATAGAGAGCTCTTATTAACCAAGCTGCAGAAATATGGAATACAAGGTCATGCGCTAAAATGGTTTAGGAGCTACTTAACAGGAAGAAGGCAGGTCACACGTCACTCTAATGAAAAATCTGATGAACTTGAAAATAATTATGGTGTGCCACAAGGATCTGTTCTGGGACCACTTCTCTTTATACTGTACATAAATGATTTATTCAATGTTAGTCATGATCAACTCAAAATATTTATCAATCTATTTGCAGATGATACTTTAGTGTCGTACTCTGGTAAATGTGTAAAAGATGCTTGCATATTATTAAATTCATTCCTAAGAAGACTGATTGACTGGCTGAGGTTTAATAAGCTAAAAATTAATGTTAATAAAAGCAAATGTATGTTAATTACATCATCCAAGGTCATTAAGCAAAGAATCCTAAGAGAAAATCCTATCCTTGCAATTATGGTTGATGACAAGAGCATTGAATTTGTGAATGAATTCAAATAGTATGTAGGAATAATAATACATGAACATCTTTACTTGAAAAATAATGTAGACTTTGTTATCCATAAAATGAGTAAAAAGATTGGCTTCCTGGCAAGGGCAAGCAAATTCTTGTCTTATCATACAAGACTAATAGTTTATAATTGTCTTATATTGCCACATTTAGATTACTGCAGTACTCTGCTGTGGGGAGTTGATAATATGAGTTTAGATAAATTACAAAAATTGCAAAGTAAAGGGTTGAAAATTGTTCTAAAGTGTGATCGGTTTACTCCAACTAAAACAGTTTTAGAGAGAGTCAAAATTAATATATTTTAATAGAATAGGAACAACAAAAGGACAACAAACAACAAAAGAACAACAAAAGGAACAATACTCGATCAATGCATTCAATATTTTATAGTGGAATTCGATTGTACAATCAATTAGATCAAGAGATTAAGAATGCAAAACATGTACACGAATTTAGAGATTGCTGCCTTACTTTTGTGAAAATAAAATTTCCTGTTTTGTGATTGTAGATTTGGAAAGTTTTGTAATTTTGTGCATTTTGTAAATTTGATAATGTAAATTTGGTGAATATGTTAAATTCGTTCAATTAGTATTTTTATCATTTTGTTAATTTAAATATTTTGATATTTTGTTAATTGGTAAATTTGATGAATTTGTTAAATTTTTAAATTTATCATTTTGTTAATTTGTAAATTGAGAAGTATTTTCAATTTTGTGTAATTTGTGAAATTTGTAAATTTAACATTTTGTTAATTTTTTTGCAAATTTGGTATTTTGTTAATTTGTTACTTTGGTGAATTTGCTGAAATTTGTTAAATATGTCAATTTATCAAATTGTTAATTTGTAAATTTGGTATTGTAAATTAAAAAACCGGGAGAGATGGAGGGAGCTTTTAAACAGACCTCTGGTAGTGGAGGAGGCGAGCGAAGAAGAAGCTGAGGACATGATTGTGTCAGGCCTGGCTAGCCGACAACGAAGATGTTAGCCCAAGAAACGGAGTAGTGTGATGCTGCTCCCCCCAACCCGATTTAATGTTGGAAAAGGGGTCAAGATATATATATATACAGTAAGATCCCTCTTATCCGATCTCCTCTTATCCGATGTACCGTGTTAACCGAGCCGCCCCCCAAAAAAAAAAAAAAAAAAAAAAAATTAAAGTTTTAAATACGTAAATAAAACATAAAAATAATTACAGACGCCGCGCCGCACTTTTTTAAATGTACTCGCATACATTTGTAGGCATGCCTTACGAGTAGGGATGACATCGGGTACCCGGTTCTAGAAATTACCCGGAGCCGATTTTAAGATCCGGGTATATTTCGCGGCCGTTTTTAGGCTAATTCACCAGTTTAAATTACGCGCTACGTGGTTGCGGTCTTTCCCGCGGAGCGTGCCCGCTGCCTAAAGAGTAATTGGAGTTGACGACAGAGCGCGTTGTAAGCTATCACGTGCTTCCGTCCGTCTCGGCGAGTCGCGCCCATGCCACGAGTGAGTGCAAGAGAGAAAGATGCGGCAATAAATCTTGGACACTGCCGTCTGCGCAGTACGAGATGCGCGTACGATCCAACCAACTCACACTCACAGCTGACTGACAAAGATGGTTGGGTGTAGAAGTAGAATTCGCAATGCAATCATCTTTCAACCGATTCACGAAATTCGTTATCACGACGCATAGGATTGTTATTCCTGGGCTTATGTTCTTTCTTTCCCAGGCTTATCTTGCGACGAGAGCTTCAGCGCGGGATATAGTAGTGAGAGGTTTTCCCACATGAGAAAGAGAGCTAGGCCTAGGCCTAGCCTAGGCCTATGTTTGCATTGTAGGCCTAGCCTAGGCCTACTGCGTCGAGTTTAGGCCTAGACATACGTTTTTATTACGACATGTAGGCCTAATTGTGTACGTGTGTTTGTGAGCTTGATTTACAAGCTATTAAATCATTTAGTATACCCTGTATGAAGTGTATCGTGTGTATTTTATGTTCCTTTATCCATTACATGTGTGGCTATGCTACGAGAGCAAATAAACAAATGAAACGCGCCATCCGAGTTTTTCGCAAATCCGAGGTGCCCCCGGTCTCATCCAACTCGGATAAGAGGGATCTTACTGTATATATATATATATTGTAATGTGTTGTATTTAAATAGCTTTATTTGCTAAATAAAGAATGATAATGATACTCTAAAATATGGGCTCGTCAGTTGTCTTGTTTTGTTAGCGAATTCCAGGTTTCTAACTGCGAACCCGTTCATCAGTATTTTGCAATGACCTGTCTATTCCACCGCCTAATGGATGTATTCATCCACCATTCATCCATGTGTTGGTGTTCAGAATTCCAATTTACCCAAGTTATAAGACCGCGGCATCACCTGTCATTTGTCTGTCTGCGAAGATTTTGACCAATGTGGGTCTTCCAACGAAAGCAATCACTGTTTCGCTCTCTTCAGTGTCACCTCAACGTCTTCGTGTTTGAGAGAGGTAACATTGTGTTGTTTGTGGTAGTCTAGGAGTGGGAAGAAGGAAATGGAAACGAAAAATAATAAACAAACAGTTATAGGTGAACACCTCAACTGACGTAACTAAACTACAATACGGGATTGTGGTAGCCAACCACATCACCATAGTCAACAAAATGCTTCGTATTGGTCCGACATTATTTTTCACATACGTAATAATTGTATTTGCATAGTAAACTGGTCTGGAACCCGAATTTCTATTATTTTTTTGAAAATTGTATTTGCTTTATTGCATGGTTCGAGTTGGTGGGGGTGTTGATTACTCTCCTTTTCTTTAATTATATCACAGGGACACAGGGCATATGTACCACTCATTTTGTGTAACGGCCATGGACGATTTTGATAATAATAAATTTTACTTTAATTCGATCTTATTAGGCCCCTACATTATTTTTCACATACGCTAGATTTTGTTGTTTTTGTTTCCTCGTCCTAATGAGAATACAGCTTATTTTGTGTACAAAACCATTCTAATATTCTATGGTAGCTACAAAAGTTTTGTGACTTTGTCTGAGTAGGGAAATTGTAAATAACCTTATCCCGTTGTTTTAGATTTCGTTTTCTTGTTGTTGTTCATGTTCAAGGTTAAATGTAATGTAACATGGTCGTTACTAGCTGGCCAAGCGAAAATTGTCATAATACCCTAAACAAACGAATGACGTGAGAATCTAGGGCGCTTCAACTGGCTTCAGCCGGTTCAGTCATATTGCACCGCCTGTGATAATATAAGTTAATGAATTGAATTTGTTGTTTGTTCATTAGTTCTAACTTCTAAGTGTATATATAAGTATAATAAAAAAAGTAAAATTTAAAATATGTTAGTCATAATGAAAGTAAGTTATGTAGAAAGAATGCCAATCGGCTGGAGTATATTGGTGTGAGATAGCATCCAACAGCTTACCTTCAAACAGTGATGGTGGCTGCTGAGTTTCTTGAATAATAATAGTTACATAAATATATACAAAACACAGAAAACACGAGACGTTTCGACACGAGGTCTTGTTCACTCAAGAGAGAAAAGGAAAATGGCCACTGACTGTAAAAATCAAAATGGCGGCTAAAAATAAACTAAGTCAGAGAATATGTACAAATTTACAAGGCGCTGTTGGTGGGTGTGGCTGTGAAAGGTAGGGGAGGAGCCTAGTGGATGTTCAGGTTAGGTGGCAGCCTGGATTGGGTAATCCACTGATGTGCTAACTCCCATCTTCTGAGTTCCCCTGGCTTGCAGCTGGTAGGGAGTGCTTTAACCACTCTGGTTGTGTAGCACTTATTAAAAGCCAAGTTGTGGGATGCTGCATGACGAGCCACTGGTTTGTCCATTGTCCGGTTTTTAGTATCTTGTCTGTGTCCATTCATGCGAGACCTGAGTGTGTTCTTGGTTAGGCCTACATACTCGGCAGGACACTGGTTGCACTTTAGCTGGTATACTACATTGCTGGTTTTGCAGGTGTTAAATTGCCAAATGGGGTATGTCCTGCCTGTGGCCTGAGCACTGAAGGTGGTGGAGGGTTGGTGTATTTGGCAGGTCAAGCAGCCATTGCCACCTTGACAAGGGTAGGATCCAGTTGGTTCATTTGTTTGCGCATCCTTTTCACGGCAGTCTCTCTTAACGACTAGGTAGAGGACATCAGTATGTGAAGGCAGCCTTCACATACTGATGTCCTCTACAAAAACCTAGAACCTGGTCAAGACCCTGACAAGAACGACTTTCAGACATCCCCCTACCCCCTCTAACATCGCGTACCTAGTCGTTAAAGAGAGACTGCCGTAAAAAGGACGCGCAAATAATGAACCAACTGGATCCTACCCTTGTCAAGGTGGTAATGGCTGCTTGACCTGCCAAATACACCAACCCTCCACCACCTCAGTGCTCAGGCCACAGGCAGGACATACCCCATTCGGCAATTTAACACCTGCAAAACCAGCAATGTAGTATACCAGCTAAAGTGCAATCAGTGTCCTGCCGAGTATGTAGGCCTAACCAAGAACACACTCAGGTCTCGCATGAATGGACACAGACAAGATACTAAAAACCGGACAATGGATAAACCAGTGGCTCGTCATGCAGCATCCCACAACTTGGCTTTTAATAAGTGCTACACAACCAGAGTGGTTAAAGCACTCCCTGCCAGCTGCAAGCCAGGGGAGTTGGCACATCAGTGGATTACCCAATCCAGGCTGCCACCTAACCTGAACATCCGCTAGGCTCCTCCCCTACCTTTCACAGCCACACCCACCAACAGCGCCTTGTAAATTTGTACATATTCTCTGACTTAGTTTATTTTTAGCCGCCATTTTGATTTTTACAGTCAGTGGCCATTTTCCTTTTCTCTCTTGAGTGAACAAGACCTCGTGTCGAAACGTCTCGTGTTTTCCGTGTTTTGTATATATTTATGTTACTATTATTATTCAAGAAACTCAGCAGCTACCATCACTGTTTGAAGGTAAGCTGTTGGATGCTATCTCACACCAACATAATGAAAGTAAATTACTTAGTTTGTTAATTTGTTGATAATTTGTTGATGATGATAATGACACCATTAGATTGATACATTTCAACCGGACAACATAACCGACCTGCCGAGTGCCGCAAAAAGCTGACTGGCAAAGTATTGTTGCCCCGAGCGGTGATTCTTATCTCCCTGTCGGGCAAAGCTTTTATAACATTTTCTACCACACAATCATAATTTTTATTTTATTTTGTCCTTCAATAAGGATGATACAGAATGTTTTTGGTGACACTAGGCATAAGGGGGGGGTAGTAAGCCCTCCCCCCCCGGCTCCACCACCAATTGGCTAGACCTCTAACCCGGCACCGCTACCACCAATTATAATGAAACGGTGAAACGATATCTATTATTATTGATTGTGTATTCTTATACAATCTGGTAATTAAGTAACTTCGCTCCCTTTTTTGGGTACTTTCGTTCCCGCGCTTTTTATATTTTGGTTTATTTGGATTAAGGACGCATCAACCGTTAGATCATAATGTACCACTCTAGCCTGTGGGGGGGGGGGGAGGAGGAGGGGCCCATGCTGGTCAGAACCAGCCACGGGTAAGGGGAGGAAGGGGGGTTTCTCATGTTGCGGTCGTCATCGTCTGTCATCGTTCGTTGTGTCATTGTCTTCGTCGTCGGGGAGGTCGTCAAGGGAAAGGGGGCAAGGTCTTCAACGACGATTGCCAGAGCTCGCCTCTAGATTCGGGGAGTAATATACTACCATTCTTACTAGCTGATGTTTGCGAGGTGGACTTTTTCTCTAGAATCGCCTTTTACGATTAGCAGAGCCATGCTCTGGGCCAATTCTACCCCGGACCAAGACGGGGGAGCGCTTTATATATATATTTGCAGTGGTGTATTGGGGCCGGAACGTACCGGAACGACGTTCCGATACTTTTTTCTGAGTCGGAACGACGTTCCTCTTCCTTTTCTAGTATTTTAATGGTACAAATTTGTTCACAAAATATAAATATAAAAATATAATATATCATCCTCACTGGTCAATGGGCATGTTTACCTTCTTGGAAATATGTTGTGCTATTTTCAGGGAAGGAGTTCAGTCTCAATTTTATAATATAATTGTAGTATTTGTACAGCGCAATTTACATAATTGAGAAAAAAAATTGAGCACTCAAAGTCCCAGTCACACATTAGTGCCAAAAACATTATACAGAGCTAAAGCACAATATAGAAACAATAAAACGTTTTTATGAAACCAAAGTTGAGGCCACTAACAAGATTTTAGAACCGCATATTTTACTGTCAAACATAGGAAATAGAACTAAACATTTTTCGCCCAATTACATCCTTGCAGTTATGAGGGTAAGTCATAAGTGACATTTTTATTATTCATAAACGCAATACTCAACGTCAACTGTAATAGTAATTAGTAGTTTCTTACTGATACCTGCACCCCTTAATTGGCTCTTTGACAAATTAAAAAACTCTGCTTACCATATGCACGCATTTTTTTAAAAATCGATCGTACATGATGCGTTCTGGCACTTCTTTTCTTAGCAATACACCACTGTCTAACTATTAACACTATATCAACTCACGGACTTGGGGCGGAAACCGAATTTTTCCACAAAACACATTAAAGATCGACATTTTCGAAAAAAATACCCGCGACCCGACAAAAATTTGCTTCCGAGTCAAAAAGCCAAAAATTGCGAAAAACGTCGTTTTTGACAGTTTTTGTACTCACGGTTCCCGCGCCCAAAGTATGCTACGCACCCGAACGTCGACGGTTCCTACGCCTTCGAAATAATTACGGGTATAAGCACCGCGAAGGGTTCCGGGCCGACTATCATACTTTGGCCGACACATTTTGGATTTTGAAAAGAGAAAATTTTATAAGAAACGGATATATTACTTGGAGCATTCCCAAATCGTCGTTTGTTGTTTTAAGGTGTAAACATTAACAAAAACTGGCGGCCTGGGGAAAAACATTTTCGGAAAAAAGTTTCATTCTCTTTTTATGGGACATTGTTTGGATTTTCCGGTTCCAAATTTTTGGGTTTACGGTAGAGCCCAAAAGATTGCCAATTACAAGAGCCAATAAATTGAGTAACAAGTTTTAAAAAAATTGTCCCCCTTTCTTTTTCAGTAAGCGGGGGAAAAAATCCCAAAGTTGGACAATTTTGAAAATTTTACAGTGCAATTTTAAAAATTAAAAAAATCGCCTTCCCTTGGGTTAATTTCCGCTAAACCAAGGCACATTAATGTAAAGGAATGATAAAGGAATTTTAATAAAATTAGTATGAGAACCTTGGTTCGAATCCTGGATCAGTAGATGCCTTCGAATACGATTCGGGACACTTTTTTACAGTTAGAGTTTTCATTTAAAATCGTAAAAAGCATGGTACACATTTTTTCTAAAATTCAGGGATGGTTTAAGGACCTAGATCGAACCTTTACGATAATCGTGATACCAAACGTGACCCATTTTGAAGCATTTGTATACTCGTTATGGACCGACAAAAATTGTCATGCGTGTCCGTTTTGGCATCAAAAAGTCATAATTTTTTATCTCACGGTTGCCGCGCCCAAAGTAGGCTTCGCATCCGAACGCCGACGGTACCGGCGCGTTCGAAATCCTTCCAGGTTCAAGCACCGTTAAGGGTTTTAGGACTGTTCCAATACTTTGGCCGGGGCCAGGATGAATATTTAGAAATGCGCGTAATTTAGAAAAAAGTTAACTTGCTGTTTAAATAAAAAATTCTCAAAAAATCCTGAATTTTCAAACTCACTTACGGCGTGTGAGAAGTGCCAGTGCGGAGTTAACGCGGGGGGTCCAGACGGCAAAAATGTGTACCGTTTTCTTTTTTTTGGACATTGTATCCATTTTCCATTTTTTTTTAGATGCGTGGTAGAGCCCCGAGGTTTGCCAATTCAGAAGGCCAATGAAATAGCGAACGGGTTAAAAACAAAATTTCCCCGATATTTATTTCCGTTTGCGCGGGGGAAAATCGCCAAGATAGTAAATTTTGAACATTTTGCAGTGCAACTTTAAAAGCTTAAAATTTTGGTTTTCCTCGGTTCGATTTGGAACGACCAAGGCTCGTTAATGTAGCGCAAGTATAAAGGAATTTTAATAAAATTGGTTTGAGAACCTGGGTTCGAACCCAGGTTAGGGCAAAGCCTTCGAGTTCGGTCCGGGACACTTTTTGTTGGTTAAATTTTGCATTCAAGGTCACAAAAAGCACGGTAAACATTTTTTGTAAAATTCACGAATGGCAAAAACCACTGTATCCAATCTTTACGGAAATTGTCATACCAAACATCATGCATTTGGTCACGTTTGAAGGGTAGACAGGGGAGGAGACAAGATTGCAATGCGTGTCCGGTTTTGCATAGAAAAATAAACATTATTTTACTACATGCATTTTTTGAATGCCCTAAAATGGGCCCTACTTCGACTTTTATGTCCCTACCATGTTTCTCTCATTAATTTCTAACAAGATCAAAATTTCTAAAAAAATTTACTACGACTCCTATTTCGAATGTCCTGACCGCCATAACGGCACTCAAACGTGGTTTGTAAAACCAAGGCCGATAAAAAAAAGTCTTTTTTCGTATGCATGCAAATGAAAAAACGTCATTTTACGGATATGCCTTCAACGATTCGATTACCTTTGTTGTCTTTATAGTGCGTTCGTAAGCTTGCAAGAGACATTATAAGAAATCAGGCATTGAGACTGGTTGGATTGGAGGCTCTGGTTGTTGTTGTTGTTGTTTTCCTATGCCCGCAACCACTTTACAAAGTCATCATGCGTCTAGCCGCCCAGTAGAGACATGCCTCCCTCTCATCCCTATCCATGCCCTCTGGCATTTCGTCTGTCACTTTCTTCAGTCCAGTGCATACAAGTAAGTGTCGTCTGTCTTTCAGTCCGTCGTTACACAATCTGCATACATCTGATTCGATTATTCTGAATCTATGGAGATGTTTTGCCAGCAGGTCATGCCCCATCTCCAAGCGAAACATTCCTGTTTTTAATCTTCCTTTTGTATGTTAAGTTTCTCTTCTTGTTAGCATAAGCCTCCCAGCTTTTATCCTTTGACTCCTCTTTCCATCTTTCTTTTACTTCATTGTTGTGGGCTGATTTGAGATGTGATTTTATTGCACTGTAGGACACGGGTTTTGCAATTTGTTCCTTCTTACTTCCCATCTTTGCTAGGAAGTCTGCCTTTTCGTTCCCATTGATACCACAGTGGGCAGGCACCCATTGCAGAACTATTGTGTTCCCAGTGTGCATTAACCTTAGAATCTTAACTTTACACTTCTTAATTTCATAGTCTGCTTCCACTTTGTTCACTATTGCCTCTATAGCTGCCTTACTGTCTATCAAAATAACTACAGTACTTTCCTATCTATGAACTTTTCCATTTTTTCCAAGGCTCTATCTATCGCATTTACTTCCCCATCATAGTTACTACCATTCCTTCCAGCAGGGACTGAGTCTTCAAACTCCCTGCTGTATACTCCAGCCCCTGCATTACCCTGCCGTGGTGTGGCCGATCCGTCCGTGTAAACGTGATTGTGAAACTATTTTTAAATCCAGTCATGAATGTCCATATAAAACTCCAACATATGCACATGCACATCGATAACATCATGACATAGACGCGTTTAGACAGCCTTAGTGCAATCGAGACAACATAGACTTCCACCAATAGTGAGGTTCAGCCCACCTAAGTGCAACAAAAGTATGGAGACGACAAAGACTTCCATGAATAGAAATAAATCTAGGAGCCCGTTAGGGCGCCGCAGCCAAGCCGTGGCGCGCTACACACTCAAGCACCTTATACAGCAAGCATAGTTGGGGTGATTTCGAGGTGTTACCTAGCCGTCATGTAACGTGATGTGAACTTGAAAACTATCACAATCGAGGAGATTTAGGACCCTGACAACACATGCCAAATTTTATTGGGGTACGACCATTCCTTCTTGGTGAAAAAATGGCTTGAAACATGCTCAAAATCACTTTAAGGATGTTAGCTACTGCTACTGCTACTGCTACTAACATCTTATTCGTCAGTTTCAATCGGCCCGCGATTCTGACCAGACGGATGGGGCTACAATGTTCATATTTCACATGGACATTAAGGTTATAGTAATATAGTCTCTTTTGAAAAAAAAAGTTGAAAAAGTTTGCTGGAAGGCTTCCAAATAAAGGTTTAAAAATTAGCCTTATACACTAGGCATACAATCAACAAGTAACTATAGTTACTTGACACTTGTTGACGGTACAAGCAGAGTTAGGCGGGAAAGTGCGATACGTAAACAAATAGCGGACATTTTAAATTTTTCTTCTATGTGTGAAACGAGAAAAGTTGTCATTATACTCTCATAAAACAAATCAGAAACCGTCCCTAGCCTAGGCCCAGATGTAGAAAATTATTTACAATACAACAGTGTAGGTCTAAAGTTCCATTAGGCTATAGGACTAGATAAAATTAATACTTACATTACATGTTTGACAAGCCTAGCCAACCCTAGGCCAGCACAGCCTTGTTCTGACACACTTCCCGCACAAATAACTAGTTTTGATTACTAAAAGCCTAATGCAGATAAACAATGGTATGATAGTCCTAGGCTATTCAAAAATTTACGGCAACAGTAAAGGTGGATTCATGACATTGCGTTGCGTTTTATTTTGCGAGATATTGCTTTGTTCTGCATGTAGTTCACGACCTTGCGGAGAAAAAACGCATCCACTGCCTGTGCACACTTTGTGTTGGGGCTGTTTTATTATTTTATGTTGTTGTCAGGGTCCACTAGATACCTTACAGCTGCTAGCTTAGCATAAGTATCTAGTGGACCCTAATTGTTGTTAGTTAAATCGCAGGCCATTGTTTCCTTCATAGTGACAGCACAAAAGAGAAGTGTGTGTTATTCCCAACCGAGTAGGATAGGGTTTATAATTGTCAAATTTAATACACAATAGATACGCTCAGGTCTCTAAGAGCTAGGCTCTTAATATGGGTAGGTTTCTTTTACCCATACTATTATTATAAGTTTGTGATAGTTAATAGTAATGCTTGTGTTTATGTCAGGAGGCGGCTTGCACTGCGAATTAAATAATCATGTCAAAATATGAAATAGGAAGCCTTGACAAGCGTGCGTTGAAAGTTGACCAAATTTTGCTATGAGTTGCGATATCACACGTAGCTGGTGCCTGATTGGTCCAAGAAAATCGCAACGCAACGCATCGCATCGCAACGCAATTTCATGAATCCACCTTAAGCCTTTTCTTTTCTTTTAATAAACTCACGCAATCTCCTGGCACTTTTAATGAAAATGTAAAACAAAAGATGGTGAAAATTTTCAATATTCTTTTGATAATCTGATGATTTACATGGCTGTGGATGCAGTGAAATAGGTGTAAAATAACATTAGTTGTGCGTTTGTTGTTGCATGGGAAAGTTTTAATTGGATGTGAGTTGCCTAGACTTAATTATACCGTCGTTATACCATGGTTATACCACCTATACCCAGGATGTACATGAATCCGGGTCTAGATATTTCACATCCTATTGTTATTGCTAATACCATAGAAATTAAATCAACTTTGATAAAATTATTATATTTTAACAAATAATTTTGCAATGGAACTTGAAAAAGTAATGAGATCACACACATAACAAAAACTTGTAGAAATACAGCCAAACCTTACACACTCAAAAGAAATGAGATCTAAAAAAAGGGCCAAGCTCATCTACCCTTCCACATTTGCGCATTCTTAATTCATAAACGTACAGTGTCCCGTAACAGCATCTTCGAAAAGCTTGGCAAAATAAAATTTGCATGTTATTACGTTTAAATTAATTAGAAAAAAGAACTTGGATGAACTATTACGTTTAAATTAATAATCGCAAATTCTATTTTGCCAAGCTTTTCGAGGATGCTGTTATGGGACACTGTACGTTTATGAATTAAGAATGCGCAAATGTGGAAGGGTAGATGAGCTTGGCCCTGATCTCATTTCTTTTGAGTGTGTAAGGTTTGGCTGTATTTCTACAAGTTTTTGTTATGTGTGTGTGTTTCATACTAGCGACTTCCTTTACGATTGGGCAGTGGCGGGCTTTGGGAGGGGGTGGGGCAAAGTCAACTCGACGAACACAACGAGGGAATCAAGAGGACAAAGTGGTAAGGAGTGATTGGGGGGGGGGGGGGAGTCGAGTTTTATAATATCTAAACCTTGATTATTAAATGAAATTTATTAACTTTTTTCAGTATGAATCCTAATTTCGAGGACTGTTTTTATTAAACGCCGCAATGACACTGTTTTTTTTGTGGGGGGGGGGGGGGGGGGGGTGTTTTGGAAATAGAAATTAAGACATTTCGTTATATCTTCAAGCCATTTCATTTTTGGGTCGATTCCAATGGCGTCAGTCAGAGGGCTGCATCAGAGGTTACGGCCCTAATACTAATTTAGTTTAGTTTCTTTTAAAATGGTTGGTCATTTTTGGAAAATCCAAAAAACATTGATTCTTTTATGGCTCGGGCAATTTTCGTCCGATCGGGTCCATCTCGGGCTCTATACAACTGTATAGGTCAAGCGATGCAGTGGTTTATTAGAGGGGTAATTTTTAAAGTCAAAACAGTGATCCGGGCATTCCGTCACCCTTTTTGGGGCATTTTCAAAATTTATATATTGTTTTTCCTTCCGATTACGTCAGGGGGCCGCATTCCCCGAAATACCTTCATTTCAACGTTGCCAAAAACTTTTTTGAATTTCTCAAAATAGTAGTTGGTCTTTTTGGGGATAAACAATTCATTTTTTATATTTCCACAATACAGTCCGATCAAGTACATCTCGGGCTCTACGGAACCGGACGGACGAGGTGCATATTTTGATAACATGGAAAAGTGTCAAGGAAAAACTTTTGTCCAGGATTCATGAAAAATGTGCAGTATGTCTGATCCTGTCCATCTTGGGCTTTGCGGATCTGCGCGGACGAGGCGAAGATTTAGACGTACCGTAAAATCTTTTGTCTCGGATTTTTACAAAGGGCGCAATTATTGTCCGATTGGGTCCATCTTGGACTCTACGGAACCGCGCGAATGAGGCTAAGACTTTGACGTACCCGAAAGTTGCCCAACCGAGAGGTTTCAATTACACTGTTTGGGGGAGGGGAAAGGGGGGGCTAAGTGGTGTTTTGGAAATGGAAATTAAGACATTTCATCAATATCTTATCTTCAGGCCATGTCATTTTTGGGGCGATTCCAATGGCGTTAGGGGGTAGCATCAGAGGTTACGGCCCAAATAATGAATAATTTTCTTTTAAAATGGTGGTCATTTTTGGGAAATACAGAAAACATTTTTTTTTTAATAGCTCGGCATTTTTCGGACGATCGGGTCCATCTAGGGATACAACCGGACGGACAAGGCAAAAATTGTTTGTACCGGAACAGCGTCCCAAAAAATTTGACGTCCCGAATAATTTCGAAAAATTGTTAAAGTGGGTCAATTTTTTTAACACGCTGGGGACGGCGATTACAGTCCACCAGAGTCTCGAACAATTGTCCCAGGAAAACATTTCTCACACATTTTACACAAAAGGTTTAAAAATGATCCGATTTCGAAAATCCTTTTGCACCGTACTTAGAGGCGGCGTACCAAAAGTGTCCCGGAAAACTAATTTGACCCAGGACTTCGGATAAACGACAAACTTTACCCGCAAACTACCGTATCGCGGCCGTACGCGGACCGATTCTCGAGTTCGTCGCGTCAACGAGGTTTTCCAACTACGAGGTATTCCGATATGAGGTTTTCGACGCCTTCCGCGTAGCGGCTTCAAGCCGCGCGCTAGTGCGACTTGTATATTTGTCATATTATACCTATTACAATACAGGGTCAATAATCTTCAATTATAGAATGGATGAATAAAATAATAATTATTGTTAGCGTTTTCTTGTTATTATAATTGATATTCTTTCATGTGGTATAATGGTGGAATGATATACGGTAGTACACATAATTGTTAGACTTAAACCCACCATAGCGTCAAGAATTTTCAATTACACCAAGTTTTATAACTTTTATTTATTATTTATATATTTATTTATAACTTACTAGTATATATTTCAGGTTTGTTTTATTGATTAAATAAACAATGCACTCATTGTAAATATAGTGCTATTGTGCCTGTATTATTTATATTAATTTGAAGCTTGTTAACTTATAATTCTTCATGAATTATCTACAAGTCTTATTTTAAAATATTATGCATACTATTTGAAAGGCTTTTACAACAAAAATAAAGTGTTTACATAATGAAATAATGTGATTTCAGTCATTTCACCACTGTTATCATGTCACGATTTGGTCCGACTCTATAACCATATTTACTCGCTTATAGGCCGCCCTCGAGTAAAGGCCGCACCTTTATTTTGACCACTCAGATTTTAAAGATTTGGATATAAATACTATTGATAAATGGCTTCACATAATGGCCGCACCCCACATTTTGAACTTAACAATTTCAAATATACCCGAGGCCTATACTCGCATAAATACAGTATATGAAGGGAATTTCCCCTTAGTTTTCTATGAGCGACTGACAAACCCTCCTTACTGTAGCGACCAGAAGACATCTGTGTACACTACATTTTCTTGTATAATACAAAGCGAGAATGACCAACATATCACGATAAAAACCGGACATGACCTTCGATTGACATGCGGCTTTTTTGTTGGCATTTCCAGTAAAAAGCGTGTTTGTGTCCTCATATCCTCAAATAATATACCGAGTGCCGTCACAATATGTTGCAGAAAAAACAGTTATATTCACGAAAATTTTCTGTCCCATTGGATTGCTCATTCTTACGTAGGATTGATCTTAGGAAATAGTTTATAATAGATTATACATATTCATTGATTTTAGAGCGTCTATACATTATTCTTATACTCAAACCCTCCAAGGGGTTTAGTGGGGTTCGAGAAAATATTCTCGTTGGTATTTTATCATACCAATGAGCGTAGTATTACGTTTTAGTTTCCACTGACAAGGTTCTGTCTGATTGTGTTTACAAATAGAGGAAATGTTGACCATTCTTTTTATGAGGATCTGCTTTGAACCATTGACAAGAACGCATCATATTCTGCGAACATCACAAGGCTGAGTTGAAAAGCTTTGCATTATATCTAGCATATTATAGACAACACAAAGTATGTGATTTTTGTGAACCCCTGTGGATGTATAACCACACCTCATTCGCCTGAGCGATGTATTTGAGTCCAACACTTTAGTAAAAGTAAAACTAATCGAACATTAGAAGACAATATGTTTAGACAACATTAGCTCTCCCCACATGAATAAACATCAAACTCAAAAATATTATGTGCACTGTGATTGGATGAGCAAAGCGAAGACTTCAATTTCACTGACCCCCAAAAAATTTAGCTCAGGTGTTTTTTTTTTTTTTTCTTTTCTTTTTTTTCCTGTCTGTTAACTCTCTACCAGGCAAACGGCTTATCCGATCTTGATGAAAATTGGAGGGGACCTTCGAAATCTCTGAACTTAGAGGTGTATTGTTTTTGGGTACAATCGAAGAAAATATTTCTCATGAATATCGTACTTTTACGATTTTTTTCGATTTTTAGTGCGATATTTTCGTGACATTTGGGCCGATTCTGACCAAACGGGTGGGGCTACAACGTTCATATTTTACATGGACATTAAGGTAATGGTGATGCATTGCTTTCTGAAAGAAAAAGTTGAAAAAGTTAGCCAGAATCCATAGAATAAAGGTTTTAATATGAGTTTTTTAAGGTTTATAATAACAATTTACAAGTAACAATAGAAACTTGACAACAACAGGGTTCCCACTTTTTTTTTAGAATCAATTTCCCTGACTTTTCCAGGTTTTCCAGGTCTAGTTTTGCTTAATTCCAGGTGTGATACACGCCCCAAAATAGCTTGCCGGGAACGCTAAAATTTATTTTCCCGTACTTCATCAGGGCAGAACTTTGTTTCATGGGCCCGCCCGCAAAATTTCTACGGGGGATCCCCTAACAGATACACACATAGGCCTACGTAGGCTCAGTGTTGAATTCAGGTTTTTCATCCTGGGTGGGCTATATAATACCCCGGGGGTATTATATAGGGACCAAGTACGGGGGGTTTGGGGGGCCTCCCCCCAACAATAGCGCCGCAGGCGAAAATTTTGAAAATCAGGTTTTTAGAGTGCGTTTGGTGTGTTTTAGAAAAAAGTTGTGGGCTGAATGCAAAACCAAAATAATGTAGTTTTTGTGTTATTGTGTTGTGGACGCTTTCCTAAATATCAGCTAGATTTCACCTTCAAACCGCAGATTCCTAAAACGGTTATTTTAGCAACGAAAACAAATGATTGATTTTTTTAAAAAAAATTTCTGACTTTGGAGTCGGGAAAACATTTTCACAAATTTGGTGAAAATATAGGCCTATGTTTTTTGAGTAAACCAAATAGGCCTAGGCCTAAGCCTAGATTTAAATAAATTACCATTTTCCCTGACTTTTCCAGGTTTTTGAATTTTTTGCTCAATTCCCTGACTATTCCCTGACATTTTGACCCATATTTTCAATTCCATGACTTTTCCAGGTTTTCCAGGTTTTCCAGGTCGGTGGGAACCCTGAACAATCACCAACAATGCGTTCAAAAGGCACTTGATAAGTAAATAGATCCCACGCAAACTAAAAACTTACAAAAAAGCTCATCCATCAACGCGACGGGACTTTAGCGATTTCCTAGTATATATGAAATTAGGTTTTCACTCATAAATGTCCTTTCCAATTATCATACAAATAAGAATCGAGCATTAAACGTGTTTGTTGTGTTCCGTAATGTTTTAGTGCGGGCTTGTGGGACTTATGATTTCCCGTTTCCGTGGAATTGAAGGTGAATTGAGGTGAATGCACACTCGAAGACGGATGTAAATCAATGGTCAGACAGAAAACTACATTTTTCGAGCACCGTCTTTTAATGGTATTACCTAGGCTCATTTCCATTTTCCGAATCAATCGCAGTTGTGTCATTCCATCACCTTCGGTCTAACGCTACCCATCGAAATATAACGTTCATCCCTTTACAACATTGTCTCCTTTGTTGGTCGCAATACGTTGTGGTTTCCATTTATATTTTCTTGTAATCGGCTGCCAATTATCTCAGGAAACCCCTTTCTATATTTTGTAGTTCCGATTTCTTTTAGCCACCCTATTGGCTGAATCTTGGAAACTCGGATTGTGGTTGGTCAACGAGGTTTACAACTCCATGTGGAGTAATTTACTTCCCAGAATTCATACTATTATGTGTCGAACAAAAAGACACTCGTCGGAGTAATTCTAGATCTTCATGGGTATTTACCGTTAGACCGAACAAACTTTACAATCACATAGTATAATAATGATTATTTATAAATTTCATTATTTATTTTATCTTCTCGGCTGTCACACATGCACTTGGCTTCGTTTCGTGTACAAGGTATTGTAACTGTACAGCCCTGGGCGGCCATGTTGGTCCCTATTTTTCAATTTTTGAAACCTAAAAGTTACATATTTTTCAAATTTACATAATCAATAATTTTCAAGTTCTACATAATTTTTGCATAATTTACATGTCTATGTAAATTAAGCTTGTCCTAATAGGAAAGCTAGTGGTCATGGCTAAGGTCATATGGAAATAGCCTAGGCTTGTGCGATAAGTCTAAAAGTGGCTAATGGTCAGCAATGTTATTTGCTGTACCAACGGGGTGAATTTTGTGTGTCTAAATCTGTGCAAAACGAGGTAGGCTTCAATCGGTATGCGGGCTAGCAGCCTGAGTTGGCCGAGTGAGATAGTTGGTTTCACCAGTAGTCGACCAATCAGCGATCGGAACGGGGTAGATGTGGCCAGGGACAATGGTCTACGTCATCACCTAGGCCAGCGGAGCAGGGCGTTTTTGCGACGAAACACACACCGTGCCTCGTCCACTGAGATACAAGCCTTCAGACGAGCAAGTCGCTTCCAAAGTATCTTCCGAGTGAGGGCCTATCAAGCAGGCGAAGCCAGGCATTTTAGGGCAATGGAACCACACGCCTCTCCACGTATAAGAGAGCGGTTTCAGGTGCTAGTTTTGCGGTTTTGATTTAGATTCAACTCATTTAACACCATTTCGGGAAATCGGGAGTGTTTTAGGCGACCCACCAGTATGTGGTAGCTACAATACGACCGACGCCACCGGGCAGTCGACGACACCAGCGAGACAATGGACATTCTATTTAAAAGTTCACAGTTTTTATTAGTCCGGGAGTGGCAATCTTAATGCAACTAAATGAATATCCCTGAGTTGAGGGCATTTTGCCGTCGAACTATAATTCATACACCACGTGGTCCAGTCGTGGCTAGGCATCTAATCAACCAAATCATTACTTAATTAGTACTGAATTCAACGTAATATATCTTGCCTACCCTGTCTACATGCTGAGTAAGTACATTTCTACAATTACACTTCGAGGTCCACCCAGGACGCCAAGATGGGAAGCAGGTCAATCCGCCACTGCGGAATTCGCCCTGAGGGTCCGAGGCGCCTACAGAGCGCATAAGCTACCATCGAACGTGCCAAGTAGAGGGCAACGTCCCACCCCACTTCACTACAGTATCGTAACTCAAGATAACGTTGAGTACTAAATTTGGTTTGATTTAGAGTAAGACTTATTGTATCAATTTATGTAATGTTCACGGTAATTTAATATTCAAATCTTTGCTTTGGATCCAAGCTTCAACACTAATTGCATCTTTCTATTCAGTTGTTTGAATAACTTAGAGTCATTAAAGCAACCTTTTTGATATCCGAATTAATCACTTTCAATTCATCAGGGGCATGCTAACGACCTTCAATCCCAAGTCATTTCACAACCTCAACATTTCAATTAACGCACGGCCTTCAGCTCGTCACATATTTCTGACGCACAAGCGTCCTGTTTAGTCATAGTGGTAATTTTAAGAACGTGTGGACTGCCCAGCTGTTCCGAGGACGGGGAGCTCCAGCGGCGAGGCTCAACGCTAGCGCACTGGGTAAGGTTGGGTACATTACTAAACGGGGAACCGTGCTCAACAGGTCACCGGTTCACAGTCATCACCACCTATGTCTACCATGTTTTGCTAGGGTACTGTGTTTATTTGTGTTTTCCCGACGAATGAGAGGGCCTCCCCCTGAGTTAGTTAGGAGTGCTTATCTTAGGTTAATTTGCATAGTCGTAGCCGTGGAGCAACATAGGCCTAACCCCGAGAGGGTCTATGCGTGCGCAATTACCAATAATCCGGTCGATACTTCAAAATCTAGGATACAGGTACAGTCTGTTCCGAACTACCAGTGCATAGATCACTAATCGAGTGAAATTGCGAGTTTTAGGGCTACAGTAGGGTAGTCGGACGCTGGGCGTTCCGTCTCAGTGGAGTCTGTACGTGGGACTTTTCGTTTCAGTAGCTTAGGACTCGGGGATTATTTTAGTGTTTCGTTTCAGTATAGAATTCGGATGCTTAGTACGCATTTTAAAAAAATATACAAGGCATTCTCGAAACATTCCAATTGTATTTGTAATAAAGATGCAAAAAGTTAACGGAATCCTGATGCAAATGTGTAAACAGTAAACACTAATATCAAAATGTTAATCAAATCAGATCTCGTTGTTTAAAAAAAATACAATGTATAATTACAAATAATTGTGTGTATTATAGCCTCCAATGGGACTAGATTGTGTCTCATTACAAGTGTAGGCCTAACGTGTATATTACAAAAAATATTTCCAAATATAAATGCTGTAGGCCTACAAATCAATATTTTGTCAGTTACAAACAAACAGTTTTCAACACAATCGTGTCTCTGCTACATCCTCCCAACTCTCTCCTCTATTATGTAGGTCTCTTGCTATGGTCTCCCCCTTCTTCTTCCTCCTTCAATCCTTTTCTCATACATTCTCCTGGGCATCCTCTCTTCCGTCATTTGTTTTATATGCCCAAACCATCTCAGCCGTGTCCTTCCCATCCTGTCACCTAACTTCTCCACCCCAAGCATCTTTCTGATGTTCGTATTTCTAATTCTACCTCTTCTTGTCTTGCCCACTGTGCTCCTCAGGAATCTCATCTCCGCCGCCTGAATTTGGCTTTCTGGCATATGTTTGGCATAGGTTTCTGCCGCATATGTGAGGATCGGTATGAAGTAGGTCTTGTATAGTGTCATCTTGCACTGTATGGGTATTTCCCTATCCCACATCAATCATTTTACGCACTGGTAGAAGTTACTGCCTTTTGTATTCTGTTGGTAATTTCCTTTTTCATCTTCCCGCTTGCCATTATTTCACTTCCTAGGTATCCAAAACTCTCCACCACTTTCAGGGTTTCTTCTCCAATCTTGATCTCTGCATGATAGTTTCTTACATCTCCTTCTCCTGGCATAATAACAACCTTGCTCTTGATCACACTTATCTTCATGCCGGCCTCTTCAATGTGCCTCTTCCAGAGGTCTGTGTATCTCTGGAGTACCTCCTCATATTCTGACCACGCCACGAAATCATCGGCAAACAGCATAACCTCTACCTCTTCCGTTCCCTCCATCTTTACTTTGTTGTGGATGTCATCCATCACTATTATAAATAGCAGTGGTGACAGCACACTTTCCTGCCTCAGCCCTGTTGTTATTTGGAACCACCCTGACATCCCAAACTGTGTTTTTACACAGCTTTCACATATAGCCACATAGTCATATATATATATATACATATATATATAGTCATATAGTCACATATAGCCAGGGTCATATATAAATCAAGAGGTCTGAAAGATACCTCTTTCACCGACATCTCGTGGTCAACTCTCGGTGCCATTATTTATATCCCCCTGTGAACTGCATTATCGACGTAAATAAGAAACATGGCTGCTAACGTCAAAGGAAAATTCTCTATTCACCAGAAAAACTATCAAGCCTAGAAGAAATATAATATGGAACGTAAAGATAGCATTATATATCGATACCTTGGCCTAGGCATAGCATTAAGACTATGCCTTAGTTCTTATATTTGCCTTAGTTTCTAATTAATTTCGAATAATTCTATCTTAGCTGTCAAGTCTTATTTGCAAACCACCAAAGTTTGTTTTATGCTTTTGTTTTGATAAAATTGTATTTTTCTTCTGACTGCCATCTAGATATTGACTATTTTGTTGACCAAGAGTCTTTCAAAGCCTCCTAAATAATTTTTATAACATCAAATAGTCTAGGGGGCTTCCATCGATAGATAATGCAGTTCACAGGGCGATATAAATAATGGCACCCAGAGTTGACCACGAGATGTCGGTGAAAGAGGTATCTTTCAGACCTCTTGATTTATATATGACCCTGGCTGTACATACTTCTAGCCCTGTCTATCAGTCCTTTGTCAACTCCTTTTCTTTCCAAGCTTTCCCACACTACATTCCTTGGCACACTATCATACGCCTTTTCAATGTCTAGGAAGACCATACTCATTTTTCTACCCATTTATATTTATTTTATTTATTTATATTTATTTAAATATCTTTAAAGCCCCCTAAATAAGATTAATGACTAAATAGTTAAGGGGGCTTCCATTGATCGAGAGGCCTAATATAGTTCACAAGGCAATACAAATCACGTGCACAGAGAGTTGACCACGGGTATCTTCCAGACCTCTTGATTTATATTATGTCCCCGGGTGTACAAGTACCCACATGAGTTACAGGTGGTATAAGATATGTTTTGACCGTAGCCTTGAACACTATCGTAGAGCTTACATTTCCAACGTTCCTCAAACCCTCAGGCTAAGGCTACATGTTTTATAATCCCTAGCCTAATAGGATTATGGATTTTACTTTGAATTATTCAGTCAACATAGGCGTATATTTATGCACCAATCAAATCATTAGTTAACTATAAGCTTACTTTACAGACTTGTCACAGAAAGTGAAATACATGAGAAATAGAGGAGTTGAGTAGATAAGTACGGTAGGAAGTAATTGTTTAGCAAGCCGGGTGAAAAGAAGTATGGTACGCATGATGACTAGATCATGACCTCGTTCATAATACCCAGCATACTATGCGGGTTGAAGGGTTACGCGGACAATGTCTCTATTATATTAGAATTGTAACTTGAGGATCATTTTTATCGGAAAATTTCTCGATCTGGGAAATTAAAATTATCCCAGACCCTGACGAACTTCAGTTGCACTGTTCTGAATTAGGCTACCAGTGGTAACTGTTTGGCCACAATCTATCTAAGTTGTTTGACTTTATTTTGAAATGTATATTTTTATATACATTCTATTAGGCAGTGTTTGAAAGCTGTTGTTTTTCAGTTTCTTAAAATGTATTATTATTTTTACCATGGCAGTTTTCCATACGTGTGTTATATCTTTGTGTCTTTCAATAAAACATTATTAAGTTGAATTAACTCGCATTATATCACCACATTTCATTCCTCTGGAATATTAGCATCATTTATTGGTCCTCCGGAAAGCCGGATAACAAGGTGGTTACCGGTATTATTGTGATATTTGCTAAATTCGCCCACGGGGTATTAAGCGTGATTTCTGTGAGTTATTTTGACGCAATATTTCTTGTTTTCCTCTGCTGCGATGGACGAGCTCCTAGCAAGGAAACGTGTGTTTAAATCAAATGTTACACGACTGGAAAACGCCGTTAACAACATTCATGGTGGTGAGTCAATGTCTACAATTATTGTACATTCGCAACGTGTAGAACGTGTCTCTGCAGACCTCAACACGTTACTCCACGATTTGAGTATTGCGACAACCGACGAAGAGTTCACTCAATTTGAAGCTGAGATCAACGAAGTATTTGAAAGGTTAGTGATGCTCAGGATAACATTAATGGACCTAGGAGCTGAACATCGCCAGGTACCATGTACCACGTCAGACATATCAAATGGAGGTAGGCCTAGGCCCAGTGAAGTGAGACTACCGAAGCTACATTTGCCAACTTTTGATGGCAACCTACAGTGCTGGCTTTCGTTCAGGGACCTCTTCGAGGCGGCAGTTCACAACAATAATCGTTTGTCGGGGGCTGAGAAGCTTCAGTATCTTAAGGGCTCATTGCAAGGGGAAGCTGCATCACTACTCCAGTCGATTCCTGTGACGAATGGTAATTACAGCGAAGCTTGGGAACTATTAACGTTACGCTACCAAAATACGCGTGAAATTGTAAACACGGTTTTAAGGCGCATGTTCTCTCAGTCTGTTCTCCAACACGAATCATCTTTGGCATTACGCAAGTTGTTAGACACAACCTTGGAATGCACCAGGTCACTGGCAGTTCTTGGGCAACCTGTCGAGCATTGGGATTCGGTGCTCGTTTTCCACACTTCTGATAAGTTAGATAGCGAGTCTCGACGTCAATGGGAGTTGTCACTGACATCCAAGGAGCCACCAACTTTCCAACAATTGTCTGAGTTCATTGAGCACCGTGCTCGAGCACTCGCTATTGCAGGCACTCCTAATCACAAGGGTCCCTCATCTAGCAGTATGAAGCCAAACAGCCACAAGCAGACTACTTCACATCACAGTGTGTCCCAGAAGAGCCTGGCATGCTTGAAATGTACAGGTAACCACTGGATACATAAATGCCCTGACTTTTTGAATGAAACTGTTTTCGAGCGTCATTCGTTCGTGAAAGACAATTCATTGTGTTTTAATTGTCTACGTTCAAACCATGATTCAAGAGACTGCAAATCATCTACATGTCACAGGTGTCACACACGTCACCACACATTATTACATTTCACTGAACCAATGCCAAATGGCCGACAAGATGTTGCCTCAACTGAGCCTGCTGTATCATCCCATTACTCAACTGAATCAGTTCATCCTACAGTGTTACTATCAACTGCTCTCATCAATGTGCGAGACAAACAAGGTGTTATGAGGCCTTTACGAGCTCTTTTGGATTCTGCGTCCGAAGCTAGTTTTGTCACCGAAAACTGTGTTCAGAAACTTGGGTTACGAGCTCAGTCGACCCATGTGTGTGTATCAGGTCTTGCTTCTAGTAGTATTGCCAAGTGTCGCGGTATGGTGGAATTGAATTTCACTTCGACATGGAAGAATGAAGAGATCTTTAGTGTGAATGCTTTGATTTTACCTAAGGTAACAGGAACTCTTCCTAGAAGTAATGTCAAGATAATGGATAGTTGGTCACATCTTAATGGCTTAAGTTTGGCTGACCCAGAATACAACGTTCCAGGATGTATAGATGTTCTCTTAGGAGCAGACGTGTACTCAATGCTCCTTCGTTCTGGTCGTTGCTCCGGTATCAGCGGGTCACCGATCGCTCTGGAGACTGCACTTGGATGGGTACTGTCAGGTCCCACTAGTCAACAAGGTCCCAAGTCAACTCTTACAACGTTGCACGTACAGTGTGATTTGGATAGCACTCTGCGAAGATTTTGGGAATTAGAAGACATGCCTGCTGCTAATTTATTGACACCAGAAGAGAAGCTTTGTGAACAACACTTTGAGAACTCTCATAGAAGAGATGATTCAGAGAGATTTGTAGTACATCTTCCATTCCGTGATAACAGCCCAGAGTTAGGTTCATCTCGTAATCAGGCAATTCAACGACTCTGTTCCCTTGAGCGACGTTTAAAATACCAACCTGACAAAAAGCAGCAGTACGACCAATTCATGTCGGAATACATTTCATTGGGGCACATGGAGATTATTCCTGCAGACCAGTTGAACAAGCCGTTGACAGAGGTATATTACATTCCTCATCATCCAGTTATTAAGGAAAGTAGTTCCACGACGAAACTTCGGGTCGTTTTCGATGCTTCAGCGAAGACTTCTTCAGGCGTGTCACTGAATGACAAATTGATGGTGGGATCCAGACTACAAGACAACATTGTTCCAATATTGATTCGGTTTCGTAAACACATGATTCCTCTGGTCGCTGATAGGCCTATCGCCAAAATGTATCGCCAGACACAGGTAGACAAGTCTCAAACTACTTATCAAAGAATCGTGTGGATAAAGTCTCCTGTTGAACCAATCCAGGATTTTAGACTAGTGACAGTGACATATGGAGAAAGTTGTTCTCCTTACATTGCCACGAAATGCCTTGAACAATTGGCGATAGATGAACAACAAGTGTATCCGAAGGCTGCTTCTGTTGCACTGAAGAATTTCTACGTCAACGATCTGATGTCAGGAGCTGATGTCATTGAAGAATCTCTTGAACCTCAAAGCCAACGCATCCAGCTAACGAAGAAGGATGGTTTCAAGCTTCGCAAATGTTTATCAAGTGCATCTGAGATTCTTGAAGCGGTTCCAGAATCAATGCGAGAGTTGAACTTGCCTCCGAGTATCAACGAGGAAAAATTTGTTAACACATTGGGTCTTCAGTGGCATCCAGCATTTGACCAGTTTTGTTTTTCTGTAAACCAATCCCCAAGACGGAATGTCATTACGATACGCACGTTCCTTTCTGACCTTGCCAAGGTATTCGATCCTCTATGGTGGCTTTCGCCAGTAACAATCAAAGCAAAACTCGTGTTCCAATCATTGTGGAGACTAGACGTCGGATGGGATGATTCTCTTCCAGAGGATGTGTGCAATGACTGGAAGAAGTACTGCGAAGAACTGCTCATTATAGAAGAGATCAAAATTGACAGATGTATTCATTCGGTTCAGCCAACAATGCTACAACTTGTTGGCTTCTGTGATGCATCTGAAGCTGCATATGCTGCTGTAGTGTACCTACGCACAGTGTACACTGACGGAACTGTGCTGGTTAAATTTGTAGCAGGGGACCATCGGGTGTCGCCGATACGTCAGGTTTCCAATCCTCGTTTGGAACTGTGTAGTGCATGCGAGTCATAGCAAATTGCAGAATGACGCAATGCTACGCCACGCAACGCAACGCAACGCAACGCTACGCTACGCAACGCAACGCAACGCTACGCTACGCAAAGCTACGCTACGCAATGCTACGCTACGCATCGCAACGCAACGCTACGCGAACGCAACGCTACGCTACGCGAACGCAACGCCACTCAACGCTACACTACACAACGTTATGCAACGCAACCCTACGCATTTCAACGCACTTCAACGCACTTCGACGCACCTCAACGCACATCTACAGCAAATCGTTCAACACTTCTGGCATCGATGGTCAACGGAATATCTCTCACGCCTTCAACGACGACCCAAATGGTGGATCGAACAAGACAATCTCAAGCCAGGAGACATGGACATTGGAAACTCGGGCGAATCGTTTCCACTCACCCTGGCTCCAACGAACTTGTAAGGTCCGTTACTTTACGAACTTCAAGCGGTGTGGTACAACGACCAGTTGTAAAGATTTCTCGTTTGCCATTTGATAGCAAGTAAACTTATTGCTTCTAAGTTTATTGTTGATGTAAAATCTTGCAATTTGAATTTTTGTTTTTGAAATGTGTATTTCAAGGTGGGCGGAATGTTTGGCCACAATCTATCTAAGTTGTTTGACTTTATTTTGAAATGTATATTTTTATATACATTCTATTAGGCAGTGTTTGAAAGCTGTTGTTTTTCAGTTTCTTAAAATGTATTATTATTTTTACCATGGCAGTTTTCCATACGTGTGTTATATCTTTGTGTCTTTCAATAAAACATTATTAAGTTGAATTAACTCGCATTATATCACCACATTTCATTCCTCTGGAATATTAGCATCAGTAACATTTTCTCGATTTTTAAAATTTGTACCTATAGTTATGTAATTAACAAGACAAATAAAGTAGGCCTACTCACGTCTCGCAGGAAGTCTGTGACATGCCTCGGAGTCTTGTCGAACAGCCACTCGGTCTGCCGGGATACTGCGGTGGTCAGCGTAGTGGTAGCACTGATGGTGAGGAATCTGCGTAGTGTATCAACATATTATGAATTATTACCGTGAAATATTTCAACAATTAAATAAATAGTTAGTAATTGTTCCTCAGTGGCCATAGTTAATCGAACGCGACATGTAAACGGAAGAAAAGAAGATCTGGACCTAAAAGAGCTGAAAAATCTGTTGATGGCACAAAAGATAGCACTTCCCTCTCAAGGAATCACACAACATCTTCACAGATGGCTCCGAAGATAAAACCACCAATTGTTCTAGCTACAGTGTATACTGCCTCTTTTTTTAGGAGGCCACCCCTCTTGACGCAGGGGCAACCCACTTTGATGATGAAGTCTCAACACTTGCCAGGGCAGCCCAGAAAGTTGCAGAAATGCCAACCTTTCCTCTCAACAAAAATAAATTTGACATCCTCTGCAACAGCATCTCAGCCATACAGTTCATCACAAAAGCAGCAAATTACCAACCTGATGTGCTGCTCTTCAAAAACTCTCTAACTAGCCTCCGTCAACAAGACAGAATGCTTGAAGTTAAGTGGATCCCCAGCCACTGCCATTTTCTGGGGAATAAAAAAGCTGACTTTTTAGCCAAAAGGGTCACCAAAAAAGATCCCCCACCAGCTTTCTCTATGTCATTTCACCACGTAAAACGGGAGATTGGCTTGATCATGAAAAATGTCTTCAAAAAAACAGCACAGTAGAGGCTGCAATAATGAGATCTTGGTGGGATGAGATCAAAAAAGGGCCAGACAAAAACTGGTCACGTAAAACTGCCACAGCCCAGTTCCGACTTGCCATGAGGTTCTGCAACACCATCTGAACAGATTCAACATCACCACCGAACTGGCCACTTGTAAATTATGTAATTTCGAATCCCAAGACAGAGCACACCTTTTCAGGTGCGCCGCACTCCAGAATGACATCGATCTCCTGCCCAATGATATGAGCAGGTCAGAGAAAGAAGCCATGTTATACTGGATAGTAAGAGAGAAGACTGGCTGAGAAACCCCTCTCTGAACAGGAAAAAAATGTAAACGGAGGTTAATTTAAGGTAGGCCTACTTTTAGAGAGATGACTAGGTGACATTGAATATGGAACAATCTAGGTGCCCGTTAGGGCGCCGCAGCCAAGCCGCGGTGCGCTACACACTCAGGCACCTTATACAGCAAGCAGAGTTGGGGTGATTTCGAGGTGTTACCCAGACGTCATCAAACGTGATGTGAACTTGAAAACTATCAAAATCCAGGAGATTTAGGTACCTAACAACACATGCCAAATTTGGTTGAGATACGAGCATTCCTTCTTGGTGGAAAAATGGCTTGAAACGTGCTCAAAATCACTTTAAGGATGTTAGCTACTACTGCTACTACTGTCTAATTCGCCAATTTCAATCGGCCCGCGATTCTGACCAAACGGGTGGGGCTACAACGTTCATATTTTACATGGACATTAAGGTTATAGTGATATAGTGTCTTTTGAAAGAAAAAGTTGAAAAAGTTGGCTGGAAGGCTTCCAACAAATAAAGGTTTTAAAATAAGCCTGATACAGGCATACAATCAACAAGTAACTATAGTTATTTGACTCTTGTTGACGGTATAAGCAGAGTTTGGCGGTAAAGTGCGGTTCCGCTTTCCACGGGGATAAGAAAATACGTAAACAAATGGCGGATATTTTAAATTTTGCTTCTATGTATGAAACGAGAAAAGTTGTCATTACTCTCATAAAACAAATCAGAAACCGTCCCTGGCCTAGGCCCAGATGTAGAAAATTATTTATAATACAACAGTGTAGGTCTAAAGTTCCATTAGGCTATAGGACTAGATAAAATTAATATTAACATTACATATTTGACAAGCCCTAGGCCTTTCCTAGCCAACCCTAGGCCTGCACAACCTTGTTCTGACATACTTCCCGCACAAATAACTAGTTTTGATTACTAAAAGCCTAATGCAGATAAACAATAGTATGATTGTCCACCTAGGCTATACAAAAATGTACGGAAATAATACGCATTTTCTTTTCTTTTAATGATCTCACGCAAAACTCCTGTCCAAGGATACTATTCTTCTCCTGTCACTAAATAAAAATGTAAAACAAAAGACGATGCAAATTTACATGGCTGTGGAATGCAGTGGAAAAGGTGGAAAATCATCGATAATAAACACCTATTGTAGGCTAGATACGCAGTCTCCAATACCTCCGCACACGCGCGAGCATAGCAAATTGAAGACTCAATCTGCCATAAACAAAATGGCGATTTGGCGTTTTAATTTATGCTTTTTTAATGCATTTCAGTATTTTACTGGATTGTTTGATATGGTATTAGCTTGTGCAGCATGGTAATGAACAAACAGAAACAGTAAGAAGTTATTGCATAAGGGAATTTCCAATTGAGTAATCATTTGGTGTTAAAGTCTAGTATGCTTAGGCCTACCTGTCAACCTGGCGGCAATCATGAGAACTATTTGGGCAACAAATCGCTCCCATTTGATTAACATGCAAACTTCCATATTCAAGATGGCTTCAAATTGTCACGGAAGTGGACCAATGACTGCTGATCTAGCCAATTATTGGATGAGCAAAGCGAAGATTCTATTTCCCTACACTAGAGAAAAAAATCCGCATTTTTTTTTTCTTTTTGTATTTTTGTCTGTATGTTAACACGATTCCGGCTAAACAGATACTCCGATTGGGATGAAATTTTACGGAGGCCTTCAAAATCTCTGAACTTAAAACTGCCACGTTTTTGAGCGCAATCGGAAAATTATTTCTCATGACAATCGCAATTTTACGATTTTTTTCGATTTTCTCAAAATTTCTTCGACTTAGAACACGTACATTCTTTTTCCGATTGTAAAGATTTTTTCACAGAACCTTAATTTTATGAATTGATACATTCGTATGAAATATGAGCGTAATCGGAAAAATATTTCTTGTAAAAATCGCAATTTTACGATTTTTTTAAAATTTTTATATTTCTTCGCCTTATAACACCTACATGATTTAACCGATTGCAATGATTTTTTCATAGAACCTTAATTTCATGAATTTATATATTCGTGTGAAATTTGAACGCAATCAAAAAATTACTTCTTGTGATAATCGCAATTTTACGTTTATTTTTTATTTTTTTTTAATTTTTTAATTCGTGATTAAAAGTTGCAGGTATGCGCTCTAGTGGCGAAGCGCGCGACTAGAGAATCGAGGTATCTACGACCGCGCGCATGCTGTTACATAGAGATTTGCGTTCGAATTGTGAGCGTTTGTACCTATTGATATTTCAAAATATAATCACGATTAATGGTTTACTGCAAGAAATAAGTCTTACGAAGTCAAATGATGCCTCAATTGTATTAGTATACATTTTCCAAAGATGGAGAAAACGATTTAAGTGAATGGCAGTTTTTGCGACAAATGTTGAGAATTGTGCGTTCTTATGGTAGGTTTTTGGATTTTGGCTGATTTTATCATTTGTTTTAACACTCGACAAGTATGAAATGATTTTAATCTGGCGATATGCTGATGTGGTATTTACTCTTGTAGTCAACTTTTACAACAGACAGAGGGTCGGACGGAGTAATAGGCATATAGATCTCATTTAAAGGCCTAGAATGTACAGGTATTTGTATTGTACTTTGACAGCTTTTATGGTATTTGTTTATTACAACGCAGGTTTAAATACGTATTTTTAAAACATTAACATAATACTATTACATTCCCTATAGTATGCGATCTTTTTCGCATATTATCTTATTTATTTTTATTGTATGTTGCCTGTCCCATGAGCTGCTAGCCTCTCATATAATCATGGATTTTAATTCATAATTATTGTGAATATGCGTATATACGTCGACATAATCACGTAGACGAAATCACTATCAAGTTGAATATAATTTTGGTTATATATTAATTTTGTTCACGTAGTTCAAAATAAAAATAGGAAATAGAGGTCACACAAATAAAGCCATGTCTCAATGCTTCGAAATTGAATCGAGTTGCCCAATTTTATCTGTCATGGTCATTGTTATCTTATTGTTGTAATAATTGCGTGTATTTTGTACAATACTAGAGCTTTGAGATAAATTAATAGCCACAATATGAAACGAGATTGTGATGTTAGGCGTAGGCCTAAAGCTCTGAACTGGTGGATTGTCATATGTGAGTGCGTGTGTGTGTAGGGTGGGGGAGGGGCTATTTTATCATTTTATATTATTTGTATTGCCGCATTTTGTTTAAAAACCGTTTAAATGTGTGCGAAATAGGATAAATAGTAAATAGTAATCGACCGTAAATCATAGCATGCATCATTTATGCATACAAGTGAAGTGCAAAAAGCGGGCATAGAAATTAGGAAAACATCATTTTACAATATGAAAAACATCTTAATTACACTGTGAAAATATTCAGGTTGTCCATTATAACGGTAGTATATTTTAGAAACGATGCAAAGATGTTGTATCGTCTCAAAGACTGTTTGATTGTCATACGCCGGCGTGTGGTAAACAGCGGCTGTACCTCGTTTCTCCGGCCATATTGCAAGAATCCGCGCGACGGTGGCGCGATCTCTTGTTACTTTTAATGTCGAATTGCTTCGACTTATAACACCTACATGTTTTAACCGATTGTAATGATTTTTTCACAGGACCTTAATTTTATGAATTAATATATTCGTGTGAAATTTGAACGTAATCGAAAAATTATTTCTCATGAAAATCTCACTTTTACGCTTTTTTTCGTGATAAAAGAATTACGCTCATCCAACAACGCGCCTGAAATAGCGTTTGCGAAGCTTCCTAGTAGTTCAATTTTTATGTGGAAAATAACATTAGTTGTGTTTGTTGTTGCATGGGAAAGTTTTGAATGGATGTGAATTGCCTAGACTTAACTAGTCCTTATAACGTCGTTATACCATGGTTATACCACCTATACCCAGGATAAATGTACATTAATCCGGGCCTAGATATTTTACATCCTATTGTTATTGCTAATACCATAGAAATTAAATCAATTTTGATAAAATTATTATATTTTAACAAATAATTTTGCAATGGAACTTGAAAAAGTAATGAGATCACACACATAACAAAAACTTGTAGAAATACAGCCAAACCTTACACACTCAAAGAGTCAAAAGAAATGAGATCTAAAAAAGGGCCAAGCTCATCTACCCTTCCACATTTGCGCATTCTTAATTCATAAACGTACAGTGTCCCGTAACAGCATCCTTGCAAAGCTTGGCAAAATAGAATTTGCATGATATTACGTTTAAATTAATTAGAAAAAAGAACTTGGATTACGTTTAAATCAATAATTGCAAATTCTATTTTGCCAAGTTTTCAAGGATGCTGTTACGGGACACTATACGTTTATGACTTAAGAATGAGCAAATGTGGAAGGGTAGATGAGCTTGGCCCCTTTTTTGAATGAGCGTAGCGAGCGTAGCGAGCGAAGCGAAGATTCCATTTCACTACACTGGAGAAAAAAATCCGGAATGTTTTTTTTTCTTTCTGTATTTTTGTCTGTTTGTTAGCACGATTCCGGCTAAACCGATACTCCAATTGCGATGAAATTTTATGGAGGCCTTCAAAATCTCTGAACTTAGAACTGTCACGTTTTTGAGCGCCATCGAAAAATTATTTCTCATAAAAATCGCAATTTTACAATTTTTTTTCGATTTTTTGAAAATTTATTTTACTTATAACATCTACATGCTTTATCCGATTTTAATGATTTTTTCACAGAACCTTAATTTTATGAATTAAGATATTCGTGTGAAATTTGAGCACAATCGAAATATTATTTCTAATGAAAATAGAAACTTTGTGGGTTTTTTCTTTTTTAAAACAATTTTTTTACTTATTACACCTACATGCTTGATCCTATTGTAATAAGTTTTTCACAGAACCTAAATTTTATTAATTTATATATTCGTGTGAAATTTGAGCGCAATCGAATAATTATTTCTTATAACAATCCCAATTTTTTTCTTTTTTTAAAATTACGATTAATTAAAAAAAATTTAAATTTAAGTTTATTTAATATTAAATTAAATTTAATTTTAAAAAAATTTGAACTTAGTAATAATTTTTTCACAGAACAACAGAAAATCCGCATAACACATGGCAGCTCAATGCACCAATACGCTCATCCAACAACGCGGCGGGACTTAAGCGTTTTCCTAGTTATTATTGTTATGATTTTTAAATTATTGTTATTATTACCTTTTATTATTTGTGTAGTATTTTATATTGTGATAACGGTATGCAAACTCACCAGACAGCTATACTGGTTTCATGCGTGCCTTTTGTTCTGCAAACTTCGATATAATATCTGCCGAATTGATACCCCTGAGGATGTCCACTTCAATTGAAAGCAGTGACAGAGCACTTAGTTCGTCTTTGTTTAGTGTACTTCTCAAATAATTTTTTATTGTCTTAAGTTTCGAAAACGAACATTCTCCTTCCGCAACAGACATAGGTAGTTGGATGAGCGAAGCGAAGACTTCAATTTCACTGACCCCCCAAAAAATTTAGCTCCAATGTTTTTGTTTTTTTTTGTATTTTTGTCTGTTTGTTAGCAGGATTCCGGGCAAACGGCATAAGCGATCTTGAGGAAAATTGGAGGGGACCTTCGAAATCTCTAAACTTAAAGGTGTATTGTTTTTGGGTACAATCGAAGAAATATTTCTCATGAATATCGTACTTTTACGATTTTTTTCGATTTTTAGTGCGATATTTTCCAGTCATTTGGGCCGATTCTGACCAAACGGTTGGGGCTACAACGTTCATATTATACATGGACATTAAGGTTATGGTGATGTAGTAACTTTTGAAAGAAAAAGTTGAAAAAGTTATCCAGAATCCATAGAAATAAAGCTTTTAATATAAGTTTTTTTGCAGTAAATAATAACAAATTGAAAAGTAACAATAGAAACTTGACATCAATCACCTACAATGCAAAGGCAGCAAAGCAAAACACTTGCAAAAGTAAAGATATCCCACGCAAACTAAAAACTTAAAAAAAAGCTCATCCATCAACGCGGCGGGACTTTAGCGTTTTCCTAGTTTAGATCTCATTTCTTTTGAGTGTGTAAGGTTTGGCTGTATTTCTACAAGTTTTTGTTATGTGTGTGATATACGTAGTCTTCTCAACAGACAGGGGACAATGGGAACAGTCTTCGTGGATATGTTTAAGGCTAAGCATTGCGTGGAGTTATTTGTAATTTTCCATCTACAAAACTGACAAGATCTATATATTTTGGTATTTATTTTCAAAATTATCAATCATCACTAGGGATGCCAAACGATATGAAAATCCATTATCGATATCGAGAAAAAATGGCCAAACGATATCGATTTATATCAGTATTTTTCATCCAATTTTTAAATATATGTAGTTTGATTCCATGGCAGTTCCCCCAACATGTGCGTCTTCCCATCGCCACGCCCACTGTATGACACATGCCAGCTCGAACCGTGCCGTGCCGAGTGCACTCTAGGCAGCAGACGACGCAATGTCGACTGGATACTGAAGAATTACTCGATGATGAACATTTTATACGTGTTTTTAATGCAATTTTGGTACTTAGAAATTTTCATAAAATATTGTGATGTAGGAAAAAATATTGATTTCAAAATTAATTGTTTCGATATCGATGGGAAACCTAAATCAACATGAATCATGAATGATGCAGTTAAAAAGCCGCTGTGTACAACTGAACTAATATTTACATATTGCATTGTATATTTCTAACCTGCAGAGCACGCTGCCACAGAACGCTCCCAGGTCCTCCGGGCTCAGCAGAGGGTCCTGCCGGAGAACGCTCAGATAGTTGTCGGGCGGGGCAGAGTGCTGCGATAGAAGTCGACTCAGCGCCTGCAAGGTTTAATGTTCAACTGAACGAACACACATTACATTGTTTATTTCTAACCTGCAGAGCACGCTGCCACAGAACGCTCCCAGGTCCTCCGGGCTCAGCAGAGGGTCCTGCCGGAGAACGCTCAGATAGTTGTCGGGCGGCGCAGAGTCCTGCGATAGAAGTCGACTCATCCCCTGCAAGGTGTAATGTTCAACTGAACGAACACACACTACATTGTATATTTCTAACCTGTACAGCACGCTGCCACAGAACGCTCCCAGGTCCTCCGGGCTCAGCAGAGGGTCCTGCCGGAGAACGCTCAGATAGTTGTCGGGCGGCGCAGAGTCCTGCGATAGAAGTCGACTCAGCGCCTGCAACTCATATTTTAACATTACATATCGGTCGGGGAATATCGAACAATTTGAATCTCCGATAAAAGTATAATAAATAAAATCCTGGCATAACCTTGTATCTCCATGTAGGCCTACTGTATTTATTTATTTAATGTATGTCCTATTCAGTAATAAAAGCACCTGAATATATAACCGATGTTCGATCACAAAGACCATTCGTTAACAGACAAAATATTGTTATTATTTCATCATTTTATAGGCCTATTTAGACGAGTGAGCGCAGCGAAACGAAGTCTTTATCAGGCTACTCGATCGGACCTTCTCGTGACTGTGTCTAATGTATGTTAAACCAAAAACAAAAATTTGTAAAAAACGGCAGCCAAGCTCTCCTTCCAAAGTCTTCGGCTGTGAATGCTGTGAGATATAGAAGTTGAGCCAAGCATTTCATTCTTTCTCTCTAGTTTCGCATTGAAAAGAAGTAAGATCATTTCGCCTGTTGACGAGCGCCAAGCCAACCATTTTCGTGGTAAAAAAAGTTAAAATTTTAAACTCAAAATCATAAAAAAAATTACTTGGCCATTGACTTTTTAGAGTCCTCGTAACAAAATCAATAGCCAAGTAATTTTTTTATGATTTTGAGTTTAAAATTTTAACTTTTTTTACCACGAAAATGGTTGGCTTGGCGCTCGTCAACAGGCGAAATGATCTTACTTCTTTTCAATGCGAAACTAGGGAGAAAGAATGAAATGCTTGGCTCAACTTCTATATCTCACAGCATTCACAGCCGAAGACTTTGGAAGGAGAGCTTGGCTGCCGTTTTTTACAAATTTTTGTATTTTAGGGGGATATCACATCTTTTTGTTGTTTGTTTCATATCGAAGCTTAAAATATGTGAAATACGTGTAAAGGTGGATACAGTGCCTTTAAAACAGATTGTCTAGAAACAAAAGCTACATCTTTTTTTTTGTTTTCAATCTGTAGGCCTAGTTGGCAATATTCAATGTTTTTACTAAATTTAATATGGTTAATGTCGTCTTGGGTTTTTGTGTAAATGATTTGTTGACCGGACTATAACACATTGACGTATAATTTTAATCAGCAATTAAAATATTAAAAATTGTAATATATACAACATAACGTTTTTCCCAAAGTAAAGAGTGGTAGGGAACAGTGGGGGTGAAATATCGCTTGTCTCCTGGCGGATGATTATGTTTCATATTACTATGTACCACCATGCCAAATTTCATGCTGATAACTCATTCGGTACCTTTATAGTGAATGCTGGAAATCAAGGTAAAAATAATATAAACTATTAGGGATGGGGGTTGAAAAAGTGTTTAGGAAATGAGAATAGGCTTATTGGGTTAAAACACATTAAAACATAATTTACTATTTTGAATAAAAATACAATTTTGGGTTAGAGCTATGAATTATTCTAATTTTAGGGGATGATTAAGGGGATGTTGGGGGTGGAATATCGCTTGCATCGCGACGAATTATTTTTCATATTAGTATGTAACATCATGCCAAATTCCATGCTGATAACTCATTAGGTGCCTTCATGGTGAATGCTGGAAATCAAGGTAAAAATAATATAAACTATAAGGGATGGGGGTTGAAAAAATGTGGTTTAGGAAATGAGAATAGGCCGATTGGATTAAAACACATTAAAATATAATTTTAATAACCACCTAATTTGAATAAAACATCAATTTTAGATTAGAGCTATGAATTATTCCAATTTAAGGGGGTGTTGAGGGTGGAATATCGCTTGCCTCTCGGCGGATTATTTTTCATATTACTATTATGAACCATAATGACAAATTTCATGATTATAACTCATTAGGTGCCTTCGTGGTGAATGCTAGAAATCAAGATAAAAATAATATAAACCAGTAGGGATGAGGGTTGACAAAATGTGGTTTATATAATGAAAATATGCCGATTAAGTTAAAACACATTAAAACATAATTTTAATAACTAATTTAAATAAAAATTCAATTTTAGGTTAGAGCTATGAATTATTCCAATTTTAGGGGATTATTATAGGGATGGAATATCGCTTGCCTCTCGGCAAATGATTTTTCATATTAGTATGTAGCATCATGCCAATTTCATGCTGATAACTCATTAGGTGCCTTCATGGTGAATGCTGGAAATCAAGGTAAAAATAATATAAAACTATTAGGGATGGGGGTTGAAAAAGTGTTGAGTTAGGAAATGAGAATAGGCTTATTGGGTTAAAACACATTAAAACATAATTTCTATTTTGAATAAAAATACAATTTGGGTTAGAGCTATGAATTATTCTAATTTTAGGGGATGATTAAGGGATGTTGGGGGTGGAATATCGCTTGCATCGCGACGAATTATTTTTCATATTAGTATGTAACATCATGCCAAATTCCATGCTGATAACTCATTAGGTGCCTTCATGGTGAATGCTGGAAATCAAGGTAAAAATAATATAAACTATAAGGGATGGGGGTTGAAAAAATGTGGTTTAGGAAATGAGAATAGGCCGATTGGATTAAAACACATTAAAACATAATTTTAATAACCACCTAATTTGAATAAAACATCAATTTTAGATTAGAGCTATGAATTATTCCAATTTAAGGGGGTGTTGAGGGTGGAATATTGCTTGCCTCTCGGCGGATTATTTTTCATATTATTATGTACCATAATGACAAATTTCATGCTGATAACTCATTAGGTGCCTTTATGGTGAATGCTGGAAATCAAGGTAAAAATAATATAAACTATAAGGGATGGGGGTTGAAAAAATGTGGTTTAGGAAATGAGAATAGGCCGATTAGGTTAAAACACATTAAAACATAATTTTAATAACTAATTTGAATAAAACATCAATTGTAGATTAGAGCTATGAATTATTCCAGTTTTAGGGGGTGTTGGGGGTGGAATATCGCTTAATTGCCTCTCGGCGGATTATTTTTCATATTATAATGTACCATCATGTCAAATTTCATGATGATAACTCATTAGGTGCCTTCGTGGTGAATGCTGGAAATCAAAAAAAGAAGATGGCCGACGACGAAGTTTCAGCTACATGTCCGGCGTGTGATAAAATATTAACAAAGAGAAGTGCAATGGTGAATTGTGAAATGGGCTGCATGAAGTGGTTTCATAAAACATGTACAGGTATTAGTGCAAAAGAATTTCAGACATTAAGTACTCAAACTTGCAAACTAAAGTAGTTCTGTTCACCATGTGAAAGTGAGGTTATGTCTCGAGAAAAAGTTTGCCCGGACGAGTCAGCAGATTCCAAAGCCACAAACGAGGCTGCTTTTCAGGCCCTTTCCCAAAATGTAACTGATCAGCTTTCAGCATTCAGACAAGAGCTAACTGTGTTTCTAGAATCAATTAGGCCTAGGCCTACTGACTCGCTGCCTAGGCTTGGCTTAGATCAACGCCTATCATCGGGACCAATCTCGGACTCTAGCTCTGGGCCAAGCTCAGCACACCTAGGCCTAGCACTGGACTCTGGGCCTAGCTCAAACCCACGCCTCCCTAAGAACCCTACGCCTAAGAACAGTCCGAGACCTTTTAGGCCGAGGTCTGCTAGGCCTATGCAAAACTACAAACCTGCACATCCTGCTAGGACTACAGACACTACTAATACTTCCCAAGGCTACGTCGACAAAGCCAGGCCTCAGTCTAGCAATCCATCTGGGCCTAGACTTCTCTCGAGATGTGGGTCTGTGGAGGAAATCGTGGACAATATAATTCCTACAGCCAATAGATACGCTCCGCTAACAGCTGCAGGAGATTTTTCCCAGTCGGATACAGACAGCGGCCTAGATGAAAAGGACTTCCCATATTTGGGTAAAGGCAAAAGATACAAGACAAAGCCAAATAATAGGGTACCTAACCATAAACCAAAGGGATGGCAACAGGAGCAACCACAGTGCAATAGTAACCGCCAGTTTAAGGAGCATCTAGGAAAGCAAGAAAGGGTGCTATCACAATTCATAGTAGTAGGAGATTCAATTGTGAAAAATCTAGAAGAAAGTTATGCTGGCCTTGATGAGAAGACAAAACCGACAGTCATAGCGTGTCCAGGGATTCTACCGAGCCAACTAAGGAAAAGAATCGAGTGCAAGAAGACTGTCGAAGACGAGCGAGTGAAGGTAGTGGCGATTCATGTTGGTACAAACATGGTCAAATCATGTAGGTCTTTTGATGAAATCACAGGTGATATGTATGACCTTGTAGTAAGTAGTAAAAAGAGATTTAAAAATGCGAAATTTGTTGTGACAAGCCTTCTGTACAGAGGTGATGTGAGTACAAGGAACATTGATATGATAAATGACAATATTAAGTGGGTGGGTGAAAAATTAGGAGCGATTTTCGTTGAAACTAACAAGTTTATCTTAAATTCAGACTTAGGTAAAGATAAGCTGCATCTGAACCGTAGAGGTACTCATAAATTGAGTGATATGTTGCTCAATGTTATGATGATGTGTACAAACCAGGGAAACTCACAGTAAGAGAGGACGTGAACCATATGGAGCCTACGGCTCCAAAAGGATTACAAATAACCTGGGAAACCAGAGAACACTCAGGTGCGACCCCAAACCACACACCCTTAGGTCAAACAAATGACATTGCATTAGGAACAAAGGTAATACACCACAAATAAAATTCTAATACACAACCAGTATCAAGCAGTCTGGATCAGCTAAACTTAGTGGGACTACCGAATGGTACTAATAAGCACCCAAATCCACAAGCTAAGGTTCCAAACGCCTACAATTCCATACAAAAAACAAGTCTAGTTAATAAAGAAATTAAAATACTACATCAAAACATCCAGTGGGTAACAAACAAAAAAATAGAGCTAGAAATACTATTGGAAGAATTAAACCCACATGTGCTGTGCTTATCAGAGCATGCCCTAAAAGCAAATGAAATAAAAGAATTTAATTAGAAGGGTACAATTTAGTAGCAGGTTACAGTAGATCAACTCACAGAGGGGATGGGGTAGCCATAGGGTAAATAGCCACATAGACAGCCAGGTTATATATCAAAAAGAATGTGAGAAGTTAACACAAGAAAAAGATATAGAGCTCATTGTCACAAAGCTCACTATACCAACTTAACACCGAAGTAATCATCATTGGACTATACAGGGCACCTCCGGTAATATTAAAATATTTATTGAGAACCTTACTGTAATACTAGATATGATAATGAAAAAGCATGACAATATCATACTCTGTGGTGACTTTAATATTGATACACTAACTGATGGTAATAAACGAAAACAGTTATACGACCTATGTAACATATTCAATTTAGAAGATAAAGTTAAATCAGCAACCAGGATAACGCCAAAACAGAGAATCACTGCTAGATAATGTATTAAGTAACCTGAGCGATAAACAAATTACTGGTAGAAGTGATAGACTCTGCTATCTCAGACCACCTTGCGCAATTAATTCATATACGTACTGATACATCATCTAATCAAAAAACCTATAACACAAAGGAAATGCCAACTTTATAAAATCCCGAATACGAGACATGAAGGAAGAAAACCTACAGTATTTCAAACAATTAATTAGTAAGGAAAGACTGGACAGTACTAAATGAGTACGAGTCAAACAGTGACAAGTATCTAGCTTTTAATAATAAAATACAAACACTACTTCAATATAGCCTGCCATGGAAAACAATAAAATTACCGGTAATGCAGAAAAAAAAGTAACAACAAAATGGATAACAACAGATATTATAAATCAAAAGGCAGCATTAAGGACCTTATATAGGCAATCTAAAACGGTAGGAGGAACACAACTGAAACTCAGGTTAAAAAAGAGCAGGAAAACCTATAAGCACACAGTTAAACAGACAAAGGCTCAATTCATAAATCAGACTATCCTGAAGTCCAAAAATAAAAATAAAGCGATTTGGAACATAATAGATAATGAAAGAGGATCAAAACAACCAAATGGTCAAGATAAAATAGAACTAATGATGGATGGGAAATTGATAAAAAAGCCCCAAACTAATTGCAAATATGATTAAATGAGTACCTGGCAAATGCAGCCGAAAACTAATAAATAGTACTATAAAGTCTAAACCCAAAAACTCCAATGCAAATACCAATATCAACATGGAAGTGCCAATAACAAACCGTTTAATGGAACTCAAACCCACAAATATTAGAGAAATCAAAAATATAATCCGTAAGTTGAAGAACAAAAAATCAGTAGGTTATGACGGAATCTCCACCTCCTTAATAAAATACTGTGTAAACGAACTTGCTAAACCACTAACATACTTAATCAACCACTCACTCAGAACAGGAAAATTTCCTCAGCCACTCAAAAAAGCTAGAATCATTCCAATTTACAAAAGGGGGGATAAAACAGACCCAGGGAACTACAGATCCATTGCCATACAACCAGCATTCTCTAAAATATATGAACAAGTAGTAGACTCAAGGCTTAGAGAGTTCCTGGAAGCCAATAGTATCATGGCAACAGAACAACATGGATTCCGCAAAGAGAAATCGACAACAACGGCCATAGCAGACTTTTTAAACTTTGTACTAAAAGAAAGAGATGAAAACAAGGTAGTCATAGCTGTTTTTATGGACCTAACCAAAGCCTTTGACTGCATTAACCACGACATTCTGATAAATAAACTATACAATTATGGCATTCAGGGAACTGCATTACAATGGATTAAAACATATCTGCACAACAGAAACACAATATGTAGAAATAAAAAAACAGGCTCAAGGCAAAATTAAAGCATACGTCTCGAATGAAGTAAAAATTCCACGTGGAGTAATGCAAGGATCAATTCTGGCCCCACTACTATTTAATATTTATATCAATTGCATAGCTCAAAAGTACACTGAAATTAATAACAAAATCGTACTATATGCAGATGATTCAACAAAATCCCTAGCAGATAGCAACATAAGAAAGTTAGAAATGAGACTAATGTAGCAGTGAATGGAATAGCCCAAAAACCTTGAAGACAATGAATTAATTCTTAATGCTGATAAAAACTAATTACATGATCTTTGATAAAAAAAAATAGTATACCAGACACGATCAATGTAATAATAAATAAATCATTAATTGAACAAATCGAAAATGCTAAATTTCTAGGGCTTAATATAGATGACAAACTTTCCTGGAAGACTCACACAGAAATACTGGCCAAAAAGCTTGGAACTGGGATTTATGTGCTCAAAACCATGAACCACTACTGCAATAGAACACTGTTATTAACAACATATTATGCCCTAATTGAATCCCATCTAGCATATGGTATTATAGCTTGGGGAAACGCATCACATACCATCACAAACAGAATATTTAAGTTACAGAAAGAGAGCAATAAGAGTAATATGTAAGCTGAAACGTAGGGATTCATGTAGGAGATACTTCAAAGAATTAAATACTTTAACACTATATGGCCTATACATATACAATGTAATTATATATATTAACAACAATGGTCAGTACATAGCAGAAAGAAGCAACATAGTACACAAACACAATACACGTCAAAACGGCAACTTCTACAGCCCCATCATAATAAAAAAATGTATGAACAAGCACCAGTGCATATAGGGTCAAAATTGTGGAACAAACTACCAGATAATCTAAAAAGTTTAGCTAACAGAAAGGACAATTTTAAAGTTAAGTTGAAAGAATTCTTGATAAACAAAGTACTATACTCAGTGGAGGAATTTTAAACTGTGTGTATTTTAAAAAACAAGTGCTAATCTTTAGAATAGGTATATATCTATGAATGTGAGTATGTAATGGATATTTACTGTCTGTATATAGTAATGGAGTTTATATATATTATGTTTGTATGTTTTGCTGAAATAAGAGACGAATGATTGAATTCTAGGTTTAAGTGACATAAGATTGTACAATCATATGTATTGACACGTACAAGGTCATCTGAAATGATATTAATTGTACTTAAAAATAAATAAATAAAACAAATAAAATAAGGTAAGAATAATTTAAACTATTAGAGATGGGGGTTGACAAAATGTGGTTTATATAATGAGAATAGACCGATTGGGTTAAAACACATAAGAACATAATTTTAATAACTAATTTGACTAAAAATTCAATTTTGGGTTAGAGCTATGAATTATTTTAATTTTAGGGGATGATTTAGGGGGTGTTGGGGGTGGAATATTGCTTGTCTCTCGGCAGAAGTTTGTGAGTCTGAGGTACATCTAAGTGTGGTCCAAATTTCATAGTTGTAAGATGTACCGTTTTCTCTGTAGGCTCTTATTCCTCTCTGGCAGAATCCACTACCCCCCCCCCCAACCAACCAGCCAGCCGGACGATTATCGTCGATATTTACGCACTTTTTTAACACAGAACGGGTAATCGGATCGGGCTGATTTTTTTTTTGGTATGTCATGGACCACATATCAGGTCATATACCGAGTTTCAATATTGTAAATCTTTCGGGACGGCGTGTGCAGATAGCTGAAAACCACCCAACTCGGGTAGGAGTAAACAGGGTCGAGTTAGTCATCGCCTTCTAGCAGTCGCGTGCGCTTGGCTGCGGGCGAACGACCATCGCCCTAGATGTCTGTCTGTCCAGGCCCATACGGCCGAACGGCCAAATAGATTGACCTGAAATTTTAAACAGACATTCGTGACCAGGTAACTGAGAACTGCTAACAAAATGGGCACAAGCCATTTCGATTTAAACCTACAAGAAATAATTAACTGAAAAATAGACGTAACATGTATAGGAATTCTTTTAACGACAATGGTTTTGTTTTTGAAGAAGTCATTTTTGTTTGTTATGTACCTGGCTGTGAAATGCCGTGCCCATGCAAGGTCTGTCGAATGTTGCACGTCAAGGTACCCCCGAATTCCGCTCGTAGATTGAGTAAACCTTGCAAATTGCAATATTTTCACGTATTTTGTACTGGCTATGATTTCCATAGTATTGTCACAGATGATGGACTACACTGCGTTATATGCATTTCAAAAAATGTTTAATAATTTTTAAAATACAATCCATAAATTACAAAATCTTTCCCGACCAGGGGATTGAACCCACGTCTCCCACATTTCAGCTATAAGGGCGCTCTTTAGCCAACTAGACTAGGGAAACGCCTAAGTCATTGTTAGACGAGTGAGCGAGTCATGTGTTGAGTACCCGTCAAAATTTGCATTTAAGTTTGATTATTAAATTGGTATAAATAATAGGGTTTTAAAGTTTAGTTGGTTTAAGGGCGCGTCAACTGTAAGGCCATAATGCGCCACTCTAGCCTAACATAGGCTAGGGAGGCCTAAGGTAGGGGGAAGAAAATTAATGTTACTGGGTACTCAACACAATGGCTCACTCACTCGTCTATCAACAACTTTGGTGTTTCCTTAGTATTATTTTTTGGCTAGGTGTTAGAAAATAGTTTCACTGTTTTCAAAGTGTGACTGTTACCATATATTTCCTCCAATTAATTCCCAAATAATTTAAACACTTAACAAAAACATTTAAAAAACATTGGACCCTTCACAGCAGTATTTTACTCTTTTGATATAAGTATTTATTTGAAATTTGAAATTATTTTCAATGCATAGGTAAATTGACTGAAGTCCATGAGATGGCCTAGGCCTCTATTGCAGCTGACACAAACAATTTTTCATGAAGTGGACCTTGTAAGTTGTAACAACATTAATTATTTATTACAATAATAAATAAATAAATTTATTTGTCTACCCACTCAGTCATATAACTGATTTTCAGTGGGGCACAGTAAACCAAAGCGACCAAGCCAACCCTGTAGACCCCGCCGCAATCGACGAGTGAACGATAACCAACCAAAGATCAATATTTTTTTAATAGGAAATATAGCAATCAGTGGTATGGACAGTGCGAACAGAGGCGTGCAGACTATGGTTCCGCGGCGCAAACCGCGCCGGTGCCAAGGCCAGGGGGTGACCCACCCCACTCACCTCTAGAGAAGACGTGGGTGGGAGAAAAAAAATATAACAGGTACAGGTAATACAAGAGAAATTGTTATTAGTTATCACTTCACTAGGTTTGCAAGCTGGATGTAATGGTGGATAGTTGTATAGCAATATCTTGGTAGTTATGTCGTCTTTGGCATCAGCAGAGCGAACATTTTCTAAATTAAAATTGATCAAGAACCACCTTTGCACGACCATTGAAGAGGAGAGCAGTGGCGGATCCAGGGGGTGGGCGGTAGGGGCGTTCGCCCCCCCCCCCCTTGATCCTTGAAAAGCTAAATTTTATTCTATAATGAATATATAGTAGGGGAGCAACCTGCATCTCGTAGGCTATTTGTGAAAGAGTATAGCGGTGAACGGCATTATTTTCAGTTAGGCCATACGAGTATTTTCCCCTTCCTGGCACTTCGAGAAATGCTGCAGAGGGCGTCGGCGGCGTCGCGACGCCAACAGCCTTTATTGGCTTTTAAGTCAATAACTATTTACCTGACATAAAAATTTGTAGGAAGTAGATTGTAGAGAATTAATGGGTGAACACTTGTGTGCAGTTTTGTTGCTCTAGAGCACAAATTAGGTGGCGCCAGGAGCGTCGCGACGCCTCTTTCACTATTTTGCCTATAACTCCTGAACGCCTCATTTATCAGAAAAATTATGAGAAGCTTTTTTGTAGGAAATATAAATTGGAGTGTAACTACGTAAAATTTATGTTGTTTGTGTCAGTAATTAACGAAATTATGTGTAATTAATGAAAATATGTATATATGGGCAATCACATTTACAGTAAGTTGCCTCTTTTTTCAAATTTCAACGTCTAAATTATGACTGACTATGAAGATGGTAAATATGGCAAATATAATTTTATTATATTATAATAATATGTAGGCAATAGGTTTATTATTAATAAGTAAATGTACCGTACCTAGGCCTATAATTACTAAAATAAGGTATAATACTAAAATATTAGTTTTTAACGTGTTTTCTCCCGTTTTAACGTAGAAACGGATGTGTTCTCACAAGACGTGAACATTGCAAACGTTGTGACCCATGAAAATGTAGAAACATGTTCATCCACATTACCAAGCATTAATACGATCCCACCATGGTCTGCTTATAATTTAATGATGACTAATATAACACCTCTCACCCGATTCGGTGCTGCCCCTCTAATCGCTGCACCAGAACACGAGTGACCGTCCGCGGTGGCTCATACGATTGGGGCGTAGGTCCAAAGTGCGTGACTTCAGGGGGATGTGGGTTCGAGCCCCGCATAAGGCATGGGTTTTTGTTGTCCAAAACACTTCAAAAATTCAAAACTTCTCTAACGAGATGCATAAAGAGTAAATCATCAAGAAATCACACCAGCAGCAGAGGGGTTTAATACCACTGCTAGAAAATACAAACAACAACAACAACAACAACAACAACAACAACAACAACAAAAACAGCAACACACGAGTGGTCAACAACACTGAAACAAGCTCAAGGAATCTATACGCAAAGAGTTGGGTCCGTTAAAACGGTGATTTCACTTGAAATTGGCTTGTACGTTCCCTGCAAAACAACCTCAAATGCACAGGAATGATCTGAATAACATTATTCTTCGTCCAGGAGAACTGCATACTGTGATGGATATGCTGAGGACGAGGTCAATTGGATCGTATATGCCATATGGAAAATAGTGGTACTGATAACGCGTGGATTAAAGAGGGTTTATATGGAACTGCAACTGTTCGTCAAATACTGGACTGGTAAACATGTCAACAGGGAAGTTGAAGCTCACTTGAACACCACCCAGAAGTGAAGGCAAGTTTCTGTGTATGGTACAGGTGATATAGAAAGCACGCAAAGGAAGGGATGTAGGTGCAATAAAGAAAGCAAACAGTGATGTTTTGAGTGAGTTCGATTCAATAAAGTTCAGATATATGTTAAATAAGTTTGAAACAGAAGGTTGTTCTCGACCTTAGTTTAAAGCTGTTATATTCCATACATGAAAATGGTAGTTGAGCTATTATTGTTTATACGAGCTGTTCGTACAGGTGACTGGCTTTTTCACTTGTCTTCATTAGAAATGCTAGTCAAGTATGACTTTGCTCACGATAAAAGGAATTATGCTCGTGTGATCCCACTTTATCTCGCCGAGATGAGGGAGATAGAGTTTAATGCGCCAGATACCTGGAAAGAGTTCATCGAAGGAAACTGGGTTGTTAAAAAATGAAATCGTACCATTCTGTGCTATCGGAGATCATGCCCTCGAGCAACTAATCCGGACTCTGAAGGTAGAGGATGGTCTTCCTGGATTAACCCTTAACCCGGGTGCTCGCTCAAGAATCTTTCTCATTGCTCCTGAAATGGCAAGACTCTCTGGAGAATCGTACCATTAAGCTAACTTGGAATCGTTGGTGTCATAAAGACATCATAGGCACACTCGTGTGTCAATGGATAGACAAACTACTGACACAGACCATTTTCAGAGAGTTTACCAATCCATTTACTGTCAATTTAAATGAGTTACTAATTTGGTAACTTTGGTAATGACTGAAATAGTTGTTTATGATGTGTTGCGACAAAATGACGTGGGAATCGAGAAAATGAACGAATTTGTAACAGAGCGCATTCAAAGCAACACAGTTAATGTTTGGTATCCGATAAAAACATTAATCTGAAGACGTGGAAAACGACAAACAAAAAGATTCAATTCAAGACTAAAAATGAAATCATCGAACTTAAAGAAACATCTAACGTGATGATGAGAATGATTGTAGCTAGGTCAAGACCTGAATTAGATTTGAAAGAAGCCATTGGTGTGTACGAATTCTCTGTTGTTCCCCGATCATTATTTCCTATTGATGGTATATCTTACACCACTGCTCTATGAAAAGTCACTTGATGGCTATTTCGGGGGAATTAACAATAAATAAAAGTGGGCAAAATTACATAAACGTAAACGCCGACAGCTGTGAAGCAATGTTGACAGTCGCGATAATATACGGAATGACAGAAGTTCAATCTCTAACTATAAACATCCCAACACAACCACTTGCGTTCAACTTGCCGATCTTTTTATAAGTCCGCTGCACAGTAAATTCAGTGTTGACAGACCCTGATGATTTGCAGCCACAAGATTATGGATGGATGCTGAAAGAAGCCGAATTTGAAGCTGTTACAACTCTCCTTTCACCTGCGCCAACTGCAGTGGTGCAATTAATAAAATGTAATTGCTCGAAATCAAAGTGTGCCACAAGATGCAGTTTCAGGACACACAAACTAGCGTGTACTGAACTTTGTGGTTGCACAAATGAAGATGACGAGGATGGAGAGTGTCAAAACACTACAACTCTGAATACAGTCACATAAGACGATGAGGATGACTTTTGAATAGTAAGTGGTGGATTTTTAACAATACTTTCAGTAACGGTAGTACACATTTAAACGTATTTTGTAAAGTATGTATCTGTGTTTTTTCAGGTTGTTATTGCAAGACGTATGAATCATCAAGGAAGACTCAGAGAAAACAATTAATTTTCTTAATAAAACTCACAATTAGAATTATACTTTATTTTTAGTAATTATAGGTGCCTTACTCATTAAAAATATGCATACATATTTTAATATAATATAATAATATTTGCCATATTTACCATCTTCATAGTCAGTTTTAATTTTAACGTCGAAATTTGGAATGTGAATGTGATTAGCAATATATACCATATTTTTCATTAATTACACATAATTGTGTTAATTACTGACAAAAACAACATACATTTTATGTAGTTACACTCCAATTAATATTTTCAACAAAAAAGCTTCTCATAATTTTTCTGATAAATGAGGCGTTCAGGAGTTATAGGCAAAATAGTGAAAGAGGCGTCGCGACGCTCCTGGCGCCACCTAATTTGTGCTCTAGAGCAACGAAACTGCACACAAGTGTTCACCCGTTAATTCTCTACAATCAACTTCCTACATATTTTTCTGTCTGGTAAATAGTTATTGACTTAGAAGCCAATAAAGGCTGTTGGCGTCGCGACGCCGCCGACGCCCTCTGCAGCATTTCTCGAAGTGCCAGGAAGGGGGAAAATACTCGTATGGCCTAACTGAAAATAATGCCGTTTACCGCTATACTCTTTCACAAATAGCCTACGAGATCGAAAATCATACAGGTTGCTCCTCTACTAATATGTTCAGACACCAGAAATATCAATGTTTTCTTGTGATTATGATTTTTTTTAACGTTTATTGCTTTAACTAGTCAATTCCTCAATGTTACACGATATTATTTTCTTTGGTTTTACACAAAATCGTAACACATCTATAACTTCATAGGTTTTGAAGGTCCCATGAAAATTTCAGCACGATCATAGTAGCCTTTTGACCAGTAGAGCGCGGGCAGGGACAGAAAAAAAAGACTTTAGCTATTTTTCTCAGGGGAGCGAAATTAAAGTCTACTCTCATCCAATAACATTAATTTTAACACTGATTTTGAAAATGTGAGGGCATAGAAACACATAAGCGATAGCGATTATAAAGGGACTTAATTCAGTTTGTTGTTTGGCTTGGGCCTTGTTTTTATTTTATTTTGTCGGTTTTACCTTCCCCCAGGGTCTATTTTAGGGAGCAACTGCATATAAAATATTGAAATATACCCTCTCTAAAGCCATTAAAACTCGTTTTTGAAAAAAGGCCTCAATTTGTTTTCCCCTGCGGGGCTAAGCTGGGGGCCTACGCTCCCCAGACCCCTCGTGTGGTGCAAGCTAAGTCGCCCCCCTCTTTGAGAGGTCCTGGATCCGCCCCTGGAGGAGAGACTCGGAGACCTAATGATCTTCGCGTGTGAAATGGATATTGATATAGATATAAACTAGGGGTGTGCGAATCCAATTTTTTCATTTCGAATCCGAATCTCGAATCCCAAACACAAAGATTCGCGAATCCGAATCCGAATCCGAATCCAAAATTGGTTTACCTCACACGGAACAAGTAACATAAAAAAATGCCATAATTTCATGGTCCCGTGCTGTTTTTCATTGTTTTTTCCACGTTTTCGAGACTCCGTGACATCTTCAGCCAATCAACAACACTTCATCCATCCAGCCTTCTCTGAACGCGATGTATTTATCTCGCGCGGTAGGCCTATCTTATCTTTTGGCATTGTTCTACTTTTCAAGATAACATTGCGAGGAAACTTCTTGCTGTCATTTAAGAGCACATTAGTAGGGCTAAACATAACATGTGTTGTATGGACCCGCACTTATTATTACTTACGAGTTCGGAGATGGACATCGTTCACGTAATGCAAACGCATCGCTATGTGAAGGGAGACTGACTGACATAACCACGGCGCCCGCCTGTCATCTGAGCTGGCAGCCGGCCGGCTAGGGCTCGCCTGAGAGAGAGAGAGAGCGCGCTGCGCCGTAGGGCCTTGCGCAACGCCTGCAGGCAGCCTGCCAGCATCGTCCAAGAGAGAAGAGAGGACTGGAGCACTGTTGTTTTTCGAATGCTACGTGCGAGAAAAACATAGCTTTTTCTTGAACAACAAGATGCGAACGGAAATTCTTCGTTTACGTACGCGGCGGCCATGTTATCACGTGATCGATTGCAAACTATAAAATCGACCTATCGATTTATTAGCGTGTTTCTCGGGAGTTTGGCGCCGGATTCGAATGTTTCGAATACTTCGAATTTTTACGATTTCGGATTCGAACGACGAATCGAATTCGAATCCTGAAAGATTCGATTCGGATTCGATAATTTCGAAGCTTCGCACACCCCTAATATAAACATAGCTGTAGACAGGTTTGCTGCATCTTCAGAAGTATACAAACGTCACCTAGTCTACCATTAGGTAGACACTGTCACTCATGTTGTTGTCAGAACCATATGCATAGGAAGTATTGTAAGTAATATTTTACAGTTTGCTCAATAGACATCAACTTTTTTCTAGTTGAAGAAAATTTAAAGGGGCTGTCTTATTTATAATTGTATTGTAACCTGTGATTAATGTTACATTCTATGTGCTAATTACCTTACGATCAAACAGACGATATTTAGAAATTGTGTATCCACAATATGATTTTCTCAGTATATTAAAAACATATCCACAAATTAAAAATGATAAATGGTAAATTTAATATTAAATTTGAAATAAATAAAAAATATAGCAAATATAGCAAATCCTTGGAAAATCTCCTATAAATAATTGCAAATTTGCAATTAGTAATTTAGTGCCCTCCATGTCTCAGATCGCACTACAAGCTATCTTGAGGGCAAAAAGGCCCCACAAATTTTCAGTCTCTGGCGGCTGGGACTTTGCCCCAGACCCCGTGTGACCAGCGCAAGTACATTCACGGAGGTGGGTGTACCCATTAGTATGATCGCGCTCGCGCCGGTCTCTATCAAACGTCTGCACGCCACTGAGTGCGAACACCCGCGGATCAATGCCAGAAACAACAAGGCCGATTCAGAACAACCTTGAATTTATGATGTGCCTCGTTGCTAGGAAGGCTCCAAAGTCACCGTTTACAAATGCCTAATACAAGAACAGTGATGAACTTAAGAGGGTATGCTGAGGCTAGAACGGAGGCCAGTTTAAGCGCTCAGCTTTCTGGATTTTTTTGGGTAAACGGTTTATAACACCATTATCAAATTTCACACTACCGTTTATAAAGAATAAATCTATGTTATCCATTGTGCGTATTCCTAAATTAATTCACTGATTTTGAATTAAAATTTAGTGAAATCACCAAAATTTACTCAATTTTGGTCAACTTCGGGAATTTATTCCAAGTGAACAGATTTTTTTAACTCAAATTTGCATAATAGAAACCAACGTTTAAATCAATGTGAACGCGCAGGTTAATTTGGTTTTATCGTAAGATAAACGGTTTGGTGGGAATTTCCAGAATTGTAATCCATGTTTTGGATTTCCCATTTTTTCACGTTTTGAACTTATGTTTCGCAATGGATCTTTAACGCTTATTTTGTGCAACCAATTACGGATATCAATATAAAAGTACTTTATTAACATCCATTCAAAATTTGGTAATGATATTACCAACCGTTCAGCAGAAATCATCAACACCTGTTTGCACGCATTTGAGTTGGGACAAGCTCAGCGTACCCTCTTAAGTCCAAATCAGAAGTTAAACTAGGAAAACGCTAAAAGTCCCGTCGCGTTGATGAGCGAGCACTGGTACGTGCAACACGACCCGAGTACGACATTCCCATAATGTTACATACCAATAAGTCTTTAAGGTCTTGACCGATTTAGCTAAAAATTTGTAAAATAGGAGAGAATGGATAAAATCCACCGCCATCTAGAGGACCTTGACATCATTTCTTTGGGAAAACTATTTTATCTCTTTGATAACAAATAATACACTGCTTCCTCGATAGTATTTTGATTACTTCTAGGTGGCAGTGCATAGTGACCAGAATTCTCGTGCGACTTTTGGTTGCCATGGTAACGTTACTTTTGTTAAAATGTAATTTCTATCTACACTACTTAAGGTCTTGACACCGATTTACCTGAAAATTTGTAAAATAGGAGAGAATGTTGTACTTATTGACCCTGCAAAATTTCATAACGATCGGAACAATTTTATTTTTAAATTTTTTATAACCAACGATTGGATTTTGTTCAAAAACTATACAGCAACCCGCATAGGTGGTATGTACATGTGTGCAAAATTTCAGGTCGATCAGAGAAACGGTGCGACCTGTACCGAAGCAGTAACAGAAAAAAAACAAAACAAACAAACAAAAAACAAAAAAAACAGACATTCGAGCCATAAGAGTCAAGTGGAGACGCTCGCTCAAAAACTTCTGTCTTTAGCGGGAAATAAACTCTGGACCTTCTACATTGGAAGCAGGTAGGCTAACCACAAGACCAACGAGCCACACAATAATTAATTAAATTGAAAAAAAAAAAAAAATACAATCTAAAAACAAATCACTAGTATAGTAAAATGTAGACCTTCTTTGGCCCCCAAAAAATGTCAACAACATCAACATAATTTTTCTTCAAGTTATGCATTTGCAAAAAACAAACATGTAATGAAATGAAATGTAGATTATTTTCAAATCAGCTAATTTAACCAATTTAAAAAGAACATAGAACAATACCGGTACCAATACTTACATAGTACTCGAATAAGAAGCAAGCAGTGTAATGTACGTACCTTCTCCATGAGCATATATAGTAGTATCGCGCAGGCCTTGGAGGATTCCATGTGTGTGCGCTGAGAAGAGCCCAGTAGACACCCCAGCAAATCTTTCACCATGCGTCGCCCGACGGAAACCTCCTGAGATTGTTCGACCTCCATCGGAACCTCGATGATTTCGTCGGCATCTTCGGATTGTTGCATCTCGGTCGAGTCAAACGAACACATCAATGTGAGTAGGTTTGTCTTGAGTTCACGGAGTGTGATATGGTCACATACAATGCTGTAACAAGGATTCATTAATATTAGCGGTGTGAGAGAAGAACCAAAATTTTGAGTCAAGTGAGTATTTGGTCTTTGACTTGAACTCGAGTATTTGCAACCGTAAGCCTACTCAATTTCGAGTATCAAAATAAATTAAATATTTGAAAGAAAATTTAAATGACCGCACAATGCACAATAGACATCGTTTTGGGCCACAAGTTTCGTACACATAAAAAGTGCCTAATCCTCACAAGGCACAATAATTTATAAAAAATTTACCTGCCCCTTACGAGTCTGCAATACCAGTAATTTTTTTCTGGGACTTTTCCTGAAAGCCAGTTTTCCTTTGCACATTTTTTTAAAACCATCACAAAAAAATCTAAATGGATTTTAGGGATTTAGGATTTTTGTAAAATCCTCAAAATTGGTAAATTTTGGAATTTATTTGTGCGTAATGCGGAATAATATTTGGTAATATTTGAGTGAGGCAGTGACAGAAACCATATACTTGCTTGACAATTACGCAAAATTGCACATCCATCGGATGACAATTCTGGAAGTAGGAAAAGTTCCCAAAAAAGTTTCAAGTAGGTTTTACTTTTACACTGTATTTAAAAGAAAAGATCAAGCAAATATAAAAGATGTTGACGGGACTAGGTCTACAGCCTACTTAGTTTAGTACTTACTCGTGAATGTAGGTAGTCAGAAGTACTATGCCACTCTTGTGCAGCCACCACAGAACTTCCAGCGGGATCCGAGCCTGCAAGAGAAGCCAGGTGATAAAACTGAGGATGAGGCCTCGAGACTAACTACATAGGTAGAGCAATCTTGCTGATCGTTTGCGACAAAGATTCCCAATTAGTTTCTATTTGTTGTTCTCTTGAGGCCGTGTCAACTACGTAGTTTTGTCTGATTCTCGACACCCAACATGGGTTTGCTGCTTCTGCGTGTTGTCGGTCATCCCGAGTCGCCTTCCTTGACATTGTGGAGGTTCATCCCACATTCCATTCAAACATCATCTCGGTTAAAGCTCACAAGTGTGCGATGACTGATGAGTCAGTAAGCCCCAATATCTACTATCAATCTAACGTCATGTGTCGAGGGATGAGCCTAGGTCATGGCGGCCATATGAAAGAAACTGGGGGGGGAGGGGGGGCGAGTAATTTTCTTCCACGGCTGCCGGAGGCAAATTCGCAGTGATTGTGTTTTTATGTCCATTTTTCACATTTGAAGTCAATTTATTGTTGGTTTGTGAAATGTGGATTTTACTACTTGGATGTTGGATTTTGCGGTAATGAAAAGCTACAAACTTTAAATATATTTTACGTAAACACATGTTAGCCAAGCTATATGTATTTGAACAAGTGGGTAGACTATTTGTTTATTTGGATTAAGGACGCGTGAACCGTTAGGTTATAATGCACCACTCTAGTCTAGGGGATAATGGGAGGAGGGCCCATGCTGGTCAGAACCAGACACGGGAAATTGGAGGACGTTCTCACGTCCGCGGTCGTCATTGTCTTTGTCATCGTTCGTGGTGTCGTTGTAGTCATCGTCGTCGAGGGGTCATCAAGGGAAGGGGGCAAGGTCCCCGATGACGATTGCCAGAGCTCGCCTCTAGATTCAAGGAGTAATATACTATCATTCATACTAGCTGATGTTTGCGAGGTGGACTTTTTCTCTTGAATCGCCTTTTAAGATTAGCAGAGCCATGCTCTGGGCCAAATTCTAGTGGTTCCAACAAAAGAATGCAGATAGCCTAGTAGCTCAAAACAGGAACTCCGGCTTGTCACAGATGTTACATTTCACTCTTTATAGAGCTAAATATCTTAAATTAACTAATTAATTGTGATGTTTTATACTGAAACAATTGTGTTTACACACTACCTACCATAAGGTAAAAAAGATTTATATAAATGAATTGTAATTTTTAGATATATTGAGTGAAATGTGCTGTCACGGATGTTACATTGTTTGGGAAGTGGATCCCGGATCATCATCAAAAGATAGAAAATTCAGGTCCCTGACCCAGACAGCTACATTTCCATATACATAGAGCTTATCCATGAAAGATGAACCCTTCTAATTACCCATTCATTGTTTTAAAAATAAATTATATTAATTGTTATGATTTTTTGTGTGCGTCACGGATGTTACATACACTGCCTTGCCAGTTTCCAACCATTTTCAATTTATATTACCATGTTATTCTTAGTTACAAATTTAAGCACTCCTTATCTATAGTATCTTAATTTTTGGGGTTCAAAATAAAATTGTAAAATAAAATAAATGCGATGTTAAGAGTAGTTGCTGAGGCTGGCGCGTAGACGAGTTAAGACGCTAGCTAGCATTCTGGTTTTTCCGGGTAAATGGTTTATAACACTGTTGTCAAATTTCACACTAATGGTAGGGCTGTGCGAGTACTCGATTTCTCGAGCTTTTTCGAGATTCAGTTTTGAGCTCGCGCCGAGCCGAGCTTGATTTTAGGCTCGATTTATTCGAGCCGAGCCTACAAAAACATGCAGTACACGCGCTCATTTTCATCAACACTCAACAGACAGTCTTGTCAACAAAGACTTTCGCGGAAGAATGCGGCAGCCTGAGCCAGCGATCAACAGTCGACTCGACGCAGTAGAATGCGATAGGCCTTGGCCTAGAATGCAAACATGTCTCTCTCTCTCTCTCATGTGGGAAAACCTATCACAGTATCGCCCGCGCTGAAGCTTTCGTCGCAAAATAAGCCTGAGAAAGAGAGGAGATAAGCCAAGGAATAACAATCCAATGCGTCGTGATCGTAGAAACATGATCACATCGCAATAATTCTTCTTCCAACTAGTTCCACACCGACCATCTTTGTTCTTCGACAGCTGTGAGTTGAGTTGGTTGGATGGATCGAACGCGCACGTAGTTCGCGCAGGTGTCACGTGTTGGCTTACAACGCGCTCTGTTGTCAACTCGAGTTACTCTTTAGCAGAGTCGACAAAGAAGTTTCCCCGGGTCTTCTTTATCGACTCTTTAGGCAACGGGCAGGCTCCGCGGGAAATATCGCATCGACGTAGGGCGTAAAATAATAAACCCGTGAATTAGCCTAAAAACGGTCGCGAAAAATACCCTGATCTTATAATCGGCTCCGGGTAATTTCTAGAACCGGGTAGCCGATGACATCCCTAGAAAATATGTTGCCTAACTATTTAAATTTAGTGAAATCACCAAAATTTACTCCATTTTAGTCAACTTCGAGAATTTATTAAAAGTATACAGATTTTTTTAACTCAAATTTGCATACTGGATATCAACGTTTAAATCAATGTGAACGCTTAGGTGTATTGTTGTTGTGCAGGTGTATTGTTTTTGGGTACAATCGAAGAAATATTTCTCATGAATATCGTACTTTAACGATTTATTTTTATTTTTAGTGCGATATTTTCGTGCCATTTGGGCCGATTTTGACCAAACAGGTGGGGCTACAACGTTCATATTATACATGGACATTAAGGTTATGGTGATGTAGTACCTTTTGAAAGAAAAAGATGAAAAAATTAGCCAGAATCCATAGAAATAAAGCTTTTAATATAAGTTTTTTACGGTTTAGTGCGATATTTTTGTGCCATTTCAGCTGATTATGACCAAACGGGTGGGGCTACAACGTTCATATTATACATGGACATTAAGGTTATGGTGATGTAGTACCTTTTGAAAGAAAAATTTGAAAAAGTTAGCCAGAATCCATAGAAATAAAGCTTTTAATATAAGTTTCTACGGTAAATAATAACAATTAACAAGTAACAATAGAAACTTGACAACAATCACCTACAATACATAAGCAGCAAAGCAAAGCACTTGCAAAAGTAAAGATATCCCACGCCAACTAAAAACTTAAAAAAAGCTCATCCATCAACGCGACTGTTTAGGCCGAGATGCCTAACCAAGATTTTAAGTGGACTGTAATTAGTTTTAATAGAGATAAGAGAGCAAGGAAGAACACAGGAAATAAAATGCAGAAGAGAACTTACATAAGAGCGTGATACTAACCTAGAGATGAATGATAATATGAATGCAAACGGAAAATAAACAGAAAACGAACGTGATTGGCTGACCAAATCACATGACAAAACCGGGCAAAAGCACTCGAGTAAAAACCAAATGAAAAGATGAAAATACAAATACAATGAAAATAAGCACTAAACAAAGCGACGAAAATACCAAAATATAATCGGCGCGAACATAACCGCCCACCTAAAATGAATACATTTTAAGTAGACACAAGAGAGAACAACTATAAACTACAAATATAAAAACAAGTCCGACACGAAAAAACTAAGGGGGTGGGAGGGTAACCAATTTGTTTACCGGAGGGGTAAACACTCCCATAGTAGTACGGACAGAAACCACTCTAACTGTGCCGTCCTTGCTGGGGCACAGTTGTACTACTCGGCCGATGGGCCACGAAAGAGGAGTACAGGAGGGTTCCAAAACGAAAACCACGTCGCCAAGCTCGAGATTAGGACACGCGCGAATCCACTTTCCTCTTTGCATTTGAGTATGCAAATACTCAGGAGACCAGCGAGTCCAGAACGTTTGGTGCAATTGACGGACACGATGCCAGCGAGAGAGGGGTGACGCATCGGCGGGCAAAGCGTGTTCTGGAGGCGCTAAGAAAGTGGTGCCAATTAGCAAGTGGGCGGGGCTAAGATAGTCAGGGCCCTCGGCGGGGTCAAATGAAGTGGCACAGAGGGGGCGACTGTTTAGCACCGCTTCAATACGCGTGAAGAGGGTGGCAAACTCTTCAAAGGTGTGAGGGGTGTCCTTGATCAGGCGACAGAGCAATAACTTTGCGGATTTAAAGGCATTAAATCACAATGGACGAAGTATTTTTTTAATACAAGAAGGTGTACAAAAAATAAGAATGCCGGACATTTTGGCAACCTTGGATGAGGCCTATACCCTATACAACGGTTTGTTTTGACGCGCGCCTGGGGGCATGTGACGCAGGTGGATGGGGACCTGCTGAGCTGACAAAGCCGGCCGGGCGAGGGTAGACACTCGGTTAGAACACGTGTTGAATTAGTAAGGGGTTGACATTCTGTGTGGATGAAGTGTTCGCAGATTTGTTCTAGCACAGTGACAGCTCAACAAGTGTTTTATGTACTAATTTAATTAATGTGATAGTGAATAGCATTACAAGGTTAGTCGAGATATGTGAAGAGTACGGATGGCTCAGTGACTACAGTTAACAAACATACCTAGCCTATATAGTTGAAATGTGGATTTTGTCTTCTTTTAGGTTCTAGTAGTTTTTAAAGTTCGTGATAAGTGAGTCATACAAAGAGACGGCAAACATACCGAATAATTATAATAAATAATTAATGTGTAACGCGTAAGTGTTTTAATTTGGATATATTGGACAACAAAATCAAAATCAGGTTTATGATACAGAAATGTGGTTTTCATATTAATCCGTGGGTTAAAATCGCGTTACAAATGTATACACTGTTCTAATCCTTACAATGATAAAGAAATCATTAAAGTCGAATCACTTTTCGTCAAAGTAGTCCACAGTACTCCCGTATGCGACTTTAAATCCTATATATCGTTGGTCTTTACACGTGGAGAGTAACAAAAACTGTTGCCTAGCAGTGTTGAGAGAATGAATGTTAATAATATGCTCGAACCCATCATTATTAGTAATACAATCGAAATTAGCATGCAAATTTGTGATTTTTTTCCGATTCGTGACAATATAAGCACTCTGTGTCGGTATCCATTGATGTTGATGTACATTTATTACAACTACACCATTTAAGATCACCTTTCCTGCCACTAAACTGTTTTATCCAGGCTTCTTTTTCTTAATTTTTCTTGAGATTTTCCCTCTGTTCGCTTGCTGTGTATGCAGGCTCGAAAATAAAGGGAGCTAATCCTAACATCGTGTACATAGAACTAACACTTTTCAACTGACCCGTCCTGTGCCCGATGGTATTGAATGGGCGGGCAGTGAGCCGCCGCATTCACTCGAGTCGATCGGTAGCGAAGCTCTGTACCCATCCAACTACGTCACGGGTGGTGACGTCACACACTATACAATTTCCACAATATTGGTCGTACCATGTTTAAATATTGACCCATTTCTTTCATTTTTTTTTCTAAATTCCTAAAATAAATTTAGGTTTAACATAAGTAAGCAACAAGTCAATGTGAGAGTATGGCTTTAACCCCGGCTTCCCAGAGGCCACCAAAATTGGGGGCGTAGGGAGGGTTAAAATGCCACTGAACGGCACGGTGGGCGAGCGCATCAGAAATAGATGTCTCGGACAGAGCGAGGAAGGCATGAATCTCGCGGAGAGTACGGGCAGCACCGACGTAATTACGACCACAGTCGGAATATATGTGAGCTGGAAGGCCACGACGAGCAAGAAAGCGATCTAAACAAGCCAGGAACGCTTCCGTGGATAGATCGGAGACCATCTCCAAATGGACAGCCTTAGTAGCCATGCAAATGAAAAGACATAGGTATCCTTTGGTGATGGGGGCGTTTCGGCGAGTACTCGTCTTCACAGAAAAAGGTCCTGCATAATCAGTGCCGACGTTGAGAAAAGCGCGTGAAGGCTGAGCACGAGATTCAGGAAGATCAGCCATGAGAGGCTGAACAGGTTTGGCGCGAAACTTGTAACACGTTAAGCAACGTCGAATACGTTGTCGGAGTAGACCTCGCAGAGACATAATCCAGTAGTGTTGCTGGATGAGGGCTTGAACGGTACGAGGACCAGAGTGCAATGAAATGCGATGAAACTCGTCACACAAGAGTGAGGAAAGATGCGCCTCTTTGGGGAGCAAGAGGGGGTGACGAAGCTTCTTCAGGGAGCAAGGAGTTGTGTAACCAGCCGCCCACCCTGAGAAACCCGCGGGGGTCGATGAACGGCTTGAGAGTGGAGAGTCGAGAAGACACAGCGGTCTGGTTGACAAGACGTTTAAGCTCGTCAGCGTAGTAATGCTTCTGAGTGAGCCGCACAAACAAAATCATTGCGTCATCAAGCTCAGATGGAAGGAGTGGCCCGGTGGGCAACGGAAGGCTTGCGCGGCGGGCGAGAAGAATTCTTGAGAAACGCACCACATGGCCGAACACGCGCTTCGCTTTCAAGAGCATAGAAAAGCTTTGCAGCTTAACAAGCAAGGGATCAACGACGGGGTCATGACTGATCAAGACAGTAGGGGACGGTTTGAGCTCGGGCACATCGTGGGTGGGGTCGAACGAGGTGACCACGGAGGGCCACGTGTAAGGGGGAGAACGCATGAACGGGGACCCATTGAGCCACAAAGGGTGCCCTAACAGTTCTAAGGGGAGCAGCCCCCGCGAAGCACAATCAGCTGGGTTCTCTTCAGAACGTACATGCGCCCAACTGGTGGGAGAGTTGCTCTCGAGAATTTCGACTGCCCGATCGGCAACGAAAGTCTTGAGTTGGTACGGAGGGTCACGTTTCAATCGACGCTCTGGACTATGAAAGTTCTGAAGAGCGTCGTTGCGGTTATAACCTGGAGTTTTACAATCAGGCTTGAAGGGGAGAGAAACCGAGTAGCGACCAGAGATGTCGCGAGAGTGAGTATGAAGAAAATGCTCTTCAGCGAGCATATCCAGTGGGTCTGATGAGGTGGGTCGAGACACTTCTTCAGACTCACAGAAAAGACAGAGCGTGCTATCCAAAGGAGGGTTGGCGACCGAGAAAAAAGAACATGAGGGCTCAGAGGACGGTTTGATAATGTTGACTGGTCCTAGCAACACCCATCCGAAGACCGTATTGAGTGCGGCTGGCCTACTACCACGGACTGAATCACCATTCTTGCATAGAATGTCTGAGTAGAGGTCTGCGCCGATGAGGAAATCAATAGCGCCAGGCACATTGAAACGATCGTCCGCAAGATCAAGATCACGATAACGTTCTAGGATGTCAATGGACACCGAAGACGTAGGCAGATTGCCGGCAATAGAGGAGAGAACGTGTGCATTGACATCGATATACGTTTGAGTAGAGCGACGGGGTGCGACTCTACAACGTACAGTAGTCGTTCCGATAGGTAAAATTATTCGCTCAAACGGGGTGGCAAAGGTTCACGCATACCATTCGATTCCCAACACCCACAGCTACCATTTTAAGCTTGATTAACTCAACATTTCGTTCGCCTTCATAGCGTCGCGACGCTATGAACACGACCGACGCTCAATTTTTTCGTCCGCACAGTGACAACTTAAATATTAAATTTCTTTGTTATAAATGCACTTACAGACATCATCTTTATGTCCATGTTTTCACCATGAATCACGTTTTAATATAGTGTACTTGTTATACGTCCAAATACATAAATACAGTCTGTTTCATGATCAAATAGACCTCAAGATGCGTTTTTTTAAGAATACGCACTGCTTTCGTTTGATGGCAAAGGTAGAATTTTTTCAAAAATGATTATTTAAATGCTCAATATAATAGTTAATGATGTTGGCAACAAAATGGCTATCTTGAATTTGGCCATAAATATTACAGATACACTGTAAATAATAAAATATCTAAAGCTGCGCGCGGCACCCGAGTCTGGAAAAACGTACTATATCACTGTAAATTTCCTTCTTATTAAAGTTAATTCATTATTTTTCACTCTTGAACGCAAATAAAGCAAATCAGGATTAGGATAAATGTAATTCAAACCAAAAAAGTACAGTCAGTTTCCAAAAATGGGTCCCTGCTATATATTTTTAAGAAAATGAACGTTTGCAAAAACAATTGTCCAGTGGATATGTTTTTAGTTGTATATTAGATATAAAATAATCCCCTATCTGGGATAAAACATAACATGATATACTGTTTTGGCGATTATGGCTATGCAAATAGTTGAATTCCTGAAAAAAATATGTGTCAAAACGGGTGACACTCAATATTTTATTTCACACTTTCCCACTTCAATGCCGAATTACTTACTTTAAGCATAGCGTTTAAGCGTTTAAAATATTATTCTGAGAGTATCTTACACAAGCAAAAGCATTGTTACAGGGAAATAAAAAGAATATGTAGGTATAGACTGTTCCAAAAAGTGGGTCCCTAAATGTATAATTAGTAAATAAATTAATATTTATATATACACAATTGTATACATTGTACATTTTGTCATTACAACAATTACACCATGTCCATGTACATTGTTTAGCTATTAATATACCATTAAATTAAGACACAATATAATAGTACACACATAGGCAATATAACTGTCAAATAAAAAATAGAAACCCTCCAAACAGTAAATGCAGATTGCTGCATGCAGCTTTCAGGTTCGAGTGCATAATGCCAAAAATCGAATCGTTATTTATCATTTTTATGAATATTTAGTAATTATTGTTGCTACAAAAAGAAATGACGCAAACGTAATTATTTATAAGATTAATAATAAATAAAGAAGTCCAGTCTGTTCACAATATGTGTTGTCAGAGAACTCATTTTGCTTCAAACATTGTTATATAATGTCTATCTCTAGTCAAAATCCGTGCAGTAGCCTATAGCATAGACATTTTGTAAGAAAAGGATATGCATATTTCGATACGTGAAATGTATAATATAAAATTTAAAAAATATATTTTCAATCACGTCTGAGTCGATGTTTTCTTCGTCCTCATCCTCTCTTGTACTGACATAATTTGTACAAGTCTGTATTTTGCACATGTCGGTACGACGAAGATAATTACGCAATCAACAACATGACCATGGAAGACATTGGCGTGAACAATTGCATGCTAAGAGTTACAGCACATCAGTTGGAGCTGGTTCAATGCTCAACCATATCTCAAGAACCTGCGTAGCTTCTGAAATCGTTGATATATCTTCCATCCATGCAACTCTGGAGGAGGTATTTTTGAAAAGGATTCCATGGCTCATTTCCCTATATCAGACTGAGTGTTTGCACGGTTGATGTATATATGAAGTGCGTCCTTACAAGGTGGGAGAAAAGTATGTTCTATAGTGCCCGTTTTCGTGCAGAACAACGAACAACGAATAGCGCAAATCGTTTTATTTGTTATGCTATCTCCTCCATAAATATTACACACAAACTCTTCTACATCATGCATTGTTTCTATTCTACAATTCTTCGAAAATTGTGGAACTGAATGTTATCGGTACACTAGACTGTATTGATAACGGACCAGATCCTTTATCGTAGCAAGAAGAAGCTTATACTAGAATTATACTTCATGCTAATCACGCGACAGGAGCGGGATATGAAGACTTTGTTGCTATTTGTGACGACACGGATGTCGCCATATTGATCCTCTTCCATTTGCCATCAATCAACCAAAAGGTTAACTACACTGATGTTCACTGATGTCCAAGGAGCACTTGTGGCAGAACCTATAACATGTGCCATGTTAGTTTTGTGACATCAGCAAGGCTCTTCGAGGCACGAGATTTCTTCATGGATTTTAAGTGTTTTAGCAAAATGTTTGCTAGTGTCGACGCCGTTTCTTCTTGATGAATGTAATTATGACCACGATAAAAAAATTATTAGTAAATACATAAATAATGTACAAACAAAAATAAACATTATTTGTAATTTGTCTGCAATTAAAAACTAACCTTGTAGCCTATTTTTGTTCAAGAAATCTCTTATCTTACAAACGGGCACTCTTCAAAGGCGAAAATTTGGAAGACATGAAAATCTTACATAGTACGCTATGGGGCAGAAACATGCAACACACTTCTCGGGATGCACGCATTATCTTGATGTTATACATGTTAGCGCTTTTGAAGGAAAAGGAAAGATAGCTGCAGCAAAAATAATTGTTTTAAAGTCCACTCTGTGCAATTCTTCGAGCATCGAGTCAGTTGCTCTACTCGGACAAACTTTTGATGTGAATCCCGAAACAGTGGATGGTGAAGAAGAGTTTGTGTATAAACTTTATGAAGGAGAAAGCATAACAAAAGTAAACGATTAGCGCTATTCGTTGTTCTGCACGAAAAGGGGAACCATAGAATATACCTTTGTCCTCCTTGTAAAGACGCACTTCATAAACACATCAAACGTGCAAACTATCAGTCAGATATATGGAAAAGAGCCTTGGGATCCTTTCCAGGAATAAATCCTCCAGAGTTACATTATGGAAGATATCAACCATTTCTGAAGCCGCGCCGGTTCATTTTGACTAGAGATAGCCATTATATAAAACAATGTTTGAAGCAAAATGAGATCTCTGCCAACGAATACTGTGAACAATCTGTACTTCTTTATTTATTAATTATCTTAAAAAATTACGTTTTGCGTAATTTCTTATCGTGGCAACAATATTTACTAAATTAATTAATAATTAATATCGAGTCCTATTTCCAACTAAGTCGGGTAGAGGGTGGGAGGTTCCCACCACATTCTTGGCTCCCCGGGCTTATCCATGGGCTAGCCATGCATGACGCTTCTTCCACATAATCTATTCTTCCTCTGCATCATCTTTCTTCCTCGTCACTGTCTTCTTCCTCAGGGACCTCCACCAGTTTTTGCCATATTTTTTCGTTCTTCCCTTTCATTTTCCTGGTTAATCTTTTCCCAAGCTGCATGTCTCCTTTTGAAATCCATTGCTATAATGTCTTCCCATCTCAGTCTGGGCCTCGCTCTTTTTCTCTGTTAGTTTCCTGCGTCTTGTTCATATTGCATCTTCGAAATCCTGTTCTTTAGCATCCTCTTCATGTGTCCAAACCACCTCAGCCTTTCTTTCCCTAGCTTAAAGTTTAAACTCTCTGCTCTTAGTTCTTTCCTAATCTTCGTGCTTCTCATCTTATCAATCTTCGTAACTCCCGTTACACTCCTTAAAAATTGCAATTCCGCAGCTTAAATTTGTCTTTCTTCTTTACCCCCAACTGGCCATGTCACTGCACCATATGTGAGTACCGGTACAAAATATGCTTTGTATATTAAAAGTTTAAAAAATATTTTTAATAAACGGTAAGTAACGGTACGATTTATCATTATGCACTCGAGCCTTGAAGCTGCATGCAGCAATCTGCATTTACTGTTTGGAGGGTTTCTATTTTTTATTTGACAGTTATATTGCCTTTATGTCTACTATTGATGTAATGACATTATAGCTAAACAATGTACATGCACATGGTGTAATTGTCGTAATGACAAATGTACAATGAATGCTCTTCGGAGCAGTGCATATCTGTACCATGTACACGATCAATATGAAATAAAGAATTATTATTATTACAATTCGTATATAAATATTTATTTACTAGTTATACATTTAGGGACCCACTTTTTGGAACAGTCTATAACTACATATTCTTTATATTTCCCTGTAACAATGCTTTTGCTTATGTAAGATACCTCAAAATAAATGAGTAAGTAATTTGACATTGAAGTGGGGAAGTGTGAAAGAAAATATTGAGTGTCACACGCTGTGACATATATTTTTTCAGGAATTCAACTATTTGTACAGCCATAATCGCAAATAATGGGTATCAGGTTATGTTTTATCCCAGCTAGGAGATAATTATATTTAATATACAACTATAAACATATCCACTGGACAATTGTCTTTGCAAACCGTCAATTTCTTAAAAATATGTAATGGGGACCCACTTTTGGAAACTGACTGTACTTTTTTGTTTGAATTACATTTATTCTAATCAGGATTTGCTTTAATTACGTTCAAGAGTGAAAAATAATGAATTAATTTTAATTAGAAGGAAATTTACAGTGGTATAGTACGTTTTTCCCGACTCGAGTGCCGCGCGCAGCTTTAGATATTTTATTATTTACAGTGTATCTGTAATATTTATGGCCAAATTCAAGATAGCCATTTTGTTGCCAACATCATTAACTATTATATTGAGCATTTGAATAATCATTTTTGAAAAAACTCTACCTTTGCCATCAAACGAAAGCAGTGCGTATTCTTAAAAAAACGCATCTTGAGGTCTATTTGATCATATAACAGACTGTATTTATGTATTTGGACGTATAACAAGTACACTATATTAAAATGTGATTGATGGTAAAAACATGGACATAAAGATGATGTCTGTAAGTGCATTTATAACAAAGAAATTTAATATTTAAGTTGTCACTGTGCGGACGAAAAAATTGAGCGTCGGTCGTGTTCATAGCGTCGCGACGCTATGAAGGCGAACGAAATGTTGAGTTAATCAAGCTTAAAATGATAGCTGTGGGTGTTGGGAATCGAATGGTATATGTGAACCTTTGCCACTCCGATTGAGACAATTCTCGTGAATTTGGGGGTCTATCGGAACGACTACAGTCCCGAGAACACGAGTGGATGTGCAACCAACACCTGAGAGTTGTGAAGTGGCAGGTTGGATCTTCAAACCTAACCTTTGCACTAGCGAGTTAGTGATGGCCGAGATCTGTGACCCAGAGTCGATTACCGCACGGAAAGGTTGCAAAATCCCATTAGCATCGCTGATGAGCGCGCGAATCGTGCCCAATAGGACAGTTTGATGCGTGGGATTCGAAGCTCGGACTTGACATGAGAGAGCTTGAGGCGGCTGCTGACTTTGGCTTGAGGCGTGAGTCACTTCCTTAACCGAGGAGGGGGTGGAGTTCGTGTGAAGCATAGAATGGTGCTTGTTGCTACGGCACACAGAACACGAACTTTTAGACGCACATTGAGAACGCATGTGCGCCCCCATGCAATTAAAACAACGTTTCAAACGTCGCAGGGTGTCATAACGTTCATTGACAGCTTGACCTCGAAAAACATCGCACTGATACAAAGTGTGTGTTGACTTGCAGAGAGGGCACGCAAAAGGAGAGGAGACCACATTAGCGCGAGATGAGTCATGACTAATGTGTCTCGTACTAGAGTTCGGAACAGGTGCGGACGATACTAGAAACGAATTAACCTTCTTAGAGGGATGAGAACTCTTCGGTGACATAGTCGAGTTTTTGCCTACAGCACAAAGCTCCATAGTGCGAGACTGCTGTTCCAAAAATTCGATTAACGATTTATAATCAGGAGCTGAGTTTGAACAATGTTTAGTTTCGAAAGCTTTCCGAGAAGAGGAATCGAGATTGGCTAACGATAAACATAGCAGCAGAAAATCGCCTAAATCCGGAATATCTAGTGCTTTCAAAGCTTCAACCGAATTACGATGGACTTTGAGGAAGCTTTGAAGTCCTTCATAGGACGAATTCTTGAGAGGAACAAATTCAAGTATCTTCTGAACATAGACGCTGCCTAGAAGTCTCTTGTTCTGATAACGTGAGATAAGAGCATTTAATGCCAGAGGATAGCTTTCCTCACAGATTTGAAACTCAGAGATAATAGCTAGAGCTTGTTCAGACAACGAGGATTTGAGGTAATGCAACTTCTGCACATTACTTAACGATGTGTTTTCGTCTATCAGAGACTTGAACAGAGAGTAGAACTCGGGCCATTTGCAAATGTCACCCGCGAACTTGGGGAGGTCAATGACCGGCAGAGAGATGTGAGATTTCACAGAGATGGGGGCAGCCCCGGATTGAGTCACACTGACGGGCTGAGTCAACTTAACAGCCGCGAGGAACCTGGCTTTAGCTGCATAGAGAACAGTCTCAAAACTGTCTTGGACCTTATCGATTTCGGTGGGTCTCGCCGTGTCTTTTAACTGCGTGTTAATATCCGAAATTGACAGTTGGATGTCTTGAAAATCAGACTCCAACGCAGAGAGCTTGTCGAACCGAGGCCTACACGAATCGACATCAACGGGTTTTGATTTTAGAGAACGCGTCGTGTGTTCTCTGAACGCTAGCAAATACAAATTCACGACGAGCTACCAAACGGAGAACAAACGACAAAAAAACACGGAAGAGAACAATTCAAAACAGTGAGCACGGTTTATTAAATAAACACACGAGACAATAATAAACCAAGCAATGACGTGAACACAAGGAGAGAAAGAGCAGTTACGTAGGTAGACACGTCATTGCATACAGTGTATGAGCAAAAACGATGCGTGTATAAAATCACGCGAGACGAGAGCAAAAACACAAGAAAAATCACTAATATAATATGTGCTTTAGAGACAGAGAAAAAACACATACCAGAAAGAAATCGAGAAACAATTATGCACAAGACAATCAGACGTCGAATGCCTGAGAACGAACCAACGATATCCAGCGAGACATATCGTGACGCCAGAGAACGTGAACAAAAGCACGAGATATACAAAAATACACAGCAACTTGAGCGATTATGTTATACTTAAGACAATGAGAAAGAAGTGATGAAAATCCCAAATGAATAAGAGCCAAGTTTGCATCCGGTTCGGACGGACCAGCTTGTTTAGGCCGAGATGCCTAACCGAGATTTTAAGTGGACTGTAATTAGTTTTAATAGAGATAAGAGAGCAAGGAAGAACACAGGAAATAAAATGCAGAAGAGAACTTACATAAGAGCGTGATACTTCCTGAGACGGTGAGGTTTCCCCGACGTCCTTGGTTCGGATGGTGTTGAACTTCAAGGTGACGTGCGTCGTCGCGACGTCCAGAGCACAGACGTCGTGGGGGACAGGAAAGGATTACAGAACTGGCAAGTTGAAGAGTAGAGAAGTGATAAGAAACGGAAGAAACAGTTCAGAGAACTTATATTGCAGTAGTGGCAAAGACTGCACTCAGAAAGTAGTGCAGGGAGTACGAGAGAACTGAACTGGTTATGCCCATATACGGGCGAGAGTGATAACAGGTGCAGCGACCTTTCAGAGACGACAGCTAGTCGTGTACTAACCTAGAGATGAATGATAATATGAATGCAAACGGAAAATAAACAGAAAACGAACGTGATTGGCTGACCAAATCACATGACAAAACCGGGCAAAAGCACTCAAGTAAAAACCAAATGAAAAGATGAAAATACAAAAACAATGAAAATAAGCACTAAACAAAGCGACGAAAATACCAAAATATAATCGGCGCGAACAGCGACTAAAAAAAGCGTTTGCGAAGCTTCCTAGTAACATAAACGGTTTGGTGGGAATTTCCAGAATTGAAATCCTTGTTTTTGATTTCTCATTTCTTCACGTTTTGGACTTAGGCCTATGTCTCGCAATGGATCTTTAAGACTTAACTAGGAAAACGCCAAAGTCGTTGTTAAACGAGTGAGTGAGAGTGTTCAAGTGTTGAGTACCTGGAAACATCCCCTTTCCTCCCCTATACCTAAGGCTGGATCTAGCCCAGTATGGGGAATGATACCGGGTACTCAACACATGGCTCACTCACTCATTTAACAACGACTTTGGCGTTTCCCTAGTTGAGTCACTCGGGACACCGGTACAAGTGTTCTGACTTCTAAAACCGGTCCATCTGGTCACCTTATTTAAACTGGAACTTACTCTGCAACAATAATTATTTAAATTGAACATTCAAAATGCGAATCGTGTTCAAAATGTATTAGCGTGAAACATTAACAAATTTCCAAGATAAAACAAAATCACTAATTTTTATTTCCCATTAAACACCCCTCAAAAATAATATGTGGGTGTTAAAATATAAAAAAAGTTCTAACCAACGGGCATCGAACCCCAACCCTCCGTGTGGTAGGCTAAATGCTTACCACTATGCCATGCCAGCCATGCCAATCTCGTTCCGCTAGCTGCTACTAAACAAATGCTATCGATATTTTAAAAAATTACACTTTTATTTATTGTAGGCTTAAATCGCAATGGATCTAGCTGATTTTGTTAACAGTTCTCAATAAACTCGTACCGGATGTCTGTTTAAAATTTCAGTGAAATCTGTTCAGCGGTTCGGCTGATTTTCGACGTACATACAGATCATCAATGGGATCAAAGTCCATTGAGTAAAAATGTACCCAAAGCATCACAAAATCTTATTTGTCGTCCTAATTCGTAATATTCGGATCATTTGTGACAAAAAGAGTGGTCACATGATCACTTTCGTAATATTGAGGAAATTTATGAAAATGGGATAAAGGGCGCTTAATGTGATCAGATTTACATATATGGTGAAATTTTAATTTTGTAAATTAAAGTTTAGACCTTAATCCACAATACACATTAATATGGCGTTCTAAATATAATTTTGACTACGGATTTCTTTATTTTAGTTTTATCAACCCCTTTTAGTACACCCCCCCCCCCCTTTCTCCTATAAGCAAACAACTTTTTAGAGGGCTCCTCGGGCCAATTTTATAAGATCATTCTTCTGAGTGTTTTAGACAAAATTCTCGGCCCTATCACTTAACCCGTGACTGGTAGGCTAATCCTTCCAGCACAGTGAGCAAATTTGTGAAAAAAAAAGACAAAGGGTGCAACATCTAGTTAGATATACATATATGCTGATATATATTTTTTTTAAATTAAAATTTGGATTTTTATCTACAATATGTATTAATTTTGTAATCTTAGCATCAAATTTAGTTTGATTTTTGAATTTTTAAATATTTGAAAAATGCAATTTTTTCACCCCCTTCCACCCCCTTAACTGGATGGATTTTTTCATGGCTCCTCGAGGCAATTTTCTTATAATATTGTTCTGAGTACACAATCCAAAGTTCACGGCTCTACCAAAAAACCACTAGGGCCTAATTGTTAGGCTAATCCGACTAGCTATAGCCTATACCTTAGCAAGTGAAGTCAGAGTTGATGTGTGGCTCATTGGTCCAGCGGTTAGTGTACTTGCTTCCAAAAATATAGAAAGTTTGGGAATCAAATCCCGTTCCAGGCAGAAGTTTTTAGCTTCTGCCACGAACTTTGATCAATCATTATGAGGGTTATGTTGTGTACGTAAAGGTTGACTGCGGAGTCGTCTTATAATGATTTTGGAATACTATTTTAATGTCGATCGAATATTTTGATTTATCGGTATATTAGTATGAACGTGTAGATTTACGACAACAAATTTAAAAAAGCTATAAACTGACACGGTGGTGTTTTTGCACTGGGACAAAATAACATGTCAATGCTCTACACCGTACACCACAGATGGCAGGACAAAAAAGACAGTAATTCATAATTTTTCTGGTCCTTTTAATCCTGAATATACCAAGAAGAGTGTACCTTATAATATAAATCAGTCGTCACAAAATGTGCTGTTTGAATAGTGCGGGCTTTGCCGGCATGCTCACAGCCGATAAAATAGTCGTGTGCGAACGACAACCGACGAGACACCTAGCGGCGATCGTTCGTACCCAAGTGAGACCCACAATACTTACTTGGTCATCGGACTTTGTGATAAAACGCGAACTGAAGCAATCACCCAGCACAAAATTTCAATGATTACTTCACATCTTCTGCACATTAAATGTGTTGACTGGGATAAGTTTATTGCACTCATGGCTTTCGTTGATCCCGAGTATAAAATGCCTTGTAGGAAAACGATTATGGCTCGTATGAATCTTCCTTTCGAAAAGAAAGAAGAAGAGCTGATTGAAGCTGTTTCAGGTCCAGGTGTTGAGCCATGCTTCACGCTACATTCCTCGACCCCCGGCACAAGCATTTACCTACCCTTCCTGAATGCAAGGCTGCAGAAAATCATACGCGATGACATAAATTTAAAGCTGGATCTAATCGGGCCCACTGTCGCTTCAGTTGAACTTATATCAATAGAAACTAGACGACGAAACAAATCAACACACTTTACAACAGTTGTTGGGGGCATCCGACGCATCAGATGAAGAGGCCACTGTCCAATTAACAGACGACCTAACGTCTTACACATTAAATGCCGCACATATCGCCATACGACAATCCGCTCCAGCGGTAGAAGAAACATGGAGATATGGTTCCAAGATTGGCACGAATCGCCAAGTGCTACCTGGCAATTCCAGCAATGCCAGTGCCATCTGAGCGGATGTTTTCGACGGCTGGAAGGCTAGTGACAAAAATCAAAATGCGTAGCAGCCTCAGCTCAAAAAGTGTAGACATGATATTGTTTCTAAACAAGAACTAATAAGCCTGAGCACAGTAAAATAAAATGAGGAAAATGTGATGAATAAATAAATAAATCTATTTGATTAGGCCTACTTTAGTTATAGAGAGGGCAATTATATCCAAAAGCCTTCTAGAAGTCAATCGTACAACATTTTTAGGGTAGAAGCTGCCAACATGTTTTTTTATCTTAAGGCAATACTTCTTCATCTACGATGATGATATCAATGTTGGCAAAGTCTACTTTGAGTAGAAGTACCAAAAGGGTACCAAAAACCCAAATCTGGTACCACTTATTAAAATATTCAATTGCTCGTAAAATAAACATGCGAAAAATTTGAAAAAAATTCACAAATCGTAATAGATATCCAGGTTTAATAAGTGTAACCTACTTTTGGCCTAAGTGTAGTTTCTAGGGCTTAACTGCCACTTTTATCTCAATTTTTGTTCCGTAATTTTTGTACACAAATTTGTACATCAATATATCTCCTGATTGGAAAGATTTGGGATAGCAACATTTTACCAAAATCTGTCTATGTCTATGTATAACACGCTTGCCAAATCGGGCCCAGTTTCAACATACCAATCGCCGGATTTTAATTGTTTACTGAGACAATGCGTAACTAGATTTCTGTCGTGCTAATCCACTGCGGGTGCCGCCAGCGTCAACCCGCGGCGCTGATTGGCTCTCGGCCTTGGTCACCTAGCCTCCCTCCGCGGTCCACTCTACTCAGTCGTAAACGTAAATAATCATTGCGATTAGTAGTTTTTTTTTTTTATGGAAGTGTTCATTGCTGACAGTGGATCTTGTTATAAAAACCAGCTAGTTATGTGATATACCAGCACTAAGTCTACGTGATTTGAAGGTATGTAATCACTTACATCTTAGGCTTATAACACTGTAAGCCCTACGCTCATGTTCTATGTTAAAAACATGGAACAAACTCTCATTGTTTCAAAGTAAGGCCTAATATAAGCAGTGCGCGGAGTAGTGTATTGTGTTGGTGACAAGAAATGCTCAGCCACGCCGCTAGTAGACAGAGTGGCATATTACGCTTCAAGGTTATTTGGAGACTGTAATTTGACCACATTGTAACATAATAAAATAATTTTTGTGGGAAGCCTGCCCAGGGTGCAATTCGATGCAATTGATTTATAATTTTATATTGATTTGTTTAGTGACAGTACACCACTTCTCAAGAAAAAGTGCATTCTACTCAGTCAGTCCGTACACAACATAACCTAAGTTAATCACAAATTCAATGTTCTGTTATTATACCTTACCTTCTTCGCAAAAATCTTGATTGTAATTTCCCATATACAGTAAGATCTCTCTTATCCGATCTCCTCTTATCCGATGTTCCGTGTTAACCGAGCCGCAAAAAAAAAAAAAAAAAAAAAAAAAAAATTAAAGTTTTAAATACGTAAATAAAACATAAAAATAATTACAGACGCCGCGCCGCACTTTTTTAAATGTACTCGCATACATTTGTAGGCATGCCTTACGAGTGAGTGCAAAGAAGATAGATTGGCGATATATCTCGACTTTCGAGCAGTGTGCATCAGTGTACTGAGCGTATAGAGTTCAGTGGTCAGTGTGCGTCGGGCGCATCGCCGGTAAGCGTCAGTGCCACCCACTGAGCATATAGAGGTCAGTGTGCGTCGCGCGCCTGCGCGTGCGCATACGATCCAGCCATCTCACACACAGACAGCTGTTCAAAGATGGTCGTTGTGGAACTAGATGCAATCATGTTTCAACCGATTCACGAAATTCGTAATCACGACGCATTGAATTGTTATTCCTGGGCTTATCTTATTTCTTTCCCAGACTTATCTTGCGTCGTGAGCTTCAGCGCGGGCATAGTAGTGAGAGGTTTTCCCACATGAGAAAGAGAGCTAGGCCTAGGCCTATGTTTGCATTGTAGGCCTAGGCCTACTGCGTCGAGTTTAGGCCTAGGCCTAGGCCTAGGCCTAGGCCTAGACATACGTTTTTATTACGACATGTAGGCCTAATTGTGTACGTGTGTTCGTGAGCTTGAATTACAAGCTATTAAATCATTTAGTATACCCTGTATGAAGTGTATTGTGTGTATTTTATGTTCCTTTATCCATTACATGTGTCATATATCATTTTACCACATCAGGCTATGCTACGAGAGCAAATAAACAATTGATCCGCGCCATCCGAGTTTTTCGCAAATCCGAGGTGCCCCCGGTCTCATCCAACTCGGATAAGAGAGATCTTACTGTAGTATAATTTAATTAATTCAGTTTCTCACCTCTACGATAACGGTTCTTTTCAATTCCATTTAGATGTCTTGCACTTTTCATTGTCAGTATAACAATTCTAGTTAATTGGTTTTCAAATCTCATACAAATTATGTTTACTCTGTTCAATAATTATATTTTTTTGTATCTCTTTTGCATATTCCACGGAAAAACCATTAGTATAAGCATTAGTATGTATTAGAACTCTAGAAATAGTCAGTCATCTCATACCATGCACTTTTTTTCCTATGTCTATATATTTAGTTACATTAGTATTGCATCCAACGTTTTCTGGAATTATTGTATTCTGTTGTTGGATAACGCATAAATAAATAAATAAATAAATAAATGCCCCTCTTCAGGTGTCTAACTATAGATATGTTGCGGATATGACAAATTGTGAAGGGATGTCCGAGGGCTGATTAAGAGAACTCCAGCCCTTGCATTCGCATTAACGACTGAGGAAAACCTCGGAAAAAAAACATCAGTCAGGATTGCCGGTCTCGACGGGATTTGAAATCGGGTCCTCCTGAATCAGTTGCGGGCTTAGCGCTGGAACCAACACTGTCGGTACAATGTAACAATCAACATCGAACAGAAACATTGGTGTTCTTTCCAGGCCCCCACAGTTTCTTACACGTAACGTCGTATCGATAACACTAAACCAAGTCCATAAAGTCAGCCTCTTTCAACATTTTCCAGGGCATGTTCATGATTACACAAATTACTCAAATTACATGCATTATCATTGATAATGCATGTAATTTGAGATTATGAGTAGTCTTTTCATTTAGGCCTAATCAGTACATGTTCAATTTAAAACAAATAATTTGTTAATTACTTAACAGCATTATAATTAGTCAATTTTTTTCTTTTAGGCTAGTTTGAGCTTGTGTTATGACTGCATAGTTGTTTTCTGACAGTTACGACTTGAGCCCTTGTCTTATCTGTCAGTCGTCGAAAAATCGCGATTTACAGACACCATCAGACAAAGAAAAAGGGATATTTGTAAATGCTTTAAAAGACAGCGAAAAAGTCAACGATGTGAAATACGTAGTCGCGTTTGCTCGCATAAATAATGCAATATCTTAAGGTTTTCATAATATAATTGGCATATATTGTGTTACTCCATCAAGTAATTCACTCCATTGGCATATTAAGAGATGTCACTACCAAACTTTGATATGGAAAACTATCAAGAAACCCGAGGTTCTTTTACTGCTGAGGGTTATTTTGTTATTACATTTTAAGTTATTTTTAACACCAAGTATGTGCTATAATATTATCATTTTCCCCCAATAGAAACACCAAAAATATAACCCACACGAATTTGTGTGGAACATTACTGGGTGCGATATCACCCCTATTCTAATGACTACAGATGCTATTCCAGTTGGATGTGCTGAAGTTATTTCTTGTAGCTGCAAAATTGGTTGCTCAACTAATAGGTGTGGGTGTAAAAAAAAAAACAGGGATGCCATGCACTGATGCTTGCAAGTGTTTTGAACTAGAACGAGGATGTTCGAATATCAATGCAGGCATGATGAGACTTTGGATCTTTTACATTACATTTACATGCATTATATGCAACCGGCACTAATCAAAATAGGATAACAAAAAGTAAATTCTACAATAAATGTAAAATAAAATATTAAGATTTAATTCAATACTAAGCACGATAAATGGTTCGTGAAAATAAACAGAATCGCAGCAAGAGTTTTTGATGATTTTTGGAATATATTACACTATAATATGTACAATACTGTATTTCAATATTATTTAAAATGTAGTCACATAACTAAATAAATGTAATTCTCATACTGTGGTGAACCTAATTGATGCAACTCTTTCCAGAAATGGACGATTCAGATTGATCGTGGCACGTAATGTGTTGGGTTAAAACGGTTTGTTTGTCTACAACTCACTTCTTGGTATCTCACATGAATTAGTTTTAACGCATTCAACTATAATAAAACAGAATGACACAGACTTCATGCAGGTATAATGCACAAAAATATGAATAATTCTATATTTCAAACAAAGTTAAAATTTGAACTTGAATTTGAATTTGAAAGGTATTAATTGAGCGAGCGTAGCGAGCGTCTCCACTTAACTCTTATGGCTCGAATGTCTGTTTTATTTTGTTTGTTTTTTTTGTTTGTTTTTTTTTCTGTTACTGCTTCGGTACAGGTCGCACAGTTTCTCTGATCAACCTGAAATTTTGCACACATGTACATATCACCTAGGCGGGTTGCTGTATAGTTTTTGAACAAAATCCGATCGTTGGTTATAAAAAATAAAAAAAATAAAAAAAATAAATAAAATGTACCGATCGTTATGAAATTTTGCAGGGTCGATAAGTACAACATTCTCTCCAATTTTCCAAATTTTCAGCTAAATCGGTCAAGACCTTAAAGGGATCGTTCACCTCTTATGTATAGGTGTACCCAGACGTCTATTTACCTAAGTAGACTCCATTTACAACAAATTCTTTCTCGAAAATAATCATAATCACCATATATTAATTGCTAAATATGTAATGAAATTGACTGTGTTTTCGCCACTTCGCTGTACTGGCAACAACGCACGACACGACCTTGGCTTCGGAGTCCAGTAGCCAGTGTCGCGGCGAACTGAGTTATCGTATTGGACATTTAAAGATGCTTGGCGAGGGGGATATGACATGTAGTCAAGTGTGGCATACTCGCTTCAAATTAGGTTGAAATAAAAACGCATGCCATGTGTTATTCGGCTCAAGTGTCAAGTGTAGAGGTGTTTACGAAGTTATGTCGTTTTGACAATCGACTTGATAAGCGCACAGCGCACTTAATTTATACACATACAAAACCTTGTACACCTAGCCGAAATATATATATTTGAATTATTGCTAATAAATATTGCTTGAAAATGTGAATTAATATTAAGGATTAGGGTAACCATTCACATTTGCTTCCTTGCACATACTTTTTTCTTCTCTATTTAAACTAAAGTAAATTACTCTAGCCATCATCTTGTTGATTATGAACAATGTATTTAATATGTCCTGTAATTGCCCACACACGAGCATTATGCTTATGTGGGCTTCTCAAATGATAATGCATTTATAGAATTTTATTTCATTACTATTGTCATTTCACTCATAGATTATTTTGTTTCATCATTCATTATTGTTATTATTTTGACCTCAACTATGAGCTTTTATTGTACTGATTAACTTGTGTTATAAATAAGCCATGTAACCAATGTAATAAGCATTTTCTTGTGAATAAACATTTTTCTGATTGATTGATTGATTGATTACTGCCGATGCCAGTACGTTATTTGTTCATCCTTTTGTCGAATATGCTGTTGATGTGGATTTTTAAATCTTTGTTTGTGTTTGGAATGGTTCTTCTAATCTATATACCATAAGATATATTATGAGTGGGGTGTGCCTGCATACTCGAACGATATAAACAAAAAGCGATAAGCTAATGGGACTAAAAAGGAAGAGAATAAACATTAAACACTGCCCAGAAACCATAAGCAAACCTCTTCGTTTCGATCAATCGTTCATGATGACATTGAGGAGTGGTGTAATAGGAGCAAAAAATAAGAATGTTTATTATACGTTACAGGGCAAGCGAATTCTATTCAGTAGTGTTCGTGTAGAGTTTGTACACAAAGTGTCAAAATGTCAACCGACAAAGAGTCAAATTGTTGCGACGAGAGTGACTTTATTAGTGAATTGCTTGAACGTGAGTCGGCGCAGTGTATAATAACTAAGCATATAGTAGTTTTGGGCAGATGATAGTTTTCAAAGATGTTCTCAATATTTTACGCCACGAAAAGCTTTGGAAAAAACATCCATCAGTACAATAGAGAAACATTGATGTCTGGCGTAATAAAGTAAGCATACCTCCTCATTGTTTATGTCTACAATTACGAACAGAAACTGATCTAACAGGCAACATAATTTGTTATTCATTCTGTATACACAAGTGTGGTCATAAGGCGGCTTTAAATAATAAATATACGGAGTATTCCATGAGAAACTAAAATAAAATGCCGCTTGGGATAATGATACATTGTTAATCGGTTTTCGGATAGATGTAGTACATGCATAACGCGCTAGAGTTATTCGGGAAGGTTCGCGGATCGATCCTCAACACTGGCAATCCCGACATTTACATGATTACGGAACCTGCTGTTAGCTCATAGCGTTTGGAATTACTTTAATCATGTAATTTCACTTATTGTGGAAGAATAATTGAATTTTTTAAATGCTATAACCAAATCGCTTTTATTTTTTAAAGTGCAAGTAATTCTGTATCGTGTGTGTGTGTGTAAGAATCGCTATCGCGTGTATTATGTTGTTGTATAGGCAATACTTATTCAACTCCACTATTAGGCCTACCTGTCATGATTGGCAACATATAACTTTATAAGAACGTGCCAATATAATATGTATTCCATTAAATTGACGACAACAACGTATGTGTTTAAAAAACAGGTGTTGGTTTAACTGTAACGTATTGTTAATCAGATGATCGCAGGCCTTCCGCTTTGTTTTCAGTAGAACAGACTATCTCGATAGATAGACCGGGACCTGCCTCACGCGTTACTCGCCGCTAGTAGCTGTGCTGTGTTGCAACACCTCGCCAGCTTCGGGTCAGTGACGTCACTGACCCGAAGCGCGCCGATGGATTTAAAGACCCCTATTGACGTAGGTCTGGAAATATACACAATGAACTTAATTTTTATGTTCGTACTTGGTTTTAAGAATAACTTGTTAAAGAGGTGAACGAGCCCTTTAAAGACTTATTGGTAATCATAATTCGAAAAATGATGTTAAAAAATGAAGGAGGCAGTGAAGATACAAAGATACACTTTAGAAGGCATGACGTGAATTAGTACAATGCAAAGATGTTGGAATATCCAGTTAGGCCTACACTGTGTGGTGGGACTTATGGGAATGTCGTACTCGGGTCATGTTGCACGTACCAGTGCTCGCTCAACAAAGCGTCTAACTAAGCGTTTTCCTAGTACTCTTAGCGTAAGACTGTCAAGGTATGTCAGGTGGCTGGTTTAGATCTTAATTCTTGATTAGAGATATCATTATTATTTACTTCATGTATAATTTTTTTTTAAATGTAGGCCTACCCTAGATAGTAAAACAAACAAAAAAGGATTTCTCGATTTCCAAAAGTGTAAGTTTTGAAGGTGAAGGAGCCATTTATGGTATTTCCAACATCAAAATTTTTAAAAAATGATTTCTTAATTTCAAAAATTTTGAGTTTTGGAGGTGAAGGAGTCATTTTTGGTTTTGCCAACATTGTTTTTTTGAATTCAGCATGGTTGAATTAGTTTAAAAAGCATTTTTATTTGCTTCTACCCATTAACAGCATAGACTTCGAATTTTGCAGATTGAATTGCCTATCTATTAGTACCCTGTTGATATTTTATAATATTTTGCCTGGTGAACACATAAAACCAAGAAACTAGGGAGTTTCAATTAGCAATTAACCAAACCCAAACAGCAAAACACCCTGTTCTTTATTACACATTGTTGTTGGCTCGATCCAAGACGCAGGACGCTGGCTGACCGCTGCAGAGAGTCTTTATCGCCGGCACAGTGCATGGTAGGCAAAGGCATAGACCTACATAAAGTCATTTTAAAAAACATGTGCCTTTGATTTACATTGATTGATCCTTGAACAATAGGCTACCGGTACAGTAAAACATGAATAGGCCCGAAAAGTAGTCAACTGTCAACTGAATACCTTTAATTTGAGTATAAAATGCATTTTAATCAACCATAAAATAAAAATAAATAAAAAAATGCATTTAGGCCCATTGGAAAGAAATAACGGGTTATCAGTTAACCGCAGTTAATTTTGTTGGTTAGGCCTAATCGATTAGCTAATTAACGGATTTATCCCACCCCTACTAAGCCGAAGTAATTTTTTTTTTAAATGGGGAAAAAATCTTAGTTTAAAAAAAGAAGAAAATCCTTAAATTGCGATTTTCATGAGAAATAATTTTTGATTGCGCTCAAATTTCACACAAATATATTAAATCATAAAATTAAGGTTCTGTGGAAAAATCATTGCAATCGGATAAAGCATGTAGGTGTAATAAGTCGAAGAAATGTTTTAAAATTTAAAAAAAATCGTAAAATTGCGATTTTCATGAGAAATGATTTTTCGATGGCGCTCAAAAAAGTCACAGTTTTAAGTTCAGAGATTTCGAAGGCTTCCACAAAATTTCATCGCAATTGGAGTATCGGTTTAGCCGGAATCGTGTTAACAAACAGCCAAAAATACAAAAATACAAAAAAAAACATTCCGGATTTTTTTCTCCAGTGTAGTGAAATGGAATCTTCGCTACGCTCATCCAACAAAGGCAACATTCCTTTTCCGCACATTCATGCTATCCCCACTACTACCCCTTGTAACGAAAGCATCTGTATTCTTTCGTTGGAGCTAGTAAGTAGGATAAGTAGGCCTACATAATACTAGTATATGTACGGTAGGGTATTCAACTTACAATAGTCTTACGATCCTTGAGACAGGAGATAAACGTCTTGAAATCAAATATGTTACGGGCTTTTAAAGCTGATATTTGGTTAGTAAGTTTTTCCATCCAAGTCCTCTGCTTTCCCTTGAGGAAAATGTCGATGTTGATCCCATCTTTTTCCAAGTTTGACTTTGAAATTTCGATGATCAGGTCGACACAACTGGAGGAAACCAATGCTCGCGTGTCGGGACCAGAGTCATTGCTCGCACGGTACGCCTCCAGATTATCCAGACCCTGAAACAAGTAGGGTCAGTCTAAGACATTTCGTAGGGTACCGAGTACCGACCTACTTGGTTTAAAATTATCATTATACATTGCACCCAACAATAGGCTATGTTTCAAAGACCATTAATATAGCATACATAAACTGAAAAGTAACTTTCTCCCTAGTTATTTTGTCAGTTTACAAAAACCAAGAAAAGATGTTCATAGTCATTTCACAAGAAACAATGATGGTTTTAATTTTAGAAGAGTAAAACAACACAGCACACACAAAACTCTCTTATGTGCAAGGAAGATTGCACATTTAACAACCTCCCCAAAGAAGAAAGGCAGCAAGAAACTTTAAATCAATTAGTTAAACTAGGAAGCTTCGCAAACGCATTTTCAGGCTCGTTGATGGATGAGCGTAATGTTTTTAAACAAAAAAATGCGTAAAATGCTATTTTCACCAGAAATTATTTTTCGATTGCGCTCAAATTTCACACCAATATATTAATTTATAAAATTATGTTCTGTAAAAAAAATCATTACAATCGGGGAAAGCATGTAGGTGTTATAAGTCAAAGATATGTTAAAAAAAAGCAAAAAATTGCGATTTTCATGAGAAATTATTTTTGGATTGCGCTCAAATTTCACACCAATATAGTAATTCAAAACAATAAGGTAATTTGAAAAAATCATTACAATCAGATAAAGCATGTAGGTGTTATAAGTCGAAGAAATGTTTAAAAAATATAAAAAATCGTAAAATTGCAATTTTCATAAGAAATAATATTTTGATTGCGCTCAAATTTCACACCAATAAAGTAATTCATAATAATAAGGTACTGTGAAAAAATTATTGCAATCGAATAAAGCATGTAGGTTTGTCGAAGAAATGTTAAAAATTGAAAAAAATCAAAAAATTGCGATCATGAGAAATGATTTTTTGATTGTGCTCAAATTTTACACGAATATATTAATTCATAAAATTTAGGTTCTGTGAAAAATTAATTACAATCGGATAAAGCATGTAGGTGTTATAAGTTGAAGGAAGTTTTAAAAAATCAAAAAAATTGTAAAATTGCCATTTTCATGAGAAATAATTTTTCGATTGCGCTCAAAAAAGTGGCAGTTCTAAGTTCAGATATTTCCAACGCCTCCAGAAAATTTCATCGCAATTGGAGTATTGGTTTATCCGAAATCGTGTTAACAGACAGACAAAAATACAAAAAAAAAACATTCCAGATTTTTTTCTCCAGTGTAGTGAAATTGAATCTTCGCTTCGCTTGCTACGCTCATCCAATAAAATGAAGACAATATGCCTACATATTGTCATACCGGCCTCACCTAGGATCCAGGGCCTGGATTATTCAAAACGTTCAACTAAGATTTGTCTTAGAGCTAAGACGTGTCCTAACTAAGACACCGCTAGGACATTTCAACTAAGACGTTCCCAAGACGTCCTAGTTAAGTCACGCCCTATTCTTAAAGGTGCCTAAGAAAATCTCAGACGTGTCCTAAATATTAAGACAAAGTAGCATTACGTCATAGATGACGTCATATATTTGACATTTTGGACCAATAAGGAGTAGTTTACAAAAAGCGTACAAAATTTGAATTTTCTTCTGTAGTCGGGTTTGTTGCCTATAGTGAGGGCATTTAGCAGAAGAATAGAGCAAAATGTGATACTATTTTACCTTAGGTAGAGAAATCAGAAATTTTCCGCTCTTTCATTTAAAGAACACCCTAAAAATATGTAATGGTAACTTTGAGCGGCAGGGCTGCCCAAAGGTAAAAAAAATCCAAATTTTTAGAATAAGCAGAAAAAAGGTGTGAAACGGGACTAGGAAAATTGGAAATTTTCCCCTCTTACACAAAAACACAATTTTAAAATATCGGGGGATAATTTTGGGTCACAGGGGTAACCGAAGTGCGGAAAGTCAAAATATACAGATTGCCTGAATAATGGTGCAATTAGGACTTCACTAATAGGAAATTTTCCACTCTTTCGTCAAAACACAATTTAAAAAAACTCGGACAGTAACTTTGGGTCCCAGGGCATTCCAGAGGGGGAAAGGAAACTTATCGGACTTTGGATATCTCTGGGGGCCCAAAATTATCGTCCGATCATTTAAATATGGCGTTTTTGTGAAAGAGCGTAACATTTCTAGATTAGTCTAGTCCAACTTGCACCATTATTCTCTTACCAGTAAATTTTTACTTTTCCCACTTTGGTTAGCCCTAGGGATCCAAATTACTGCCCAATTAAAAAAATGTGTTTTTGTGAAAGAGTGGAAAATTCAGCTTGTACTAGTCCAAATATTTCCAATCCTCAAAATTTGGAAATTTCAATCACCCCTGACAGCTCACGCCCCAAAGTTATTATCAGATTACTTCGGAATAGTGTTTTTATGAAAGAAAGGAAAAATTCCTGTTCAGAATTTTTTCAAACTTTCGACAGCCCTAGGGCCAATAGTAACAATCAGTTTATTTGAGGATAGTCATTAAAGTGCGAAAAATGTTATATTTTTCAACCAAAAAAAAATTGGTACCTATAACAGTCCACACTATTACTATAAAATATTGCATTTCCTGGTAGGCATAGATTGACCAAATTTAATAACTTTAAAATATTAAAATTATAAAAATGTCAATGTACCAAAGATATGATCAGTTTTTTCTCACATTTTCTCTTAACATGGGAATGGGTTTTAGATTGTATCATCTACATTATGATTACTTATTAACAAAACCAAAATTACATTTCAAAATGTTTTGATCCTATTAACCAAACGTCCCTTCTACAACCACTTTTACTCCATCACCACCAACACTTACTAGTTACTAGTAATGGCCAGCACTAAATAGTGAATTACCAATAGTAAATTTGTCATGTGGTACATTGTAGATAGTAATAGTATAAATAATAAAATAATAAAAAATAAATAATAGTTTACTGGGTCATTTGATATGACACCCGTGCTCTATTCTACACGTTAATGATTCAAATTACTCATTGAAATAATGTTCTTACATGTATGTTATGGTCCAATCAACCTACTGTCTCTTTACAACCCCCACCCCTAATGCTGTATTTAAATTTTACTAGAAGTAATCAGCACTAACCAGTGACTTACCAGCATGTTGCCAATAGTTCTACACCTTTCACCTTAATACAGACCCTATTAATGACTATTCATTTGAACACTTTTGTGTCATGAGTGAAACAAAAATCATAATAAAACTTTCATAAAAAAATAAAAAATCATAATGTTTAGTCAATAGCCCCTAATATGGCATTATGTACAATTTGTATTTGATAGTGGGTTACACAAACTGCAACACATTCGCCATTAGGGACTACACAATTTAATGTTTACTACAGCTAAAGCATGTACTTGTACACTGGTTTCAACTTTCAAATTATATTTTACAATTTACTATTTTTTAAACATTATAGTCATAATAATTATCATCAAACATTAATTGACCTGTAGCAATCTACAGTAGGCCAATATTGTCTTTACTTGGTATATGAGTTGATATTCATTTATATTCGTAATTTTATATTATTTGTTTTAAATTGCTTTATACGTATTAATTGTTATATTCATCATTACCGGTATTAATTTTTATATTCAATGCTGACTACTATTATTAGAATTGTATAGTAAAATTGTAAATGTGATGGTTAGTACGCTCTATTTGATATTGAATAATAATGTTCTTTCATTGTTAATTTTCTCATACTACCTCTGAAATTTTTGCAGATTTAGTAAAATTAAATTTCAAATTTACTGTAGCAAACAACAATATAGATCATTTAAATTTCAAAAAAAAAACTGGGTAGGCCTATAGGGTGAAATTATTTGTAAACAGAGGGGCCTACTGTAGGGCCTCAACTAGCTACCATCAGGAACATTTTCTTACAATATTTAAAAAAAACATACCCAGGAATATACTAATTTTTTTCAATGATCCTTTTCCCAATTCTGTCAAAGAAGGTAAGTAGGTAGGCGTAAAAACTAAAATTGATGGAAATGCATAAAAACATGTAGGCCTAGGTACGCATACTCATTGATGAATTATATGTTAACTGTTGTCCCAACCTGTAGACAAACACATCACCAATTTAATGAAAAATTTCAATCTTTTAACCAAATTTTTGTTTTGGTGGATAGCATAGGACGGTAGGCCTACTACCGGTATGTACTTGGTACTATCTTGTTAAAGGAAATTACTATTAGACATTGTGTCCCTTCTACTCAAAATAACCCATTGAAGTATTTATGACACTCATGCTATGAGTAGTGTTTCAAAAAATACAAAGACGCTTAAAAGCGGAAACAATTTATTTTACTTTTTTAATACAAATTTATACTTTAGAGTACCGGTAGTTAGCTGACAGTGCTTACGAGCCCTACTATACCACTTACTTCAAAATAGTTGACTATAAATTGCTTATTTTATTCTGTCTTTGTCACAGAATGGTACAACTGAAAAATATTAGTGTGGGGAATTGAATTGGAAGTGGGTTTCATTTTTGTAGTAGGCCTAGTCATGTTGGTTTGTTTGGTAGTTATTTTTTGGCAACCATGGTTAAACTCTACAAATGTGCTTATCTTAATATGTTGACTATTTATTACTAACCAATCAAATTATTCAATTTTAAGCAAATATTTTAGACATACCGGTTCCTGCCTATATAACAGAACTTATAATTATAAATGTTATAATATGTCATGTATGAACAATATTTTACAAGATAAAATATGTGTTTAATCTGGATCAGGATGACAGGATCGGTGGCTGGACCCCTCCAGCTCCCAGCTCCAGTAGTCCTCTCCCAGAGGCTGTCCAATGAACCTCTTCACTTCCGTTAAAATAATTTTTACTACTTGTCCACATTAAGGTGAAAGAATATTCTCCCAGATCGCCGTGTTGGAGTTTCGTCGGTAAAGAAGGTGCCTATTTAACTCGCAAATGGGCTGGCTTCAAGTATTTTTCAGATTTTTTCACGATTTTACTTGGTTTTCGGGGGAGACTCACTAGGTGAAACTGGGGGTAAACTTTTGTTAGACTTTGGAGAGGATTTAGTCGTCTTTCAACCGCGTCCGAGGTAGCTACCTGCCCTTTCAAAGGCCCAGCTCAAGCCGGAACAATGCACGTGGAGATTGGAAACCTTTTCCAATCTATTGTGATCAAAGTAATTTATTCATCGGACATTTTTTTGTAGCATTACAATTAATGAATAACGTGGTTCAAATATGTAGCCCGAGTTATGAAATGCGTTTTTTTGCTGATTGTCTACGATCAAAACTGACCGATTTATAGAGACAATTGTTGTTATTGTAAGCCATATCAAATATCAACATTCAATAAAACAATGATCCGTATCTCGGTCAGTTCTGATCGTAGACAATCGGCAAAAAAACGCATTTCATAATTTGAGCTACTGCTACATAATTTAAATCCAGTGTTGTAAAGTAACTGAGTAAAAGTAATTGAGTAAAAGTAATTAGTTACTTTTTGAGTAATTGAATTACTGTTTCAATTACTTTTATTTTAAGGTAACTGTAACTGTAACTGAATTACTTTTAAAAGTAATTATACTCAGTTTTAGTTACTTTTTAACAGTTACTTTTGCCAACCATGCTTGTTTACAGTTCAGTAATATATAAATAAAATAATATCACAACGTCTGAAACTAAAACAATATTTTTAATTTATGATGTTTTTTTATTTTATTTTTTTTGGTAGGCCTACCTCTAGTATGGAACGAGATTTTTCTGCTGACTCAACTTGCATTCCTATTGCTGAATTTGTCTTGGTCAACATGACAACAATAAATCAAAGCAACTGCTAGTTGCAACGAAAAATTGCAATAAATAGACAATTCATTTGAATTCTACTATAGGCTGCTTCGCGAACGCTATTTCCAGTAGCGCTGATTGGTGAGCTTTTTATTTAAATATTTCTGTCCAATGATTACGTTTTTAAGTGAGATCTCATTACTTTTTCTATAGTTACTTGATGTTATTTGTTAATTATACACGTGTAAAGGCTTATATTAAAACCTTTATTTCTATGAATTTTGACCAACGTTTTCAACTTTTTTTAAAAAAAAGGCACTACATCACCATAATCTTAATGTCAATGTAAAATATGAACGATGTAGCTCTACTCGTTTGGTCAGAATCGGCCCAAATGTTACGAAATTACATATCGTATTATGAACCGGGAAAAAATCTTAAAAGTACGATTTCTATGAGAAATATTTATTAAAATGTCTCTAAAATCATAACATATATTTTCAGTTATTTTAAACGTTCCCATAGTTTCATCAAGATCGAAGCAGCCGTTTGCTAAATATCACGAAAAATCTCATTAAAAATCGAAAAAAGTCGTAAAAGTACGATAATCATAAGAAATATTTGATCGATTGTACCCAAAAACGTGGCAAGTCTAGTTCAGAGATTTTGAAGGTCCCCTCAAATTTTCATCAAGATCGCATATTATGCCGTTTGCAGTTAGAGCGCGAACAAACAGACAAACAAAAAAACAAAAACAAAAAAAACATTTGAGACAATTTTTTTTTAGGGGGGGGGGGGGGTGTCATTGAAATAAAAGTCTTTGATTCGCTCATCCAATTAGATAAATGTCTGCAGAATCTAAGATATTGAAATAAAAACCCATCAGAAGATTATACAGTAGAATGTATTGAATTTAGTTTCATTCCTTCGTGAGTAAATATTTGTTGCACTTTTTTATGTTGGCATTTTGGCGAAAACCAAGCTGACAGCTGACACTACACAGTGCTTCTTAGTTTTTCCTATTATTCTTACAGCTTTTTTTTTGCATGACAAAGATCCGATGAAAATTGTTTTAGAAGTATTACCCCACACTATTAATCCATAGCTCAAATGTGACTCAATCAGGGCATAGTATAACTTACTATCAATAGCAAATTCCTATCTGAATGTTTTCATTTTACGTAGTATACATAATTAAGCGAGCGAAGCGAGCGTTTCCATTTGACTCTGCCGGAAAAATTAGTCACTGGTTTTGTTTTGTTTTTTTTTTTTGTTTGTTTGTTTTTTTGTTTTTTTGTTTTTTTGTTTGTATGTCTCGCGATAACGTTCGAACGGAGGCTCGGATCGAGTTGAAATTTTCACCATCCGCAAGCTTTGTTCTCGATTGAATGCCATTAGTTTTGTGGCAAAATCGTTCAAAAAGTTAAAAAGTTACATTAAAGTTAATCGAAAGTTTTTTTTTCAAACTAACCGGCGACAAAATCTGAGATAGCCAAATCATTTAGAATGTCCGTCCGGTCACGAATATGTTAATTTTAGTTTGATCCGATAAGTAGTGTAGATGGAAATTACATAATAACAAAAGTAACGTTGCCATGGCAACGAAAAGACGCGCGAAGTTTCTAATGCACTGCCACCTAGAAGTAATCAAAATACTTTCGAGGAAGTAGTCTATTATTTGTCAACAAAGAGTTTAAATAGTTTTCCCAAGGAGTCAAGATCCTCTAGATGGCGGTGGATTTTAAAGTAAAGATTTAAACACGGGTTTACCCAAATACCTTGGCAATAATAAATAATACTGGAAACGCGAACGTCGTAAATTTTTAAATTTAAAAAAATGTGCAATGTGGGTCTAGCTATAGCACGTGCTCGCTTATCAACGCGTCCAACTGAGCGTTTCCTAGTATATAATATTAGAGCTTATTTAGTTTGCTACATAATCGGAGTGGATGTCCCACGATAAGCAGTTGTCAATGTAGAGCCCTCAGAACTAATAATTATAATAATAATATAATACGTAATTAATGTAATGTCTTCACCACATCACCTGATACAAATATTTTGCTCTTCCATATTTTTCAAATTATCAATATCAGATTATTTGGTTTCACCCGCTATGCTTCTTCGTTAAAATTAATAAAAACGATCTTTTCTAATGTTGCAATATTTTCATGAGCAAGGGTTGGTGGTTGAATCATCAGTAGTATTATTATTATTTTTAGGATTATTGTTATTAACTTTAAAAATATATTGATTGTTTTGTTCCATAATGAGTAGTAGTAATGAAAATGAAGGATGTTAGTCTATAAGCCTGAGTAATAACTAATCGTACAAAAAAAACATTGTGTAATTATTTTTAGAAAAAAAATCTGTTCGTCATGATTTTAGTAATGTATTTTTATGAAAGTAACTTAAAAAGTAACTCAGTTACTTCATAAAGTAACTGTAACTGTAACTGAATTACTTTTACAAGCAAGTAACTGTAACTGTAACTGAATTACTTTACAAAAGTAACTTTTACAACACTGTTTAAATCACGTTATTAACCTATTGTAGTGTAAAAAAATTGTATGATGAATAAATTATTTTGAAGACAACAGCTTGGAAATGGGTTTATAACAGGTATAAAATCCCAAGTTCACTCGTGTACACAATACGTGAGAGAGCAATCTGTGTCCTCACTATCGGATGGAGAAGATTACGAATTGCGAAACCCTTTCAGTCATCCTAGGTCTTCGGCCTACCCATCCATTCTTGTCGCATTGTTCAAATGAACAAAAGAAACCACAACGTTTATTACAGAGAGGCTTTTTTATGATATGTTTATTTCTTCTTTCCATTATTAATATGCGAATATTTCAATGCTCAAATCATTTTGATTTTTGTTCCTACGATAAAAATTACGGTAAATATCATAATAGAGATAAAATACTATATCATTCTAGTGTAACACAATAGGCGTAATTTTTATCGTAGAGACAAAAATCAAAATGCTTACCACATAGAAAATGTTCACAATAAAATACTGCAAGTAAAAAAATAAAAAATATTATAAAAAAAGCTTTGCTGTAAAAAGATTGTAGTTTCTTTTATGTGTTTGAACAATGAGACAAGGGTTGAAAGGCTGACAAGTTGAAGACCCCTCGTGCAACTGGGCCCTAGCGCGGGGGGAGGGGGGGGGGACAAGGATCCATACCAGTGATCAGCGATCAGGTTATCCTTTATTTACTTCAAAAGATAGTAATGCGATTCGCTAATGGAACAATATACACCACGAACCCTGCATTCCAGGTTCGAATCCTAGCTTGGGCAAGGATTTCGTGTTTATGTTCTTCGTTAACGAAAATATGAAATTCGAATATAAAAGTACTCGTGAGGTTCTTATTCGAGACTCTAAATCGTCGGTCCGTTACCGCCATCGGCAATCCCGACTAAAGTATTTTTCCGATGATTTCCCCAGTCGTGAGCACCACTCGCAAGTTCCTTTCAAACTATATCTACATATCGTTCTAGTTTTCCATCTAAAGAGGTGCCAATCAGGAAAGAAGGAAGGTGATCATACAACCTAGAATTCTTACAAAATGTTATTATTATTGCTAGTGCCGTGCATTCCCGTGGGATTCATCATAATATACCTACACCATTGCCAACATTCCTTGGTCTTTTGACGTTAGGATAGGCGAGAAGACAATCGCATTACAAACACTAGTAAATTGTTTGATCCCTCTTTATAGACACATCAAGTAGTGGTTTAGTTGTAAAATTCAGATAATAGTCAAAGCAATTATCCAATCACAAATTCATGCATTGTCTACTGTATAATAGTCTATGTATGAAACATTGTAACTACAATAAACCATCAACACAAAAATCATTAATTCTATTTGTTGTTCGTTTACAATGTAGATAAATATTAAAGAGTTTTATGAAATATGTGTAATGATGACAGAATCATACATAATAAATTGTGTAATCTCTCTCTGTAGTCACAATGAAGTGAAATATTCACAGATTTCACGCCGAATCGAACAGTAGGCCCTACCCAAGTTGTTGGATGAGCGAAGCAAAGACTTCAATTTCACTTTCGTTTTTTTTCCACTTCTGTTACCCCTGTTCTGTTGTTGTAGAAAAATAGCTCAAGTGTTTTGTTTTTGTTAGTTTTTTTGTATGTTTGTTTGTTCTCTCTCTACCGGGCAAACGGCATAAAATGCGTTCTTGATGAAAATTGGAGGGGACCTTCGAAATCTCTGAACTTAGACTGCCACGTTTTTGAGTATAATCGAAGAAGTATTTCTTGTGATTATATATGATATGATATTGTATGATTATATATAAAGTTGAAAAAGTTTGCCAGAATCCATAGAATAAAGGTTGAGTTTTTTTAGGTATATAATAACAACAAGTAGCAATAGCAGTGGCGGCTTGACCTATACCCTGACCGCCTACCTGCCAAGGGTGGGTGGGCCAGCGTAGCTCGTGAACCCACCCACATATTTTGTCTTAAGAAAAAATATTGTTAGTATAAAAATGATGTGTTGTGCAAAAGCAGCATTGTGTTTTGTAAGCCCTGTACGGTATTATCGTCTACGAGTCAATTCTAATGATACAAAGACACCGCACTATGAGACAGTGATGTTTGAATTCGTTGTTTTGTTATCTAGTTTGCCAATGCAGCTGACTGGGTGGTCAACTGTAAGGTGGCCTGGTGGCGTATCGGGGGTTGCGCAGTTGCGCTGCGTCTATCTTCTATCTCGTTCTCGGGACAAGTAGAGTATATATACTCTTTATGTGATTTGTTGTTTTTCTTCAGCAAACAAGAAAAAGGCACGGAGGGCTAGAAATCTAACGAACAAAAATTGAACAACATTGAGAATCATAGAGCGGAGTGCCCTAACTTACAAGTCACCACTGAAACAACAATTAGAAGAAATTAAAAAGTTGTAAATATGGTTGGTGTGGGTATATTTTAAGTGCATTTTTATTAATTGGTGGAAAAAGTTGGAAAAAGTAGGGTTTTTAATGAAGAAAAACATTTATTAGCTTTCATTCTGCTGCTCTAAAACGCGCAGATTGCCGCCAAACATGGCCTTGAAGTACAAAATTTTTCCCCCGTTTATTGTTCGCCCCTCCTAAGTTGCTTTTCACCACTGGGTATGGGCGCCCGAAGGAGGGGGCAAGGAGGGGCAGTTACCCCCATGGCCCCGAGCAAGCAGAAGTGCTAATTTGCCCTCATTTGATGTGTAGATTTATGATTAAACTTGTAGTATTTAAAATGTGCATGGAAAGACGATTTCATTACTGATGAACGTTTGTTAAATTTAATGGTTGCCAATTTTCTGCGAAATAAGTAGCTTATTATGTCTTTTGCCTGCTAAAGTTCGTCTTGAGTTTTGAAAAGAATACCACTCCATGGAATAACGTGAGTATTGACTGTCACAATAAAAGGCTAGCGAAAGCGAAAATGTGAGGTGGGGTAAAGTCATGTTATCTCAGTGGACATAAAAGCTTATATTCGTTCAACTTAATGTTGGGAATCTGATGCTTTTGACTGAACGACAAAAAATGGGACGTAAAATATTTTGAATGTTTTTCTAGTTTTGAGTGTCGACTGCACAAAAATTACGTAATTTTGGTAATGAATTCAGCCCACTGCTTTTTTCCAAAACCCACCATTCTAAAAACCTGATTTTCAAAATGTTCGCCTGCGGCGCTGTTGCTGGGGGGCTCTGCCCCCTAAACCCCCCGTGATGGCCCAACGAATGTACGAGTTGTAATATTTTCCCCCTGCCAAAATTCCTGCGGGCGCCCATGTCACTGGGTGGTGCAGGCACATATGGATGGGGGAATTCCCCCCCCGATTTTTACCCCTCCAATTCAGAAGAATTATGACCGACAATTTCCCATTATTGTTGGACGTGATCGTGAACATAATGATATGCATATTCAAAGGTTGTGTTCACTACTAAAATTCTTATTTTTAGTTTTATAGTTTTTACTGTACAAAAAAGTCACTAATTTGGAATAGCATAAACCCACTTATTTTTCTTAGAACGCACCAAAACCACTCTAAAAAACTGATTTCCAAAATTTTCGGCTGCGGCGCTATAGTTGGGGGGAGCCCCCCCAAACCCCCTACGCTCCTGGGGTGGTGGGTGGTACAGAAACCATCTGGCACCGGTCATATTGGAACCTTCAGGCCGCCACTGAGCAATAGAAACTAGACAACAATCATCTACAATGCGTTCAAAAAGCACTTGCAAAAGTAAAGAGATCCCACGCAAACTAAAAACTTACAAAAAAGCTCATCCATCATCGCGACTAAAAAAAGCAGCATCATAATAGATTTTATATTAAATCATAAATCTGAATAACGGTATGAAACAAAATATTATTATGATAATATTAGCCTAATAATAATTAGAAGAAAACTTATAATTTTGTTGTGACTCAGTCACTCACTCACTCACTCACTCACTCCACCCTCGTCAAACATCAAGGTCAACTAGGGTGTGGGATGGCATCAATGTAGGCTTTCCGTCTACGATGAGACAGGTCCGCATTTCTACATATTTTATCCTAGCCCAGGCATTGGGAGGAAGAATGGAATAATTTTAAGAATAAGAGGAACTCAGTACTAACTAAGTATGCTCAGGAAAGCAAAATATGACTATTATTTTAGAAAAATAGATCAAAACAAAGGGGATGCAATAAAAATGTGGAAGACACTGAAAAGGCTTGTGAATGATGGAAGAAATAATGAAGGAATAAATGAACTTGTATTAGAAAATGGAGTTGTGGAAAAAAATAGCAAAAATATGGCAAATAAGTTTAATACATATTTTGTAGACAGTGTAAATAATATTGTTGAGAGTTTAGAATCTAATAAAAAAGGCATAGGCCTAGAGAATGAGACTGGTATCAATATAGAGGACAAAGAAACTAATGATTTTAACTCACTAAAAAAAGTACATAGTAAGTTTGATAGTTTTAAACGGATAACGATCACTGAACTTAATAACATTGTATGTTCATTGAAAAATAATGGTGGTGGTACTGCAGATGGGATATCAGCAAAGTTAATGAAGGATGGGTATCCTGCTATCAAATATAGATTGTTAGGGTTGATCAATATGTCATTAATGCAAGGTAGGTTCCCATCAAAATGGAAGGAATCGTTAATTGTGCCTGTACCAAAAGTTTCCGGTACAAATAAAATTGAAGAATTTAGGCCAGTAAATATGTTACCGATATATGAAAAAATACTGGAGTTGGTAGTTCATAAACAATTGGAAGAGTACTTTGTAGAAAATAAGTTTCTACTAAAAAACCAATCGGGGTTTAGGAAAGGCCATTCATGCGAGTCAGCAGTTCAGTGGTTGATAGCTGAATGGACAAAGGGATTGGACAACAATAAGTCTGTTATTGCAGTGTTTCTGGATATGAAACGAGCATTTGAGACAGTGGATGGAGCAAGATTATTAGTTAAATTAAAACATATGTATGGAATTGATGGCATGGTATTCAAATGGATTGAGGATTATTTAACTACCTAATAGAAGTCAGAGAACAAAATTTTTGGGGGAGATTTCTGAAAAAGTTGATGTAAATGTAGGGGTACCCCAGGGATCCGTATTAGGGCCATTTCTCTTCTTGGTATATATAAATGATGATATTGTGCGATGTGTAAAAAAATGTTCCCTTAACGTGTATGCTGATGATAGCCTACAGTAATATTTTTCTTTGGCACTGACTTAAAGACTATGTATGATACGATGAATGATGAATTGAGGGTAATTATGTATTGGTTAGAAGAAAATTGCTTGAAACTTACTGTAAAAAGTCTAAAGGAATGTTTGTGGGTGCTGGCAAACTAAAAGGGTACAATGGTTGGCCTGCAGAAGAAAGACAAATTATACTTAATGGTGAGATAGTAGAATTTGTGGAGATATTCAAATATTTAGGAATAATTTTAGATAATAAGCTTAATTTCAAAGACCATGTTGAATATGTTGTAAGTAAAATAAGTAAAAAAAATTGGATTTTTATGCAGGGTTAGTGAAAATTTGTCCTTAAACACAAGACTGATGATATAGGCCTACAACACAATAGTGAAACCACATTTCACATTTTGTGTAACTGTTTCTTTCTCGATTTGGTTGATCGGGAAACACTCCCGTGGGTGTAATTGTTTTTATTTACTACAATTCAGAAATTAATTAAATTATTAAATTGCTCTATCAAGCATTTATAACTGATATTAGTAGATTACAGGTGCTACAAAATAAGGGTATGAGAATAATATTAAAATGTGGAAAAAGAGTACCGGTAAAAAATATGTTAAATATACTTGGATGGATAAATATAAGAGATCTAATAGGAATGAGTGGAATGTGCTATATTTATAGGATGCAAAATGGACTACTTCCTGAATACCTTGTAGAAAAATTAGTACCTATGGCAGGGAGACATGAACACGTAACAAGAAATTTAGATAATAAGTATTATTTAGGAGGATGTTCAAAGCAAATTATGCTGAAGTCTTTATTTTATACTGGAGTGCGAGAGTATAATGCACTGCCAGCTATACTAAAAAGAGTGAAATCTGTTGATAAATTTAAGAAAGGAATTGTTAAGTTAATTAAAGATAGTGAATATAAATTTGGATGTGAATAATTTGAAATAAAGTATGTATTTTGTATTGGATGTAAGATAGTGTAAATGTCGCTAATAAACAATATTATTATTATTATTATTATTATTATTATTAAGTAGTATAAGGTCACGCTGTCCGGGTACCCCTAACAGAAGTTCATTGCTGCTGCGACTTCAATAAACTTTGAATGTTTTTATTGTTATAATCAAAGAGAGCGATGTTTAGTGGCAAATGAGACAGACCATTTTATTGTTTAAATTTGTACTATACCTGAGTTACCTATATGGGTATTGTGAACGCGCACCCGAGTGGTAAAAATTTGGTTTCGTCAGTCACTAGCCGAAAAAATAATATAAATTATACTAGCAACACTAGTACGCCTTATTTTAATGTATACTTACTTTTATATTGGATCTTGATATTAGAAACTGGGTGCAATATGAGGTGTTGAAATAACAACTTTTTAATATATGTTATTATTTATTAACAACATTTAAATTTTAGAACATGAGGTGTGGATACACGCTAAACTTTTTATTAGTGAAAGTATGTTTTTGAATAATGTATTATCATTATTACGTTATTTCAATTCAATACATAATAATGTATAATTTCATGCAAAATAATAGTTACGGGTTGTTATTTTACAGTGTTATAGTAAAATATATAACATTGGAGTTTCACTTATCATAAATTACAATTATTATCTTTACTCATTGTATTTATTTTGGAACATAATGATGTATGAATTACTAAAATTATTGTAGAAAAAATAAACCTTTCTTACATGTTTTCTGTTGATACAAAAAAAAACGGGTAGATATTTCCGTAATAGTATAGGCCTAGTCAGTATAAGGTAGTGCAAACAAGCCAACTTTCTTTTTGTCAGGATATCGGTAAAACAATGGAACAAGTAAAATTTGGGAAATGTTATGAATGAGATGATGCGATAATAGGAAAACAATAAGTTTGGCGGTGGCGAGAATCGACTCCGCAACCCTCTGAACTTGTATCAAGTGCGTCGCACAACATTTATGAATGTAATATTGTGTGAAAATACTCAATTGAAAATAACTATAAAATGAAATTGGTTGACAATGACCGATGTTGATCTTCACAGCCCCCCTTAGTCAAGGCCTAATTATGTTATTGAATGGACGGTGCATCATCGGTGGCGGTGCCTGACTGCCACCTACTCCTAGCCTTCAAACAGAGTTTGGGTTTGGTTTTGCGTTTGCCTCAGACGCCTCCAGGCAGTAAAACCTGACTCGCATACCAGCTCAGCCAACCGGGCAGGGGGCGGAGCTTCACTGGGCGACTACAACCCTAGTTCTTCGTGTTCCAATGCAACTTTGTAGAGGGAAGCATTTTACAGAGCCATTTTATGCAAAATTCCCTGTCCTCTGACGGCTAAACTAGCGAAGTTTTCGGATAGAAATTTTAAATATTGCTTATTTAGATCATTCTTAAGTTCCGGGTGAATTCCATTTTTCAATTTTGAAGTTTTAATTTTTGAATATTAAAAACAAAAATGAAGGACTAAAATTATAGAACCGATTAAGTCGCAGGGTGCTTTTTACATATTTTTTCTGTACATAGGAAAAAACCGCATCGAAATTGACGCAATAGTATAGTCAGTATAAGTAAGAGAAGCAAACAAGCCAACTCATCAGGCCTCTTAAGAGGGATCTTAATATTATCTGTATTTTACCATAGATATTAATAGGCCCACCAATCTATTAATCTCTATGATGCAACTAAATTATCATGCTATTATATCTACCATAACTACTACAACCAATCATTGATATTCACTAAATATGGCAGAATGTATAATTGTTCATGAAACTAAATAATTACGGAGGAACAGGTCCATCAACGCCTGACCAGACAGCACATCGTCCCGCTAGTCACCAGGTGGCACCCTGGTCTCCAACATTTAAATGCCATCCTTCAAGGGGGGAGTCACATCCTGGCTGCGTCACCCATGACCAAGATCTTAGCCAGAATATTCCTAGGGTGGCATTTAAGCGTCCCCCCAACCTGGGTGACTTATTAGTGAGGAGAGATCCACAGAAGGTCCAACAAGGAGAAGCGGTCATGCATGGTTCCTCCCCTTGCTACAGACCCAGATGCAAGACGTGCCCCATGCATGAACCAGTCAAGACCTTCTCTTCCCACCTCACTAACAAGACCTATGACATACGCAACAACAACAACTGTGGCACTAGCAACATCGTCTACCAACTTCGGTGCACCCGATGTCCCGCCGAGTATGTTGGACTTACCACTAATACTCTCCGAACCCGAATGAATGGGCACAGACAGGATGTAAGAGAGGAGAACCTCGAGAAACCTGTGGCATTGCATGCTAATGGGCATGGCCTTCCCTTCGTGACTTGTTTCACAGTTTGTGTCATCAGGTCACTCCCTCCCACTGTACACGATGGAGAACTGAGAAGATGGGAACTGGCCTACCAATGGATTTGCAAATCGCGCCACAAACCAAACTTAAACCTTAGGTAGTCCTCCCTCTCCTCCTCTCTACCCCCTCCCTGTCACCCATTCCACACCCCTCACTCATCTTTCACTTCACCCCACCCCCACCCCAGCCAACGGCTACCTAGCTTTAGTTTTTCACCTCAGTATCTCTTCTCTACTCACTGAGGAAGGTCACGCTAGACCGAAACGTTTGAAATGTAGTGTTGTATTTGTTTATTTGTGTTTATGTCTTCTATCACGTTCACGGCGCGCCTACTCTACTTCAGGTAAGCTATTGGTTCCCTATCCTATCTCTACATGTTTCTCACATGATCCAGCCTTTTGGCATTCCTTTCATCACACTTAATTACTAGACCTTGTTAGAAATAAACAAAGGCTGCAGTTTACCTGGGGCTCCTGCTGCCAGTAGGCTTCACCGCTCATAGTCATAGAAGTAGGGCCTACTGACCTAAATTGATTGAAACTAAATGCCTAGGCCTACACTGAGATACAACAAGCATGCTTAATCTAGTCACTCGGTTAGCCCTGGCCCACCTGTAATTTATAAATCCATAAGCATGCCGTACAAAATAAAATAGTCAAGCCGTAGGCCGTCGTAGGCTAGGCCTTCCATTAGACCTATTCCATTTGTGAGGAATGTGGATGCATACCCTACTATTAGAATACCTACCAGTCATAACAGGACCTTACTTTAAAAAATGTCATCTCAACCATATGTGGTTGCAACCACCAGAACCCACTCATCGGCCAAACGCAGCAGCCGCGTCTGATCAAGATACGAAAGATCGCTTTGCGGTTCGTAATGCATTAATGAATTAAAACTTGTTTTATAAAATGTACTCTATATGAAGTAGGGGAGAGGGTGCATAAATGGGACAGTGGCTATATCTAATCAGCTGATTTTTTCTTAGTTTAGCTTTTTTACCAAAAGTTGGCAGCAGTGGTACTGCTTCTTCATAAACAAAAATTATAAAGATTGCCGACAATTTCTAATTGTTATTCCACTTTGGTTTTTTGCTACCTCCAAAGTAGAAATTCCTTCAAAGACAATAAAATAAAGAATAGACATAAGACCTTTGTGAAATTTGAAGATGCCATTCTGGAACTTTTAATTGAGACATTGGAAAGAAGAAATAATTCTGGTTTCATCATTATCTTACCTATTTTTTTAGGCCAAGTGGACATGTTGTCAACAATGCTTGAGGTTCATAAATGGGACATGGATGCAGGTTGCTAAATGGGACATTTGCTAAATGCTTGATTATGGATAAATAGGCCTAATGGTTATCAGAGCCAATGTATCACATTATAATTTATTTAAGGCCCAACTGAAGGCCCTTCACCCACATAGCTGCCCCATAAAGTAGGCCTAGGCTACCCAGGCCTGAACTAAGCCAATAGGCCCAAGCCCTAGCCTAGGCCATAGACCTAAACCAACCATCTAAGAGTAGGTAGGCTAAGGCCCATAGGCCCTATCAAGTAGGCTAGGCCCAGGCCTAGGGCCTACACCAAGTAGGCCTACCATAGGCCCTAGCTAGGTCTAGGGCTTACATCAAGTAGGCAGGCTTACAAATTTTCATCCGGAGATGGTAGTGAGAAAAACATCAACTTTGTGGGGCGAATTATGGGGGGAAAAAGCGAGGACATTTTTCAATGTCAATTCTTACGTAGAAAAGACGCAGGTGGTAGCAGCTTCTTCTACCCTAAGCAAGAAGACATTTCTGATGTTCATAAAGAAGAAATATTGAAACGTCTGCCGCAGACAGTTAGAAATAAAGGAGGCGGGACTGCCCGGACTAAGTCGTTCTTGTTTTTTGCAATGGACTTTGTGAAGTTTGAGGGGGTTAATGGTGTAGTTAAATAGCCTTGAGCTTACAAAATGATAATGTTTTGTATTTAAAATAAAATAAATAAAATTATGTCTTTAGAATGCTTAATGGATGGTTATTTCTGTGATTTTTAGGCCTGTCCCATTTAACAACCTCATGGTTCATAAATGGGACACATGTCGACTTTCTAATTTGCACCTGTACGGTTATTAAAAAGAAATAGTTCGTGAACAACAAAATCTGAAATTTATGTCTAAAGGGTGGCTCTTAAAGTTGTCTATTTCAAATTTTTGAAAAAAACATAATTTGAGGAAATAATAATTTAAATGTGAAAAGTGTCCCATTTATGCACCCTCTCCCCTAGGCGTCATAGGCCTACTTAAAAGCCTAAGCGTAGACATAGCTGCAGGTGAAGAATAGAGCCCAGGTTAGGACATTTGTTAGCCATAAGCCAAGTCATAGGGCTTGGCCTAGGGACTATGGCTATCATAGCAGCCCCGTTGGCCAATACGACAGGTAGGCCTAGCTTAGCTAGCCCAGAGGCCTATTAGCAAACTTATAGGCCAATAGGCTACTTGTAGGCCTACTTAAAGTTACAGCTTAGGGGCTAGGCCTAGATCCCTCCCTGGGGATAGGCAAGCTAGGCATATAGCCTCTATGCATTACATTTCAATTAGTTAGTGTTTTACTGTAAGGGCCTCATGTAGGGCTACCTATATTTTTCTAATACTAGGAAACGCTCAGTTGGACGTGTGGATAAGCGAGCACGTGCTATAGCTAGACCCACATTGCACATTTTTTAAAATTTTAAAATTTGCGACGTTCGCTGTCCACAGGGCCATGTTTCCAATATTATTTATTATTGCCAAGGTATTTGGGTAAACCCGTGTGTAAACCTTTACTTTGTGGATAAAATCCACCGCCATCTAGAGGACCTTGACTCCTTGGGAAAACTATTTAAACTCTTTGGTGACAAATAATAGACTGCTTCCTCGAAAGTTATTTTATGGCGTTTTCCACTGGACCGCACTGAGAGCGACGTCAGTGCGCACTGAAACTTCACGGTCACGTGATGCACGGCACCAGTGCTGCCCTGAGTGCAACTGTCAGTGGAATACGATTATTTTTTCAGTGCATAATATTGAGCGGCAATCCTCACTATCAATATGTCTTCGTACGCTTTCGAAGCAATTATTGTAGTTGATGAGAATGGGGAAAAAGTCGAAAGCAATGGCCAATGCATATTATAGCCGTTCCCAAATGGACTGAACAGTAAACAATAAACATAACCTCAAACTAAAATGTTATGCAAATCTACCTCTATGTCAGAATACATGTGGACAACCTCTTCTACGTAGTTTGTGATTTCTCTGAGACAATTCTGATAATGAATTGATCAACTCATCGTCGCTGCTATCCAACGAAAAGTCGATGAAATGTAACAACACAACCAAATTTCACGGGTCTACGGTTGCACTGGAAAGATTGCCCTGACCCTCGGAGTCAGTGCGGCTCAGTGCGCACTGCGAGTGCACGGAGCGAGTGCAGTTCGCCTAGTGGAATACGATATTTTTGCACGAGTGCGATTTTCAGCTACTAGGAAAACGCTAAAGTCCCGCCGCGTTGATGGATGAGCTTTTTAAAATTTTTAGTTTGCATGGGATATCTTTACTTTTGCAAGTTCTTTGTTTTGCTGCCTACGCATTGTAGCTGATTGTTGTCAAGTTTCTTTTGTTACCTGTCAATTGGTATTATTTACCGTAAAAAACTTATATTAAAAGCTTTATTTCTATAGATTCTGGCTAACTATTTAAACTTTTTCTTTTAAAAGGTACTACATCACCATAACCTTAATGTCCATGTATAATATGAACGTTGTAGCCCCAAAAGTTTGGTCAGAATTGGCCCAAATGGCACGAAAATATCGCACAAAAAATCAAAAAACTTATATTAAAAGCTTTATTTCTATGGATTCTGGCTAACTTTTTCAACTTTTTCTTTCAAAAGGTACTACATCACCATAACCTTAATGTCCATGTATAATATGAACGTTGTAGCCCCACCCGTTTGGTCAGAATTGGCCCAAATGTCACGAAAATATCGCACTAAAAATCGAAAAAAATCGTAAAAGTACGATATTCATGAGAAATATTTCTTCGATTGTACCCAAAAACAATACACCTCTAAGTTCAGAGATTTCAAAGGTCCTGTCAAATTTTCATCAAGATCGGATATGCCGTTTGCCTGGTAGAGAGTTAACAAACAGACAAAAAAACAAACAAAAAAAAAAACAAAAAAAAAAACAAAAAAAAACAAAAAAAAAAACACCCGAGCTAAATTTTTTGGGGGTCAGTGAAATTGAAGTCTTCGCTTCGCTCATCCAACCAGTGGAATATGCTACTTGCACGCAGTGCGCATCAGTGCGGCCAGTGGAAAACGCCGTTACTATTACTTATTTAAAGTATTTTGATTACTTCTAGGTGGCAGTGCATTAGAAACTTTGCGCGTCTTTTCGTTGCCATGGCAACGTTACTTTTGTTATAATGTAATTTCCATCTACACTACTTATCGGATCAAAACAAAATTAACATATTCGTGACCGGACGGACATTCTAAATGATTTGGCTATCTCAGATTTTGTCGCCGTTTAGTTTGAAAAAAAAACTTTCTGCATCCAAAAACACCACTCTCATTGAAATCTGCTCACAGAAACATATTTAATTGTGACTTTTACATTAGAGGTGGTACAACCAGCTCTTCCGTGGTCGCCGCCATTGTTCACTAGGACATCGCTAAGACGCGCTCAGGGCTGACCTATCTTTTGCACGTCTCAGGGGTGTCTTAGCGCTAGGCACTTTGAAGAATACGGGCTAAGATTTTTCAGGAATACCGATCCGTGTCCTAAGTCGCTAGAATGGCTTAAGACGTGTCCTAGTAAAGACACGTCTTAGTTAGGCGTTTTGAAGAATCTAAAAACTAGGCCTACTTTCGTTAGGTTAGCCGAACTTTCCGCTGGCTACAGTGCGTCGCGCTAGTTCTAGGATATTTTCGAAAAGAGCGCCACCCGAAATCCTTTCCGTTAGTGTATAAAAGTAAGGACCCGCCAACTACAAGAGTACCGGTACCAAACTTTTTCGGTTGGTTTGGACCGGTTTTACAAATGCTGTGGCTATTTAACCGTAGCTACGGAAAAATTGCGTTATACAATTTAACCGTAGACTGTAGGCCTACTACGGTAAATTTAAGCATGCTATTTTAACCGTAGCTACGGAAATGGCGGTGGAGTTTAGCCGTAGACTTTAGGCCTAGGCCTACGGAAGATTAACGACCACTAAACCGAATCTACGGACAAATTTCGTATCTTTAATTCTATGCCTACAGATAAAATCGCTGCACGCCATAGGCGGCCAGCCTAGACATAAAACATCAGGGTGTTATTGCTCCCGTCCTACATACAGTAGGCCTAGCGCAAATCTATTTGTTGGATTCATTACTTTCGAGACTGTGACCTGTGTTTTCAGGCATAATTTATGATATCAAATTCTCTAATAGGCCTTTGCTCTAGCCAAAATGTGTTTTAGAATTGACTTGACCCAAAGAATCTGCATCAAAGCGATCGCATGTAGGCCTAGGCCTAGGCCTAAACACGGCCCAGAATAGTCGAAATCGCGTTACTGCGCACCAAAAAGTCTAGAAGCCTAGGCCTGGAGAAGAGGGGGAGGGGCTTATGGGATTCATGTTGCCGTCTTTCTACGCAGTCATGAAGGAAATTGAAGCAAATAAAATACAAAAAGTCTGTGATGTTTCTATTTTAAATATAAAGGACTTTCAAAAAACCTTGTGTTGCATCAAATGATAAATTTGCATCAACAAACACGTGATTGCAGTCAGGTTGTCAGAACAGGAATGGGGGCCGCCACCGGGTTCCGGGGGCCGCGCCGATCCCGCAGAAGAATTCCGATACCTTCGATTATTTCCGCTGATCTTCGTTTTTGCTACGGACGATTTGTTATTGTTAATTTGTCCGTAGCCTACGGTTAAATAGCCACTTCGTTTTACAAAACTACTTACGTTAGGTTAGTCGACCTTTCCGGACTTGTTACCTGCCGCGCTAGTTCTAGGATATTTTTATAAGAGCGCACCCGAAACCCTTTTCGTTACAAAACTACTTACCGGTAGTTGTTTTGGTACTTACGTAGTTGGTGTGACCAAACTTTTCAATACCGTTTTTTTCAACTAAAATCAACATAAACACTCACCATTGATGAAATAAGTCAAGAACAACTCATTGTGTACTAGGCTATTTTATTACATTCCAGCACCAAAAATCTAAAATAGAATCATCACGTTTTTGGTGTAACAGTAACAAAAAAAACTTCTAAACGACCTTTAACGTCGCTATTTTAAACAAAAGTACTTTCCCATTAAAAGTCATTTTCTGTTTTAAATAGCGACGTTAAAGGTTTTGTAGGTTGAGTAAAAAAAAAAAGATTTTTTTTTAAAAGTTGGGTCACACCAACTACGTAAGTACCGTTGGTTTTTGGTTTTTGTTGAAAAAAAAACTGTTAAAAATCCGGTCCATCCTACCAACCAAAAAAGTACCGGGCAGGCTTACTATCAAGGCTGTGGATATTCGCACGGTCAGCCGTACGACTAGTGCAAAATTATTCGTACGGTCAATGATCTGATTGGATAAAGGCGCGCCGTAATAGTGTCGTCCTTCCGTTGTCCTTTTTTGCTGTTTTAGTAGGCCTAACAACAAAAAAGCATCAAGACCTTTAACATCGCTATTTTAAACGAGAGTCTTTTTGGTAGGCCTTGGCCTAAATGTCGTCGTCCTTTTTGCTGTTTTGGTAACAAAAAAATCTTCCAAAACCTTTAACGTTGCTATTTTAAACGAAAGTCCTTTTTCGGTTGTCGTCGCCCTTTTTTTCTGTTTTATTAACAACAAAAAACCTTCCAAGACCTTTAACGTTTCTATTTTAAACAAAAGTCCTTTTTAGGCTGCCTACCAACACGTCGAGGTGTGGTGTAGAGAAAAGGCTTTTCCTTAAAATAGGCCTAGGCCTAGCACTTTTTAAACGCTTTTATCATCTAGAATTGTGTTTGCGACGGGGCCGAATGTAGTGAAATCATTTGCAGAAAAACATGGACCCAAATGGCAAATAGAATGGTAAAAAAAAAACGACCAAACGAAAATTTGAACCGCCGACCTTTCGCATAGAATTCGGACGCGCTACCACTCTGCCACAATGCACTGTGATATGTGAAGCTATTGGCCTAGTTAGGTGGTATCGTACGGCTGACCGTTTGGATAATTTTGTACTAGTCGTACGGCTGACCGTGCGAATATCCACTGCGTACTATCAATGTGCAGATTGAACTTAAAATTACCTACAGGATTGTTTAAAACTTCATACATAGGACTAGGATAGCCTGGTTCTAGGCCTAGGCCTAGCCTACTTCGTTTAGAGAGAGGGTAGGCCCTAGGTTTCAGAGATGTGTGCGACAATAAAGTTGGGTTATAGGTCCATTGTCCAAGCCGGTAATTATGCCGTTAACGGTTTTCCGAGAAAAAATGCATAAAAAATGCATAAAATGTTTCCAGCTTTTCACAGTATGTGTAATTGATAGTCCCTAATTCATTTTCAGCTACCGCATTACGATCTTTTCACTGTTACTAATGTTTTTCGTCTTTTTACCTGTGTAATTTGTGCTGTCACTACGTAGACCGCCATGCTGGTTTGGAAAGCGCTATCTCCTCCGCTCAGGGTTGCCAGATATATGAGCGCTGATGTCGCCGCGGCAACTTTTGAAGTCGCCCAAATGTCGCCCAATCTGGCGCGGCGGCCCAAATGGGGGGGTCTGGGGGGGAACGCCCCAGAATTGCCCCGCAGGGCGTTTTTTTTTTCATGTTTTATAAAAGGTGTATTTTTGACTCTACGGAAATATTGGAGAATTTAAGGGAGTATATTTATGGGTATATTTACTAGGCACAAAAGGTAAAAAAAAAACTCTAAAATCAAAAGTAAAATATATTCTTTACTCACGTGCTGAAACGATAATCTTGTAAAATCGGAGCCACTAAAATGATAAACAACACCATCAACAGTTCGACACAACTTCACGTACGCGCACGTGCGGTCAAAAAACAACTGAGCTAGCTTCTGTATAGGCCTACAAAACGATACAGTTTAAAGATCAGCTATCTTCGAAATTCCACGTCTTGTATCCTAATGTGACATTTTTAACCAAACAAAACGCCGCGGACCGGGCAAAATGTAGTCGGTTAATGAGTATTCTGTATGATTTACCTAATATTTAAATAACAAAATACTATTTAACAATGGAATAATTTCTGATAAACATTATTTGTGTTTGAAGCACGCTGTAGATTGAGAAATTTTTGGAAAGTTTGGATTTTCGTGAAGTAGCCCATTTCGGCGACAGGCGACTTCCGAAATATTTTGGTCGCTAAAAACAACGACAAATCGCCCAATGTGGCAACCCTGCCTCCGCTACGTCTCCTCCGCTGCGTACGCAGCGTAAGCAAGTATTTTTGTTTAAAATAGCGACGTTAAAGGTTAAAAAAGGTATTTTTGTTTAAAATAGCGACGTTAAAGGTTAAAAAAGGTATTTTTGTTTCAAATAGCGATGTTAAAGGTTTTAAAGTATTTTTTGTAACTAAAACGGCAACAAACGAGCACGCCGTGTTCACGTAAAAAATTAATTAGTTTTTCACTATCCCGAGTTTGCAAAAACAAACCTTCAAAACCTTTAACGTTATCCCGAGTTTGCAAAAACAAACCTTCAAAACCTTTAACGTCGCTATTTTAAACAAAAATACCTTTTTTAACCTTTAACGTCGCTAATTTAAACAAAAATACCTTTTTTAACCTTTAACGTCGCTATTTTAAACAAAAATACTCTCTTACGCTGTGTACGCAGCGGAAGAGACGTAGCGGAGGAATAGCGCTTTCCAAACCAGTATGGCGGCCTACGTACAGTAGGGCCTACGTACAGTGACAGCACAATTTACACAGGTAAAAAGACGAAAAACATTAGTAACAGTGAAAAGATCGTAATGCGGTAGCTGAAAATGAATTAGGGACTATCAATTACACATACTGTGAAAAGCTGGAAACATTTTATGCATTTTTTATGCATTCATTTTTCTCGAAAACCGTTAATCGGGGCCATACTAGGACCAAAATACATACAGACCAGTCTATTATCTGTGCATGAACGAAGAGCGTGGTCTGGTTATTCAATGGCGTGGTCAGGCGTCAAGAGATGCGGTGTCAGTGTTGCCAACTCCTAAACTACTAATCTCGTCAAAAGTACCTTAAATTCCCGCCAGATAGCAGTACATTCCGTTAAAGTTATTTTCACAGGTTAATTTGACTTTTTTATTCATTAAATTGGACTAAAGGATTTATAGTAGTATTCCGAACTAAGTATAAGATGCGTAATCTTGAGTAAAATATGTAAAAAGTATGGCCATTATCATCATTACAAGGGTAAAATATTTTAATTATTTGCTAAAAGTTAAACTTATTTACCGCTTCCCATACAAAATGTCAACAAAATATCATCAAAATGCACGAAAATTGGGTTATTTCGAAAACCACTAGTATTTTCGTTAGACTCATTTTATGTAAAAACCACCAGTTTTAACGGAATTTCCGTCAAGTTGACAACACTGTGCGGTGTTCTGCTGTGCAGGGCCCAGTAAGTGGTAAAAGGTCCTCCTCAGTAATCAGTAAACTGGGCCTCAAGAAAATAGTCCTTATATCACTGTAATTTTTTGATGTTGTATTGCTGCTAATTTAATTTTCCTCCTAACCTGAGAACTAACTATAATTTATGTGATTTATAATTATTTCCAAAACTGGAACACTTCCCCTGGTAATTTTGTAAAAACTGAGGCGCAGAATACTAAAAACCACAAAACGGTTAGCCCTGTGCCTGTGCCTGTGCAGCCAACTGCAAAGTGCAAAGCCACCGCTCCAAGACCAGATTCAGATCCACCATGATGAAGACCACAATGAAAACTATTATTTTATATTCACAGTTGCATAATGCCTGTTCTTGTTCATCAAATAAGAAAACAACTATCGTTAAAATAATTCGTATACAGCGATTTAAAAAGTAAAGAAAAGTCGAACAATGTTGAATTGGGTAAACATGTTTTTGTGTGTTAAAGTAGGCCTACGTTGGTACTACAAGACCCTCCAGATTTTGATTGTTCATTAAACGTCGTCTTCATTAAGTTATAAAATTTGATTTACAGTGGAGGACGACTAAATAAAACTAAACACATATTATTATATAGTTTGAAAAAGTATATTAAATTAATTTTTAGATTTAAAGGGCGCGTCAGCCGTCAACGGTTATATCATTAGTGTATTATAGCTTTGAGTATGGTTATACACACAATGGTATTAGGGTGACCAGACGTCCTGGTTTTCAAGTAGGCCTAGGCTACCTGTCCCGGTTTTTCATTCGAGGACGTTGTCACGTTTTTATAAATTTAATTGCCATTACTTCAATTTATTTGTCTCCAAAAATAATACCCACCATCTACATTTATTTTATAATATGCGTCACTTCAAGTTTTTCGCAATTTTAGAATTTTAAAACATGTTTTTTTCTAAACTAGGAAAACGCTTTAAGTCCCGTCGCGTTGATGGATGAGCTTTTTTAAATTTTTAGTATGCGTGGGATCTCTTTACTGCTTCAAGTTCCATTGCAAAATCATTTTTGTTAAATTAGAATAATTTTTATAAAGTACTAATTGCTAGGGTAATAGAATGTCAAATATCTGTAGGCCCGAAGATTGCTTTATGAACGCATTGTAGGCGATTGTTGTCAAGTTTCTATAGTTGCTTGTCAAATGTAATTTTTTATCGTAAAAAACTTATATTAAAAGCTTTATTTCTATGGATTCCAGCTCTTTTTTTAACTTTTTTTTTCAAAAGGTACTACATCACCATAACCTTAATAATCAATGCCTTAATGTCCACGTATAATATGAACGATGTAGATGTAGCCCCACCCGTTTGGTCAGAATCGGTCCAAATGGCACGAAAATTTAAAAAAAAATCGTAAAAGTACGATATTCATGAGATGGCTAGGAAGGCGAAGAATATAACAATAGATTGAACGAGAAGAAAACCAGTAAACATTATTAAGACGACGCTGCCGGGAGTCAAACACTAAAACTGTAGTTATCACACATGACAAGACTGTAGTTATCACACATGACAAGGCGAAGAGACGCACTGTACAGCGGACACGTCACAACCGACCCGACCTGTAGCAGACAGACTGATGAGTGCGCGCGTACCGAGAGAGACGGGGGGAGCGGGGCGGGGTAGTCAAGCTGATAAGAACAAGTTATCAGTCGCAGATGATCCGAGGGAAGAAAATTAACAAATTAGCGGGAGTACAAATAAATCACTCAATGGCAGGAGCGAGGGATCACTCTTTCTCGTGGGGGGACTAAAGAAATGGATGTGCTGATGCATGGGCGCCGGGAGGGGGGGCACTTGCCTCCTCTTGATTTCTGCAAAAATTATAAATTTTGCACCAGGATAAAAATGTTTCATTTTAATTTATTCATAACCTATTTTAACAACAAAAAATCTGATCTGGTGAGAAACTAGGGCGCTTAAACCGTTAGGTCATAATGCGTCACTCTAGACTAGGGGATGTGGGGAGTGATGACCCATGAATGTCAGATGACGACGACGGCCAATGAAATTGGAGGACAATTTCTAGTTCCTTTCCTTTCTAAACCCAAAATATTTACAAAATACATATTTTGATTGAAAGTCTGATTTTGCAGATTTCGAACAGATTTTTAATTAACTCTCTTTCTGTCGCGGTGGCTAACGATCTGATTGTACGTAGTGTAATGCATGCATAGCGGTTAGCCACAATAACCACCTTTCTACGGAAAATACAGACTTCCCTTAACACTACAGTCCCCCCCCCCACTTATACAGAGCCTTACAGAGATTTTAAGGACAATACAAATTACAAAATAGCAAAGTGTAAAAATTATAAAATCGGTCAGTTTTTTAAATGTCCCGGAATTTTGGTTAATTAATAACTCCAGATAGAGTTGAGACAAAATTAAAAAACAAAATGTAACCAAGAGAAAAAAATGATTTATCAAAACATTTACTCAAAATATTTGTCACTGCTAATTTCGAATTTACAACACGGAAAAATTAACTTATTTAAAAAAAGAGGAAAATCAAATTATTAATTTTGGGGAGAAATTAGCAATAAAAAGACGAGCAACAAAGATTAAAATTTAATCAATAGAAAGTAAGTAGGCTTACGGTGTCTTTCAAAACATGGCGTAATGCCGTAATGTAATGTGCAATCGATTGCGGGCGGTAGAGGGGGGGTGGGTGGAGGGGGGCAATGACAAATATTAGACACATAACATTGCTAAAGGGGACCCAAACTAATTTGTCAGACATTTATATTCTCGCATGAATATTACCATGACTGTTAACTGACTATGTCGAGTTCAGCTGTAAACGAAACGAGTGCAAGAAGCTTCAAGATGTAAACATACTAATTATTTACAAGGTGTAGACAAAAGTGTAAAATACGACCCTAAGAAGCTTTGGGGATATATTCGTAGAAAAATGGGCTCTAAACGAGTTCAAATTGATGTAACTTATGGGGATACAAAGTGTCACGATGTTCAACCAACCTGTAATTGCTGAAGTGTCAATGAACTTCTGGTGGTATCTACTATTACGTCTGATTTGTTATTTACAATGAAGTTCACATTATCCTCTATAACGACCTGCTCAGGTAACCTTGACACGAATAAACCACCAGGCCCTGACATGATTCCAATGTCCTTAAATATTGTAGTACAGAACTCACTGGACTGGATAATATAATAAAATGTTCGCAACTGGGGTGTTTCCAAGCAAATGGAAACATGCCCATGTAACACCGGTTCTACAACAAGGTAGCAAGTATGATGTAGAGAACTACCGACCGATCTCTTTACTCGCGATTTTTTTTTTTAGTTTATACCTCGGAGGTCAACATGTTGCTAGTTACATCGACCCGGAGCAGCACGGGTTCATACCTCGGAGGTTTTCAGACATTGTTTTCTGTTTGAGCTAAAAATAACACATTTGTTGCCACCTTACCCCACGTTATAGGCCAATTCGTAATCTGTTTAAGAAATATTATCCTTTTTGCCATTCTTTAACTGTAAAATCTAAAAGCTACCGATTTCGCTTTCCGGGTTGGCCTTGATGTAATCAGGGGAAAATTACGAATTTTTTGAGCCCGCTCTCAGCTTGTTCGGGCGATTGAGCCCACAAAAGTGCGTAGGCCTATCTAATGGTCTATTGATCGTAAATCGTGAGAGGGAATTATGGTTTTTCAAATATGTTACATCATTTTGGGAAGGATCCCACCCTACCTGTATTTTTTTGTGGGAAGGGGGGGGGGGGTTGTTTACAATCATGGAAGAGAAAATAATGGTGTTCCAAATATTTTAGACCTACATGATTTTGAGAACTATACCCAGCCCCAAAGTCTCTTTTTTGCTCTTTCAGGCTCGACATTGTATTGTAATTTTTTCTTAAACTAATCATATTTTGATAGTTTTATATTCTTTAAAAAAAAATTGGAAATTGACCCACTCTCCAGACAGTGCTTTTAGGCCTACTATGTAGGGGCTACAACCTTTCATGTAAGTTTACATTTTTAAACGTGTTTGTAGTTATTTAAATTTTTAAATATGCAAGAAATTTCACCTGTGCCGATAAGAGGCACTGACAACTGTCGTTTTCTTCAGTGCATTGCAGGTAGGCCTATGGTTGGGTATTTATCTAAGCACACCTCGGAATTTTGAAATGCCGGCGTCCCGGACTGTTAAAGTGAACTAAAAACAAAACTAAAACTTGTCGTAGGCTTTCGGCCGGCCGAGTCAATATAAAACACTTGGCTGTCGGGTGTCGCCGCGTCCATGATGGATGAAAAACTGACGTTTCGGACCGGTTCTTACACGGTCCATCTTCAGAGTTTAAAAAACACTTGAAGGGTACTTACACAGAACGAACCTACTCGGTCCAGCTCGTCTGTGCAAGTCCCCCCCCCCCCCCCAAGTTGTGCAACCAGTTTTGTCAGTCTGAACGCGCATGCGCACTCGCTTCGCGCCCAGCCACTGACGTCACGCTGTTATCTTCTCGCTTTAGCCGCTCTATAGTTGGTTTCCACGTTTTACTGAGCCTATACCCATCTTCCCGGTTGAAATTCTTGGGGTGTTTTTCTATCTCAATCGCCTCGCGGACCAGGCGGGGCCTGTAATTATCGAAAAACTGACAGAACACGAGTGTCTTCAAAGTTAATACGATGGCACTTACTCACACTGTGTTCTGCCAACGCCGACTTGTCCGTATGCCCTAGTCTTGTATGGCTTAGATGTTCTTTGAGGCGCGTTGAGATTTTTCTACCAGTTTGGCCCACGTAGACTTCGTCGCAAGCTCCACACGGTATCTCATAGACTCCTGGTACGTCTAAGCGTGGGAGCTCATCCTTAGCCGAATTAAACATCGTAGAAAGTTTTCTATCCGTGTTGTAAACAGTGTGAATGTCGTGTTTTCGTAACAGCTTACCAATACGGTCGGTTGTATTCTCCACGTATGGCAAAAAAGCACGAGAAACACGTTCCGGCTGTACTAGTGGCGAAGCTTGCGGTAGGGCTGGTGCACACGGTCTCTTTTTGAATGCCTGTGAAATGTCCCTATTCGTATAGCCATTTTTCAGTAGCATTTCACGAAGTGCTTTGCATTCGTCCACCAGATGTTCCTTGTCTGATATTCTCTCTGCCCTGCATGCCAAGGTGTTCAAAACGGCGCGTTTCTGAGCGGGATGATGGTGCGATTCGGCGTTTAGGTATCCCCCAGTGTGTGTAGCCTTCCTATATACAGAATGACTGAGCGTGCCATCCCCCCTGCGACTGACTAACACATCTAGGAATGGAGCTCTCCATTTATTTCAACCTCCATAGTGAACTTGATGTTATTGTTTTACCATTGAGATAATTGAGAAAATCTGTTAACTTCTCTCTTCCATGGGGCCACACAGCAAACGTGTCATCAACGTACCGAAAGTAATGAGACGGTTTCAATGTCGCATTATCTAAAGCATTAACTTCGAACTTCTCCATGTAAAGATTAGCCACCGCTGGCGAAACAGGTGACCCCATGGGGGTGCCGTCAATTTGTTTATAAAATTCTCCGTCAAACATAAAAAAGTAGAGTTTAAAACCGTCTCAGTCAATGCAGCAATATTAGTTAAAATATTAGTTCGAAGTTAATGCTTTAGATAATGCGACATTAAAACCGTCTCATTACTTTCGGTACGTTGATGACACGTTTGCTGTGTGGCCCCATGGAAGAGAGAAGTTAACAGATTTTCTCAATTATCTCAATGGTATAAACAATAACATCAAGTTCACTATGGAGGTTGAAATAAATGGAGAGCTCCCATTCCTAGATGTGTTAGTCAGTCGCAGGGGGGATGGCACGCTCAGTCATTCTGTATATAGGAAGGCTACACACACTGGGCGATACCTAAACGCCGAATCGCACCATCATCCCGCTCAGAAACGCGCCGTTTTGAACACCTTGGCATGCAGGGCAGAGAGAATATCAGACAAGGAACATCTGGTGGACGAATGCAAAGCACTTCGTGAAATGCTACTGAAAAATGGCTATACGAATAGGGACATTTCACAGGCATTCAAAAGAGACCGTGTGCACCAGCCCTACCGCAAGCTTCGCCACTAGTACAGCCGGAACGTGTTTCTCGTGCTTTTTTGCCATACGTGGAGAATACAACGACCGTATTGGTAAGCTGTTACGAAAACACGACATTCACACTGTTTACAACACGGATAGAAAACTTTCTACGATGTTTAATTCGGCTAAGGATGAGCTCCCACGCTTAGACGTACCAGGAGTCTATGAGATACCGTGTGGAGCTTGCGACGAAGTCTACGTGGGCCAAACTGGTAGAAAAATCTCAACGCGCCTCAAAGAACATCTAAGCCATACAAGACTAGGGCATACGGACAAGTCGGCGTTGGCAGAACACAGTGTGAGTAAGTGCCATCGTATTAACTTTGAAGACACTCGTGTTCTGTCAGTTGTCGATAATTACAGGCCCCGCCTGGTCCGCGAGGCGATTGAGATAGAAAAACACCCCAAGAATTTCAACCGGGAAGATGGGTATAGGCTCAGTAAAACGTGGAAACCAACTATAGAGCGGCTAAAGCGAGAAGATAACAGCGTGACGTCAGGGGCTGGGCGCGAAGCGAGTGCGCATGCGCGTTCAGACTGACAAAACTGGTTGCACAACTTGGTGGGGGTGACTTGCACAGACGAGCTGGACCGAGTAGGTTCGTTCTGTGTAAGTACCCTTCAAGTGTTTTTTAAACTCTGAAGATGGACCGTGTAACCGGTCCGAAACGTCAGTTTTCATCCATCATGGACGCGGCGACACCCGACAGCCAAGTGTTTTATAAAAACAAAACTGTCACAAATAGTCTATGGATACGGAAAGACCAAGACATTTGAGTTTGATTACATTCCATAGTCATTAGTAAGTTAAGTTTTGTATGGTAATTTGTCTCCTATTCCTAGGTAAGGCATGTAAAAAAAACCTCAGTTATACAACTACTAATGTAAACATCGAAGAATCTGTATCAATATAAAAACTATGCTAACAATTGTGTTCATCTTTACTATAATATACACAACAGACAAGAAATACAATGTAAAGTACTACTGTCAGGATACAATGGTGTTTTCTGTTGTCCGCACTGACGGTGAACTAACGTCAGAATCATGCACCTGCGGCCAGTGCACGGACGCTATTGCCGGTGCTTTAGGAACGAGTGCTGCACCGACCCGCATTGGGTTTCAGGTCAGTGCAACAGAGCTAGAGCAATATGGCGGCATTTGACGTGCATGATGTTTGACAAGTCGTGCTCTTTGGGGATTGAACTAGACTGCATGAGTGCTATTAATCCATGCTAAAGAAAAACACCAAATTAGTAAAAGTAAAAAGTTACGCTTATCAAAATACAAAATATTTATTTGAACATTTTATGAACTTTTAGCACATGTTCCTAAACACCAGGAACTTGTACCTGTGGCTTTCACACATTCCTACATTGACACCCGTCAATAAACTATCTAGGTAGTACAAACAGTCTTGCACAGGAATGCTTTAGGAACTTTAAGCACATGTTCCTATTCAAACACCAGGAACTTGTACCTTGTGGCTTTCACACATTCCTACATTGACACCCGTCAATAAACTATCTAGGTAGTACAAACAGTCTTGCACAGGAATGCTTTAGGAACTTTAAGCGCATGTTCCTAATCAAACACCAGGAACTTGTACCTAAATGAATATCAGGGAACTCGGATCAAATACTTTTAAATTTTCCAACTTTGTTTTTAATAACAGGAGCAAAGATTAAAATTAAGTTACAGACTCAATTGGTACAAGTGCATTACCAATAAGTACTAATACTATACATTATAATAGTGTCTAAAATATCAAAGTAAAATTCGTCACGTTTCAAGGGCTTCCGTAAACCGATTGATACCGGTACGCAATTGGTTAGGTTATTTTATTTTTTATTTTTTACAAATTTGCATAGATGGCCACTTCAAAGGATCTGAAAGGAACTAATTTGTTTTGAGAAACTTGCAATTTTACAATTTTGACGAGGAACATGAACTTTCCTTTGTTCAATGATTACATGACCAGCTTACTAACTGAACTAATTAAAACCCAGGAACTTGGCCAACATCTAACTATCATACCAGTTGAATATAATTGATATCATTCAGTAAAGTAATAATACATAATATTAATATTTACACTGATGATATTGCTTGAATTATTAATTACATAAACATGTTCAAATTAGTCATAAACACATTTGTTTCCATGTTGCTGGAGGCAAATCAAGGTTGAAGGAGTTAACACGGGGAAGCATTGCTCTAATGTTCTTGACTATATAAAACATGTATTACAACAAGTTTATTAGATGAACAGCCAACCAACTTTCAATGATTGATAAAGATGATTATCAACTTAAATAATAGTGCATTGATATTAATGACTATAATAATAATAATAATATCAGATCATCAATAATAATAATAAATTATTCTTAAAAGCACCTATGGATTTTAAGAACTTGACATGTAATTTGTGATTTACAAAGTTGAAAAGCAAGAATGTAAGTACACAAATAAGTTGGCCCCTATGTGTGACCTGTTGCTTGGTCGACTTCCTTTCAAGTCTAGTGACTCGAGTTCAAACGAGTCTATTTTAATTTACCGGACTTGCATAGAGTGGACAACTATAGTAAAGAAACAAGATACAAGGTTCACCCGATCTACGGAGCTCGAATGTACACACATTACCATGACAACGTTGCAACAAATTACTATCACAAATTACAAGTTGTCATGTAACTGTACAATAAGTCAATTACGTAACATATGTTTGTCGACAGTGAAGCCGAAAATATGTTTAAGATTCTACATTATGAAACACACACAAAAGTGGAAGACATGATCATTAAGTTGAACGTGAAGAATTAATACTTTTAAACACAATCATTATCACAAGATTGGTTTATTTGATTTGAGGGCGTGTCAACCGTTAGGTCATAATGCACTTGATTCTGGCGAAATGCCCAGATCTTGCTTGGTGCACAACAATGAGGTTTACTGTACGTCCTTACATACTACTACCAGTATTCATATTTTACATACACATAGGGTGACCAGACGTCCCGAAAAATGCGGGACAGTCCCGAATTTGACGCAATTGTCCCGCGTCCCGAAATATTTAGTTTCGGGACGCCTTTTGTCCCGAAATCGGTAAATTCACAATTTTATTTTATTTGCTTTTCAAAAACTTAGAAAATTAGAACTAGAAAATAAAAACAAAAAAGCAATTTATAGAACTTATATCAAGTAAAGAAAGTCCGGACAAGAAATGGCTGAAGATATTTCAATCAGCGTCAAGTAGTAGCTGCAGCGGATGGTCCCCCAAAGCAGCTAGTTTCATTTTGTCCTTAGCATTCCCGTTTCTAATGCTTATTTAGAAAGGGCATTTTCGCTAATGAAGAACAAATGGACTGATTCTCGAAATCGAGGCTTGCCAGAGTTAATTGGCAATGAAATAAAACTTGAGCTTAAACTTATAATTCACGTGCCAAGAGTTTTATAACTTTACTCTTTCCCGAGAAGATGTGCTGAAAAAAGTAAAAAGCTCTAAAAATATGTTTAATTGTGATATGATGTGATGAATGAATGAATAATTGAAGTTGTACGAAATTGTATTTCAAAATATTTGAAGAGTTTCTTTACTTCGATGTTACCTTTATTATTATAATGATCATGATTATTTAACTATTAATTATATTTAGTTTATTTTGTAATAAACTGTTATTGAATTTATATCTTGTAAAAAAAATCCCTTACTTACTCCCAACTTTCCAAGACCCAAAACTCAATACCTAATAATTTTCGCCAGCGTTCGATTTCATTTAGGTTTTTTGGTTTTTGACTACACAAACGACAGTATTTCAGTATTAAATTCAGTTCGATATTTTTTCTGAAACGCTCAGAAATCACTCCAAAAACCCTGATTTAAAAAAAATTCACCTGCGGCGCTGTTGTTGGGGGGCGAGCCCCCCAAACCCCCCTGCTGTTTTCGCCTGGAAGAGTGTCCCGAAATTCACTCCTGGCCATCTGGTCACCCTACATACACAATACAAAAATAAGTAATTAAATTCATATCAGAAGCACTATGCTAAATTTACTTTACCAGGGATGGACAAATCTTGGTTTATGAGTTTCAAACCAAACTAAAAGTTCAAACGAACCAAACTTGAACAAATCTGGGTAAAACCAAAAACAGGTAGACCTACAAGAACAGAAAGAAAGGAAAATTGTTGTAGACCTAAATGAAAATGTCATATTTATTTTAATAGGCTAAACCATTTTTGGCACGAGTATTTATTTCATACGGCATGATATAGGCTGGGTACTCAAAATAAGGCCGTGATTTTAATACAAAGTTTAGGTTCAGTTAGTTATTTTGAACGTTCGTCCATCCCTACATTGTTCACAGCCGCCGTGTGATATAATATCAACCAGTCAACCACATTATTTGTTAAAAATTTACACCTATGTTACCCTTGTAGTTATTATACTAATCATACACTGCAGATCTCACAATAAAGGACTAGGCTTACCTACTGGTAAATATGTTGGCAAGTTTTGTACGAAGCTAAGTTTAGAGGAACTAGGCCTGTCACTGTATGAACATGTCGCATGGTGCTTTAAATTAAAACCATTTAAACTTAAACTAACGGCTGCACCGAGAGATTCAATATTCAGATAAGGGTCATTCTTGAAAAACTTGCCCCAACCCGGTCCCATCACTTCCACATTTAAAAAAAATTATTTCTATACATGCAAGTTTTAAATCTTTAATTGCTTATTATTAAATTATCAATTCTGAATTCAAGAATCATGTTCACATGCACCTGTTTTAAAAATTAGTACCAAAAATAAAAATAATATTGTTAAAAAGTGTGATAAAAGTTGTGTCCCAGTCGAATATTTACATTTATATAACTAAAACCTATCATGTAAGTACATTAAATCAAGTATCATTCCATTAATTTCAGTTTTGGGACATATTTTATGTGTCCCCATTGTTGCCTCACTCTTGTTACCAAGTTTGCATTTGAAAATTCCCGCCCTAAACAGAACTTCACAGTGCAAGCATGACAAGGCTGTGGTTCCCTCTTTATATGATCTAGGGTGCTTACGTTTACCTGATCCGAGCAGAGTGATCAGATCACTTCTCAACTGATCTGTCACGTGACAGATCAGTCGGATCACACACAGGTTTACGAACGCATAATTTTAAATATTGTTGATCAAATATGGCCGACGTGTTGTGTTGCTGCCAAATGTGAGGTTATGTTGGCTTATATCTTATAAAATCGTATTACCGTAATGATTATCGCAAAAGACCCTCATTAGTACCTACATACAACAATTTAAATATACCAGATGCACAACCCACCTACTCTACAGTCATAGGGCCTTCTTGTAGATTGGTCGATTTCAAAATATTGCGCGCTTGTTACTGATCTACCCAACTTACTCCACCCCTTCTACAGATCACTAATCCGCTGATCCGTCAAGTGATCAGATCAAGTATTCAGACAAAAGTGATCTACTCGGATCAGGTTTTCGTAAGAGATTTTACTGATCGAGTTACTCGGATCAAGAAAACGTAAGCATCCCTAGATGGCTGATGTGTGTGAAACATGTGAATGAAGAATAATTTTCACCATTCTACTGTCAATTTGATGGAAGTATTTCAATTCAGTCTCACTTTTGTTACCTAGATAATTTGAAGTAATGATTTAGGAACATAATTTACTATAAAGTATTTAACAGGGCAATCAATACCAGAACCCATTGATAATACTGACAAGGAAAACAAGCAAGACTGGCATTATTTATGGCAATTTTAAGGTTAAAATCTCACCTTTGTTACCCTCACTCTTGTTACTAAAAAGTAGGGATGTCAGCGATAATCGTATATCGCGATATGGCTTATTATATCGTGATAATCGTACAATATAAATTTGTGAGCAATATCGCGATATCTATTTGACGTCTTGATTGAATGTTCAAATTTAGCGCCAATCGAGCGCTCTTCAGTCCAGAATGACCGCGCTAACTAATGGCGTTTCCCATTGGCATGCACTGAGTGCGCATTTAGTTCGCATTGAAACGTCACACGCACTCGCCGAGTGCTGCACTCATGCAGTCTAGTTCAATTCCCAATGGAATACGATTTATCAAAAATCGTGCAAACATGGCATCTTTTTCAGACGCTGATCAGCTGACGGAGTAAATAGAAGTGACAATAAAGTACCTTATAAAGGAGCCCGACAACAAGGAGAACTTTATTCAAAAGTAAAACGTTAATAAAACAAAATTAGACTTAGGACCTGGGCCTTACTTCGGCATAATCATGATTCTTTAGCTGCAAGGAGTTTAAGCCGAGGCCCTATCTCTAGGCCTAGCCTAAGCCTAGCCTAGGCCCTAGCCCTAAGCCTAGCCTAGCCTAGCCAAAACAATACGTAGCCTTCCATACCTCGTTGTCAGATTAGCTGCTAATTAACAACCTCATAAATGTAACCATGTATTTTATTGTTCACTTCGTTTGAGTTTAACATAAATAATAACATATCTTCTTCATTACGGCTGTCTTGACGATTCCAAAATTTCCAACAAAACAAATTACGCGCGTCAAATTGTCCGCCATATTGCACTAGATCCGTCGCACTGGCCTCGGACCCAGTGCGGCTCAGTGCAGCACTCGTTTCTGATTCACCGCCAATGGTGTCCGTGCACTGGCACTGAGTTCGCACTCAAATTCCCAATGGATGACGATTCTGATGTTAGTTCGCATTCAGTGCGCACTAGTGCGGCCAATGGAAAACACCATAACCCACAGCATCAACAACACTGACGCAGGCGGTCAGCACGTGCTCCGATATTATCCCCCCTCCGCCACCCGGTATGTTTACTCACTCTCTCTTGATGTATTAAGACGGCCTTTGCATTGACACAAACATATGGTTACACTTGTTTCCTTGACGACTCCGAAGTTGTCCGAGCGCCCTGTGTTTGACAGGCCATCGGCCGCGGCGCGTGATAAAAGTGAGCCCGTCCGTACTAGTTTACGGGCGAGCTGGCACGGCACGGCTGTCATCGAGCCGCTCGCAGCTGTCACGTTAAGTGGGTGGAGAGGGGGGGGGGGACGGTGACGGTCTCGTCATACGGCTTGTTCAATCAATGTCGTTATCACAACCACGCTCTCAAAGCACTCAATGACACAAATATTCCCAAAATTTAATAAAATCAACGTATTGACGATTAATTGTGATATTTAAAAAAATGCCATATCGGCGCGATATATTTTGGCAACGATATTATCGCAATATTATTCATATTTCAGCGCAATTATCGATAAGACTTTTCATATCGTTTGACATCCCTACTAAAAAGTAACACGGGTGAGATTCTGAATAACATAGGTGAGTATTTATATGAAATTTCAGTACATTAGGGTTGCCAAGACCACTTCGAAGAGATGAGTTTACATTTGATGTAGGCTTCCAAGTTAAATAAGAAAATATATTCCTCACCTACGTTACTATGTCTCACCTATGTTACCGCTTATAATTTCAAGTCTCGGAAATAATTGTGATACAAGTGACCTTTGTAAAGCAAAGTTTGCATAGTTAAAGTACTATAATACATCTAATACAATCAATACAAACAATTTTTTTCTTAAGGCTATTCCATAGACATCTGGATGTGACTTGTTACTCTATAATTCGAAATGTATTGCAATTTAGAGGTGTTATGAGAGTAAAAAAAAATTGCCAAAAAAATATTAAATAATTTTTTGGGGCGTACCGGCTATTTAAACAATACAAAACTAAATCATAGTCATTTCGAAAACGGTGATTTCTAAAAATCCCTTATTTTTTTACAATAATAGTTAACATGTGTTTAACGACTTCTGAAAGTTTTGTGTCATTGCACTTCATGGTTTAAAAGTTTTGAATTTTTAAGTGTACCGGTGTGTTTTGAGCCATTTTTTATGTATTTGCGAATTGATGTTATGCTAAACGTAATAGTGAAACTGCATTGTAGTTGATGATTCTTCAGTGGCCCAAAATAAGTTTTGCTGTCACTTTTTAAATTTTCCAATTTGGATGAATGGTTTGCGAGTAGGAATTGATTTCCCGTGCCCTTGTAAATATTCACGATAATTGGCCATTTCCACCCCGTCGCGGCAGCAGCTCAGACCGTCTTGTAGCGCTGCGCGGTGACTGAGCAAACTACTTCGACTCGTAGAGCGCTCGCGAGTTTGCACGACCAGCTGGATACAAAGTAATATTCACTTTTTTCAATGCCTGTGAGAGCACATTATCTATGTACCGTCGATCAGTAAATGAAAAGTTGTATCAAATTATGCCGATCAAGGGTTGTATGGGAATAGTTACAATAATATTTTAAAGTTAAATTGTATTAATTTTATTTTTGATTTAATTTATTTGTATTTATGTAACACTATTTAACCTGCCTTAGAGGCTTGGACCAATTATAAAATCGGCATCTAAATAATTGTCAAAAGAATTCAATTAGAAGTTCATAATGTCTGCTGCTGTAGCAATAAGTATAACCAAACAAACGCATTGTATTGAAAAGCAGTGGCACACCCAAGGGGGGAGCTTTCGGGGCTAAAGCCACCCCCTCCCCAACCCCTCACAAGCACCAACATTTAATTTATATTCAAAGCTCTTCACTTTTAATACATCTTATGTATGATAGATTTTGATGAAAATAATATTGAAACAAATAAATAAAAGAAAGAAAGAAAGCAAAACACCTTGTTGCGTCTTGAGTTTAGCGCTGTGATCAGTTTGCGGTATTTTTTTTCATATGAGAGCTGCGCTTTGTTTTTATCGTGGATTTACACGCCAGTTACTATTCCATGTCACAAGTCTATGTTTTTATGACCGCCACACGCTCTATAGCGGCAACTTTTTAGACCCAACCTAAATTTCACCCGGCACCTCTAATCAGCAGCGCTGCCACTTTCAAACAGTGCATTTCCAATTTAAAACACTTTTGGGGGGGCTGACCAGGGTGGTCAGCCCCCCCCCCCCCCTTGGATGAAATCCTGGGTGCGCCACTGTTGAAAAGCATCGGTTTAGATCGCGTTTTACATCAAATTCAAGTTATTTTCCTTATTATGATATTACGCATTACGAAATCAAAACTACCGCCAAACCATCGTGTATTTTCACCACCCCATCTGTAGGAGAAACGCTGAACTTTTAAAAGCTTATTTGCCGAACAAGTAGACACCCACATTACTGGTCTCAAAACCTAGCGGCAAAATTTAGAACACGGGCTCTGAAAAGTCTTAATAGTAAAAAGTTAAAAAATAGGTAAGTTTAAAAATTGATCATTAGTAACAAAGAAGAGTAAAAAACATATTTTAAGTGTATCAAATAATTCTTGAATAAATCTATACATATATATTCTCAATCTACTATCAACATTTTGAATAATTTATCCTTTTCAAGAAAATCTAGGAACCACTCGTTACTAAAAACATTGAACAATAAAAAAAACATAAATGAGTTTTTTTGTGTGCTGTTCTACATATCTTTTTTTTCCATGCCATTTATAAAAAATCTTACAAATCAATACTGTTTATGTATCAACAGATGGTTTCTGCTAAATACCATGTAGTCGAGGCAGTCAACAAAGCAAAATTATATTTGAAACAATTAAATTTCAAAAAGGCAAGTTTTTTAAGAATGACCCATAAATCAAATGAGAAGATATAGGGCTGCCCAACAATATCATTAATTCAATACAATATCATTTTGTTTTCCTCTATTTTTTAATTTTTATAATCGCCGATGTGTAGGTCTCCTATGCCAATAATAAAAAAAAAAAATATCGAAAACATAAATGCCATAGGCGGAAGTATTACATATGGTTCTAATCAAGAAATGCTTCGTGCGGCAGTCATCGGGCAGAATCAGTTCGCTTGTATCTCTTCACACGGCCGCACGTATTGTTGTGAGTTAAGTAAAACTGACGCTAAAATCAAACTAAAAAATAACATGTATGTTGTGTAGGCCTTATCTTAACCTTAAATCTGCCGCTCTCAATTGGGACCGACAGTGGCATGTCTGCATTGTGAGCAGCCTTGGCCACGCCCGGAGAACGTAATAACTAGGGCTGTGCGAGCCTAGAATTTTTAAGTCGAGCCGAGTATTTAAAAAAAAGCTTGATTTTCGAGCCGAGCTGAGCTAAAAAATATAAAAAATATATATATATATATATATATATATATGGATTGTTGTAGGTTTTCGCGGCCCGTCATAGGATAAAAACAAGGATCTTGGGTAAAACCGCGTCGAAAATAAGATGAACCAGGGCAGAACCTGGGCGTCCACCGACGTTTCGTCTGTACTACGTCAGACATTTTCAAGGTTGACTGTGACTCTACGGAGGTTGGAGTCACAGTGGTTGGCAAGCACGCAGCGCCCGCCTTATATAGCCTCGGCTGAAGGTGCGGGGCGGCGAGGTTATATAGAAAATAGGTGCGGGGCGGCGATGTCATATCGAAAAAATATATACAGATGGTGGCAATTGAGAAACAAAATAGCACAGCTTACTGTAGTGAAACCTTTTATGTGGACGACATCTATGCCATTTGGCCCCATGGTGTGGACAAGTTGAATGATTTTCTTGACTATCTAAATGGTATCCATTCGAACATTCAGTTCACCATGGAAGTAGAATCCAACGACTCACTTGCTTTTCTCGATGTCTTGATAATAAAGAATGTTGATGGCAGTTTGGGACACACAGTCTATAGAAAACCCACCCACACCAACCGGTATCTGAATGCTGCTTCCCACCACCGTCCTTCACAGTTATTTTCAGTGGTTAACACTCTAGTCACCCGGTCCAGGAACCTTACTGACAAATCTCACTCAAGAGAGGAATTTGACAAGCTCCGTGAAGCTCTCTCACTCAATGGTTACTTGGACCGAGACATAACCAGAGCGTTTAAACGTGAACTGAAGAAATCTGAGGATGATACTGAGGACAAGGAGAAACCACGGTCTAAAGCTTTTCTTCCATATGTCAAGGGTACCACAGACGTCATAGGTAGAATCCTCAATCGTAAGAACATCGAAACCATTTTCTCCACTGATAGAAAAATCAGCTCCTTTTTGAGAAGTGCTAAGGACTCTGTTCATCTGGAAGAAAGAGGGGTTTATGAGGTTCCCTGTGGCGACTGCGATCAAACGTACATAGGCCAAACAGGCAGACGCATAGCAGTGAGGATAAATGAACACTCTAATGCTGTGAAAGCAGGTGACAAGAAATCAGCCCTGGCTCAACATGCTAAAGCTTACCGCATGTGATAGATTTTGACAAAACAAAAACTATTTGTCCTGTACAACAGCTCAAGCCACGTATTATCCGTGAATCTGTAGAAATTGAGAAACGGCCGAATAACATGAACAAAAGAGATGATAGCCAGAGCCTCCCTCTTGCTTGGAAACCTGCACTCATGCCTCGAAATGTAGTCCGTAGACCTATTCAGCCAAATCCCTCAGAGGTGGTGCAAATTTCAGATTCCATAATTCTAAGCACGAATAACATTTCAAAAGACAACCAATCAGGCCCTATGACAAGAAGCCGGACTAAAAAGGTTTCACTACAGTAAGCTGTGCTATTTTGTTTCTCAATTGCCACCATCCGTATATATTTTTTCGATATGACATCGCCGCCCCGCACCTATTTTCTATATAACCTCGCCGCCCCGCACCTTCAGCCGAGGCTATATAAGGCGGGCGCTGCGTGCTTGCCAACCACTGTGACTCCAACCTCCGTAGAGTCACAGTCAACCTTGAAAATGTCTGACGTAGTACAGACGAAACGTCGGTGGACGCCCAGGTTCTGCCCTGGTTCATCTTATTTTCGACGCGGTTTTACCCAAGATCCTTGTTTTTATCATATATATATATATATATATTGTTTTTAAATGGTTAGGCTTCATATTTTCTAGGAATGACATCGGGTACTCGAATCTAGAAATTACCCGGAGCCGATTATAAGATCAGGGTATTTTTCGCGACCGTTTTTAGGCAAATTCGCGGGTTTATTATTTTACGCGCTACGTTGATGCGGTCTTTCCCGCGGAGCCTGCCCGCTGCCTGCAGAGTCGATAAAGAAGACCCAGGGAAACTTCTTTGTCGACTCTGCTAAAGAGTAACTCGAGTCGACAACAGAGCGCGTTGTAAGCCAACACGTGACACCTGCGCAAACTACGTGCGCGTTCGGTCGATCCAACCAACTCAACTCACAGCTGACAAAGAACAAAGATGGTCAGTGTGGAACTAGGTGGAAGAAGAATTATTGCGATGTGATCATGTTTCTACGATCTTGAGGCATTGGATTGTTATTCCTTGGCTTATCTCCTTTCTTTCCCAGGCTTATCTTGCGACGAAAGCTTCAGCGCGGGTGATAGTAGTGATCGGTTTTCCCACATGAGAGAGAGAGAGACATGTTTGCATTCTACTGCCTTGAGTCGCATTGACTGTTGATCGCTGGCTCAGGCTGCCGCATTCTTCCGCGAAAGTCTTTGTTGACAAGACTGTTGAGTGTTGATGAAAATGAGCGCGTGTACTGCGTGTTTTTGTAGGCTCGGCTCGAATAAATCGAGCCTAAAGCCAAGCTTGTCTCGGCTTGAATAAATCGAGCCTAAAAACAAGCTCGTCTCGGCGCAAGCTCAAAACTGAAGCTCAAAAAAGCTCAAGAAATCGAGTTCTCGCACAGCCCTAGTAATAACACGTAAAAAGTATCGATATTGAATAATAATATCAATACTCGACTAGAAAAGTGTGATATCGAATATCGAATCACGATATCGATATAGCCCCTTTCGATATCGGTATGATTTTTTCATCGCTGGTCAGCCCTAATAACTAATAAGATATCACATCAATAATACACATAATATCTTTCGTAAACAAATATAAACAAAATTAAAAACTAAACAGTGCCCTGTGATTGTGTATATTTGAGGATCTGTGTGCCCTTGTTGTCGTTTGAGGTCACAAGCACTGAAGATGCTGGGCCAGTGTTGAGCTATGATCTCGTTATAGGCACCAAGAATTATTTCTCGATTTGATTAGTCGGGAAACACTCCCGTAGGTGTAATTGTTATTATTTACTTCAATTCAGAAATTAAAAAAGTCCACCCCAACCGGGAATCGAACCACGGATCTTCCGCAATCCAGACAGGCGTCTTAACCACTAGACCATCAGGACGAGTACATTTTAAACTCAGAATTGTAGTTGCATTATATATAATCATGGATTTCTTGTCTCCCGAGCACCAGAGTTGGGAGGGAAGCCCCCTTACTGTCTGTGCTGACTGTGTGCCCAAGTGTGAATGGTGTGTGAAGTAACCTTGCTGATGATGACAACATGCTTGCAGAATTTACTTCTTGCGTGGCCCTACCACAGGTTTGGTTATGTGTTGTGAGTTTTGGTTGCATGTAGTTAGCTGATTTTTAGTGGCCACCATCCGCCTGAAGAGTCCCAGAAGGACGAAACGCGTCGTGGATTAAGGTAACAACTTTAAATTAGCTACAGTTGTCATCAGCAGGTGAAAAGTTTTGTCGCCCCCAGCCCTTCAGGCTGGGCTTTATGTTCTCTATGCTTTCCCAACCTGTCAACCCTTCTCCAATCTAAACTATATATATATATATATATATATATATATAATATCCATTCAGATAGTATATAATATAATAATAATAATAATAATAATAATAATAATAATAATACAATGATGAAAGATAAATTGAGCAAAGAATACAAACGACGTCTAAGATTAATACTTGAAAGTGAATTGAACGGACGAAATAAAACTATTGCAATTGGTCAATTTGCTGTGCCAGTAATATCTTATAGCTTTGGGATATTAGATTGGAGCATAGAAGAACTTAAGAGATTGGATCGAAAAACGAGAAAACTGTTGACAATGAACGGAATGCACCATCCACGAGCGGACGTCGAAAGACTGTATATCGCAAGGAAGAATGGAGGTCGAGGTATAACTCAACTAGAGGGGTCATACAAAACAGCAATGATTGGTTTGAGTTTATACATAGAAGGAAAGGGAGATGACAAATTTATTAGAATGGTTCAAGAACATGAGTCCAGCAAAGCTATGAGAAAATCCATCATTAAGTTAGGCAACAAGTTTCAATCAGGTTTGGAATTAACCGATATTAATCAGATAAATGGGTCCATCACTAACAAGGTCAAGATAATCAAGAAGCAAATAAAGAACATTATCCAGAAAGATTTAATAAGTTGCTGGAAGTCTAAACCTTTGCATGGACAATATATTACACGCATGGAGCAACCACATATTGACCAAGATCAAACCAATAAGTGGCTGGGCAGAAGTAATCTCAAAGGTGAAACTGAAAGTCTTATTGTAGCTGCACAAGATCAAGCCTTAAGAACAAAAAGTTATGAAAAAAGAATTCTCAAACTCGACGTAGATGACAAGTGTCGTTTGTGTAAGCTTTATGAAGAAAGCGTAGAGCACATTATTTCTGGATGTCCGGTCTTAGCAAAAACGGAATACATTGATCGACATGATAAAGTTGGGGCATATTTGCATTGGAACATTTGTAGAAGTTACAACATCGAAACTTCTGACAAATGGTACATGCATATACCAGAACAAGTAGTTGACAATGGTAATGTGACCATATTGTGGAATGAGCTAATAATCACTGATAGAAAGGTTCTTCACAACAAACCAGACATTGTTGTTAAAAACAAAGCGACTCAAAAATGTTTGATCATCGATGTAGCTATTCCATCAGACCGCAACATAGTCCTAAAGGAAGCAGAAAAACGCACAAGATATCGAGACCTTCAAATAGAAATTCAACGAATGTGGAATGTCCGTTGTAAGATTGTTCCCATTATTATTGGAGCTTGTGGGACAATTGGAAGAAGTTTTGAAGAGAACCTCCAACATATCTCTGGCAATCACTGGACTCCAGAGCTTCAAAAGGCAGCATTATTAGGAACCGCCCACATACTACGCAAAGTTTTAGTGTAAAAAAAATTGTTTCTGTTATTTCTTGTATGTATTGTATTTTGTTAATGCCATGTATATTTAATTTTTATGTAATAGGGGTTTCACCTTAGAGATGTGGTTCATCTCTGGTGAAAGTTCTTAAATACCCATTATGTAATGTTCATATTGGTGAATAAAAGAAATAATAATAATAATAATAATAATAATAATAATAATAATAATAATAATAATAATATATAATATATATATATATATATACAATATCCATTCAGATGTATAATGCAACTACAATTCAGAGTTTAAAATGTACCCGTCCTGATGGTCTAGTGTAGGGGTGCCCAACGTACGGCCCGCGGGCCGCATGCGACCCGCTAAGCCATTTGGTCTGGCCCTCACTCTTATACATGTACCCACAAAAAAAAATTATCTGATTTTAAAGTGCAGTGAAAATGATCTTGGCACTCCCTGTGTATCCACAATGATAGTAATATGAGACTGAGTGTACTAAGGGTAGACTAGTTTTGTTTTTGGCTCAAGCTTTTTGCATAGTTCCAAGTATAACATTTATTTTTTGTTTAAAACAAAGTTGTGATCAAAAGATTTTTAAAATAAAATTGTAAAATAGATAGCGAGTGCCGCGTATTTGACGAAAAGTGGACCGATCTTTATTTTTGTGAGCCACATAATGATTAAATTGTGTGCTTAGTAGGCAGAGATGTCATCGCAGTGTTCAAAGAGTACAATTTAAAATGGCATTACGACTCGAAACACAAAAGTGAGTATGAGAAATACAAAGGGTCAAACTGAAGCAAAACCTTGTATCTCCGCAATGTATGTTCAAAATGAAGATAACTGAGAACCAAGCATCTGTTCATGCTAGTTCTCAGGTTGCCCCCTTATTAGCGTCAGGAGGAAGACCATTCTCTGATGGGAAATTTTAGTAAAGAAAAGTATGCAAGCTGTTGTTGAAATATCATTGATGCCATTAGCTTGTCACAAAATACAATGACAAGAATAGGGGAGGATTGCATTATTATTCCATAATCTATAGCCCATTCAAATTACGTTAAATTTTAGGCGATATTCGGGCATTTTATGATGTGGCCCGCCGACATTAAAAATTTATGACATGTGGCCCAACTTTAAATAAAGTTGGGCACCCCTGGTCTAGTGGTTAAGACGCCTGTCTGGATTGCGGGAGATCCGTGGTTCAATTCCCGGTTGGGGCGGACTTTTTTAATTTCTGAATTGTAGTAAATAATAACCAAGAATTATATTTTCCTACAAAATTCTGGGGCCCACAGTGCTGTCGTTGAATCTTTGTATGAAGAATTTATAAAGACAAAGTTCTACTTGATATGTCAATGAATTTGGCATTTTGAAATTATTGTACATATATATCAAGAACTTTGACAACTCCGGTTTTAAATCCTTAGTGGATGTTGAACTTCGTTTTAGGGTTCTGCGTATTTCATCCACTCGATTCTCTAATTTGTTACACGCCGTGACCATGGCCACCAAATCCTTCTTCGTACGGCATTTGGGACATCGCACGTTCCTGCTTTTGCTGCCGGGTAATGTTGTTCTGCAATTACAACATATTGTTTTCACCTGTTCTTCTTCACCCATCTTCAAAGTTGTTGGCCAGTCGTTGAGGCAGGCTTCGCAGCAGCAAATGGTGTTGAGATCAAGAAGAAATGCGGTCCGCTCCTTGAGGTTTTTGTTATGGTAACTAGTCCCGAAACTGATGAACAGCTGAAGAAAACAAGAAAACAATTATTGGCCTAGGTATGATTAGTGACAAAATAGTAGTACCTAAAAGTAAATGCAGTAGTAGTAGTAAGTAGTCGAGTATGCAAGTAGCAAGTACAAACAAGTCACCTGCACATAGTATATGAAAGCTTGATTGAAGTTTAAGACAATGTTAGGTGGGGTGGTTCTAGGACCTAGCCACCACACATACATGGGCCTTGATTCACACACACACAATTTTAGGAATTTTAGTTTGAAAATGCATTAGTACAAAGTACAAAGCTATCTCTGTTAAATACATACTGCCCAGGCTGAGTGATAAACACCATAATCTGGTCGCAACATATTGGCAACTCGTCTTCATCTACTATCGTGTCTGTGCGACCTAAGGTATTTCATATTTATTTATTCACTCAATCAATACATTGTCGGTACAGATACACTCTTGGGAGAGAGGGAATGAATAATCCTCAATAATAACTACTATGTACATGATTATAATACTAATAATAAGTATGTGTGTGTATTTAGAAAGTGATTAGGAAATAAGCAAGTGACTAATGATAATATATTGAACAATATAGGTTGTATGCAATTGACGTCATCATAGTCGGATATCGCCATCGTGAGGTACCACGTCAAACGCAAATGTCAAGTCCTACCAGTGACACTTACTTTGTGTCCTAAGCGATCCTAGACCCTTTTGCCATATTGCGATTCTTAATATAATCTACAGTTTTTACTCACCTAAATATTCATGCAATTTTCGTAACATGACGACAGTAACCATAGCAAGTTTAATAAAAAGCATTATATCTTGGCAACTACAGATTGTAAACAAAATAAACAAAAGATGGTAGCTTTTGTTTTTTAGAGAATCTGTTTTGAAAGGCACTGCACCCATTGCTTGCTTTATGTATAGTGAGAGATTAACTAAGTAATTATGTTGACATTATTTTATTATCGCATGATATAATTGGATGAGCGAAGCGAAGACTTCAATTTCACTGACCCCCCAAAAATTTAGCTCGTTTTTTTTTGTTTGTTTGTTTTTCTGTCTGTTTGCTCTCTACCGGGCAAACGGCATATGCGATCTTGATGAAAATTGGAGGGGATCTTCGAAATCTCTGAACTTAGACCTGCCACGTTTTTGGGTACAATCGAAGAAATATTTCTCATGAATATCGTACTTTTACGATTTTTTTCAATTTTTAGTGTCCCTATCCCTATCATCCCTTAACTATGAACAAACAAATCCACAGTTCCCCATTGCCAGTAAGTTAGGCCTAATGTTACCCCTATTTGGTAAAAATTTCAAGTTTCTATCACCAAACACCGAATTGTTTTGTTAATCTACCCTTCAAACCAGCAGGGGTAGGCAACATGCAATAACGGGTCCCTGCACGAGATACCACGATGGCTCCAAGTCAAAATTAGTAGGGTATGGTCCCTAGAACACGTGTGCCAAGTGCATTGCTTGTATAAAAAAATGCAAGGTATGTACCGAATATACCCCTTAACATCCGGACTATAAACCAAGAACCTAGTATTGTACATACAACGGGCAGCGAAAACCTACATCAATCCATATATATTTACACATATAATATGACTATAAATAAATAAAAATAAATGTACTCCCGTCTTTCCTCATATCTCATTAATACGACATCATGGACAACTGCCAACATGGTTTTTGCTCTGGGAAATCAACAACCACAGCAATTTTCTCATTCTAGCCTAGTTCCACTCGGTATGGGACTACCATGTTACTTGTTCAAAGTGCGCCGTTTTTGTGTTAAAAGCGAGCAACATGACTTTTTCTTATAGGTTATTTTACGCTGAATTCGAAAACCAATGTTGCCCAACGGTGACTTAAAAACTTCAACCCTTAAATCCCATTTCTTTGGGCAAATGTGTCGAATTTGTAGACATTTAGGGGATCCTAGTTGGCGAACGTAATTTTGAAGATAAAAATGATTTGAAAATTGGTTTTTATCACAAATCAAATGTCTGAGAATATAGCTTGTCCAAAATTTGAGCTTACTGGTTAAACCGGTTTAAAATTAAGTTCAAACACAAAGCATAGCTGATATGTAGGACGTTTTATTAACATTTAACACTGTACAACATAGCGTTAATGAGATGCTGTTGATACTCTCTGAACAGTTGGAGTACACCCAGCTGAATAAGGTGTAATTAAAAAATCGAAAATTCCTTAAAAGCTCTTCTTGTGGGATTTTTAATACTAGGTGGTGATAATTACTCTCGGACTCTCACGCTACTAGTCCGGGTTATATCCGCAAATTTGTAGCCGAACCTATAGGACAAATTGCAACAGAAACGAGTTTGGTATCATTAGATTCAGAAAAAACCCACTTACTACTACCAAGATTGGTTAGAGAGTCCATTGAAATAGCTAAAACACCAAACAATTTTAATGGTGATGTTGGGTTTAAGCTGAGCGGGTCGTGGGCGCCCATAGTAAAACTGATTCAAGACAACTCCAACGCTGGCCGTATCGTAAATAAACGCATTATCCCCGAGATCTTACTCCCGGTTTCGAATGCAGGCCTTCTCGTCCTCCCTGTCCCGGAACTGGATCAGCCCCAAGAAAGTGGAGTTCGACGGAGTGATAAGATACGCACCAGAAATTCTCAAATGTGATGTTGATCTGGTTGTGAAAAAGACTTCATTAGAATGTAATGCAATTTTATAGAAGGCGGAGCATGATCATGGTAACTGTTTGTTTTGTTGTTGTTATTTTGTTTTTCTATGGGAAGCCTTGTCTTGGCTTATATTTTTGTAAGTTTTTAATTTTATTTCTTGTTTTCTGAGGATAGCCCACACAGTTGGGCTGAAACGTCAAACGCAATAAAAGCAGAATCGACGCGGCGAAATGTCCCGACCAGTTAATTGTGTTAACTAGGAAAACGCTTAAGTCCCGCCGCGTTGTTGGATGAGCGTAATTGGTGCATTGAGCTGCCATGTGTTATGCGAATGTTCTGCTGTTCTGTGGCAAAATCATTACTAAGTTGAAATTTTTTTAAATTAAATTAAATTAAATTAAAAATTAACTTAATTTTTTAAATTTTTTTTAATTAATCGTAATTGTTAAAAAAAATCGTAAAATTGCGATTTTTATAAGAAATAATTTCTCGATTGCGCTCAAATTTTACACTAATATATTAATTCATAAAATAAAGGTTCTGCGAAAAAATCATTACAATCGGATAAAGCATGTAGGTGTTATAAGTCAAAGAATTGTTTAAAAAAAGAAAAAAAACTGTAAAATTTCGATTTTTATGATAAATATTTTTTCAATTGCGCTCAAATTTCACAAAAATATCTTAATTCATAAAATAAAGGTTCTGTGCAAAAATCATTAAAATCGGATAAAGCATGTAGGGTTATAAGTCGAAGAAATTTTTTAAAAATTGAAAAAAAATCGTAAAATTGCGATTTTCATGAGAAAAAATTTTCCGATTGCGCTCAAAAACGTGGCAGTTCTAAGTTCAGAGATTTCGAAGGCCTCCATGAAATTTCATCGCAATCAGAGCATCGGTTTAGCCGGAATCGTGTGGACAAACAGACAAAAATACAAAAAAAAAAAAAGAAAGAAGAAAAAAAAAAAAAAAAACATTCCGGATTTTTTTCTCCAGTGTAGTGAAATGGAATCTTCGCTTCGCTCGCTACGCTCGCTACGCTCATCCAATAATAATATTATTATTAATATCAACAATAATAACAATAGCAGTCTTTTTACAGAGTTTTCTACGGGTTTTAATTCGAACATGCTCCCGTAGATGGATTAAACCCCTCTGAATCTTACAAGGAATTGGAATGAATCTGATACGTTTAATCATAGTACTGATGATTTCCTAGTGTTAACAATAATAGTAACAAAGACGCAGTTTCTAAGATTACTAAATCATATAAACAGTTCTATAGTGTAGCGGCAAGTGAAGAATACTGCACTCTATATAAGCACGGTCATGTGACAAAAGTCAAGGAAGATTAAATAGGATTCTTTAAGACATAGTTTTGACCAACGATCAGTATCAATTGTTTATAATCAAATAATGTATATGTAATCTATTTTCTATTAAAATTAAAACTGTATGACTGGTACATTGACTTAATTGTATTTAAACATTTTTAATTCTGACTTTCGACATAGAAAAATATAAAATATTAATGTAATATGCAGTTTTGGATATAATCAAAATAATTAAACCGTTAATTGATCTAAAAAACTAATTTTCAAAATAAAATTAAAAATTAGTGCAAGTTTTATGTAAAACATTTCAATAGATCAATGTACTAGTACATAATATTAATGTTGAAGGTAAAATCCATTTTGTAATTAGCAATAGAACTAACACAACTTTTTACAGTATTTTTATTTTTTTTCCAATGAGTTTTTTAATCGACCATGCTTCACCATAGATGGATTAAAATCCGGAATCTTGTACTCACACACGTACACGATTACATGAATGAATGCATGAATGAATGAACTAAGATTTTGTAAATATATTAGATGTAGGATATTTCTCATCAAGCATTCATGATTCATCCTTGGAACAACTCTGTTATTGACCATTGATGGTACAAATATCATATATAGAACTGATTATTTGTAAGGCAAAAAGTAGTTAAACACGTATTAATAGGATCCCTAATTTCTATCTCTCAATCATTATGTTTTGTTGTGCATATTGCGTAATGCATATTATATATCTTGTCTCTACGTTTCCGTTAATAAAATAAATAAATAAATAAATAATATTAATAATACTCCTACTACTAGGAGAGAGTGGGACACATGTAAACACCTTTTTTTTCAGTCAGTCAAAACTTCAGTCAGAAACACTTACTTTTTCTCTTACTAAATGTATCCCCCAAAAGAATTTAAGAAGTTATACTTTTTTAGTTTTACAATAAAATACAGTAAACTGTATTTGTTTACAAGTGCCCCGGGGGCGAGTTTTTATCTAGGTTAGGTCCCTAACGCATTGAAAGAACCCTTCTACCTAGTCCTTGTCCTTAATCTCAAGTAGGCTACACCTATTTGCTAATAAGTAAAAAGTAGGTTTTTTTTTCAAAATCAAGATTTTATCAAAATATGATTTATTTAGATTTTGCAGCCACGTTGTGTATAATGCAGTTAGCTAGTGATGGACCTTATTTTATCAAGTTTCATTCCGAATGTTTGATTATTATAGATAATATTAATAACAAATCATTGATTGAAATATTTACTTGTTGAACCAAAAAATACAAAATGATGTCTGCTGCAGAGTAGAGTCATTAGAACTACCTGAAACTTACGAGGTGTTGGAAGTGTAGTACCAACAACACTCAAGAATTTTGACAGATTTTTTTTGCAGGAACTTGTAAGTTTGTAAACTTCTGTGCATGCATGCATTAGCTTTTACAAAGTATAGGAACTTGTAAGTTTGTAAACTTCTGTGCATGCAATAGCTTTACAAAGTGTATGAACTTGTAGGTTTGTTAAGTAAAAGTTATATATTTTTTTTTGTACACGAAATGTCTTTATACGAAGTTGTAAGTTTTGTAAAGTAAAAGTTATATTATGAGGACACCATATCTTTACAATGTGTATGAACTTGTAAGATTGCTAAGTAAAAACTATATTATGTACACGAAATATCTTTAGTAAGAACATTGAAACTTTGCAATGAAAAGATTATTTTCAGCCATTTTCTTAAAGAGAGTGTTAAACTTTTAACACTTTACTTTCTTGCAACAAAAGAAATATGTTAACGTGTAAAACATAAGTTAATTGTACTCACTTTATATACAAAGTAGTAAGAATTTTAACTTTGCAAGGATATGTCATGTGTGTAGTGTTGTGTACAGGGTACTTTGTGTGGTGTGGTGTATTGTAGTGTGAGGAGTAGTGTACAGTGTGTACTATGCGTGGTGTAGTGTGAGGAGTAGTGTACAGTGTGTACTATGCGTGGTGTAGTGTGAGGAGTAGTGTACAGTTTGTACTATGCGTGGTGTAGTGTGAGGAGTAGTGTACAGTGTGTACTGGGATGTTGAGTGAGAAATAGTGTACGCTGTGTACTATGCATGGTGTAGTGAATTGTAGTGTGAGAAGAAGTGCATGTATGTGTATAGTGTTGAGTTATTTTTTCGCATTTTCTTTACAGAGTATAAGAACTTGGTGACCACATTTTCTTTACAATGTGGTAAGAACTTGAAACTTTGCAAGGAAGAGACATTTTTTTCACGCATTTTTATTTATTTTTATTTTATTTTTTACTTTTAGGGTTACACTGCCCTTCCTTCATCTGCGTTTTGTCCTCAGGGCAGCAACCGAGAAAATTGTTTGAATGCGCTGCTATGCCTGGGATCGTATTGATTGATTGATTGGATATTGCTTAACGTCTCATATTTATGCAACTTGGCTAATCGAGACGAAAAGAGGGACGTAAGGGATGACGCGGGGGGACAAGGGGTGGACAGGCCTGTGCTGGTCAGAACCAGCCACAAGCGTATGGGGAGGGCAAGGGTTCCCCCACGTCGTGGTCGTCTCCGTCTGTGTCATCATCCCTCCATGTTGTCAATGTCGTCGCCGTCGGGGAGGTAGTCAAAGGGAAGGAGACAGTTCCCCGACGACGACCCAGAGCTCGCCATTAGTTTCAGGAAGAAAAACTCCCCTAATCACGGGCCAAACCACGAGAAGGTTGCGAGTTGGAATTGTCAAAGGCACTAACCGTCAAACCAACAGATTTGGACTTAAAAACAGGTCAGGGTCATGCGTACAAAGATCCTATACAATACTTACACTGTACCAACGTAACTTTTAGAAATATATAAGCTTAAATAATACGTACAAGTCTGAACAAGACTGGAAATGAAAAATTGTTGTAAACCATCCGTTTTTGTAACATACAATTCACTACTAGTGAATAGGCTATTGAATTCCTATAATTGAATGTCATTTACTTCTTCATAAATAGATCATCAAAGTTTTTAAACTAAATGGGGGTGCCTAGACAACTGTCTGCAGCGCAAATAATAGGTCTGGAGAAGTAATTTTTAAAAAGTAAATTGGTGTCATGTAATCTTAGATTGAAACTCCAGATTGTTTCACGAAGTTGCTGATGGGAAGAGAATGGGCGATGCTTCACGAAGATTTTCGAAGATTCACGAAGCTTCCCAAATCTACCGCTAGGGGTGTCATCTTCATGTGCAAGAGGAGACTTGAGCTTCGGTCAGTCAGGGTCTTAGTTTGCCAGCTTGAATACCTACGGGATACCATGTTTTGGAGACCTTCATTTAACAAAGACCCAGTAGTGGATGGCGAGCAGAAGGAATCTCCTCTACAAAGCACCATCAGCTGCATGAGACCCAGACCCTATTCAAGACCGGCATTAGTGTACATCAAGAGAATATGAAATGTCGAGTTCAGCTGTTTCGTCCGAAAATCTATGCAGTGAGTGACATTAATGTTAAAAATGAGTACTCTGAAATACTTTCTAATATAATGGATCGTCATGATGTAACGACTCAAAGATTTTTAACCGAGTGCTATGGTGATTTAATTAAGGAAATATCCTGTAAATATGACAAATATGTTGCTGCTTTCTACGTGATGCAGAGAACGAAGACAAATGGACAAAATCAGTGTTGTTATTTACAAAGGAGCATCTTAAAAAATGTGATTAACTATGCTTTTAAACGCATGATCATTGATATGGGTCCCTCGCACATAGCAAGTGACATCTTGAAATCATACAGGTTGAATAAGGCTAATTCATTACCTGCTGCATAATGCGTGATGTGAAAGTGTAGTTACATGTACTAATGTGATTGTTGAATAAAATAAGATTTGTTATACACATGAATAAGTCTTGACTTTTTTAAATTATTCACCCTTAGGATATACCATGATTCCCAGTCCTTCATCTTCACAACCACGATGCATGGCCAGACAAGGTTGTGTACGGGTGACGACGCCCCCCGTCGTGTGCTTAACTAACTCACTAAATAATAATAATAATAAATGGTGGATTGTATTCGAAAATTGTCTCTATTGTTTTATTTATTTATTGTACATTACTTAATATCCTTCATTATATTGTAAAGCATCATGTCTGGTCAGGTCTGTATGCTTGCAAGTCTTGACATGTCTGTATGACGTCATGACTTGCAAGTTTCAACACGTATGGAAGAGAAAGGGGCGGAGCTTCACGAAGCTCAAAGGCTCGAGGAGTCTAGAGCTTCAGTCAGTCAGCGTCTGAGTTTGGTCGAGGACAGTCGCATACCAGTCAGTGTCTTCAGCTACATCACCATGAATTTTCAATCAGATTTCACTACCACTGCTGCTGAACCTACGCCTGCTAATGTGGACCATCTAAAAAAGCACGAGCTTGTTCTTTGTAAAGTTAAGTGTTTTCTTTTTAAATGGATGCTGCACGAAAATGTTGGCGGTAGGGCTTCATATGCAAGACTGCATCCAACCATATGTACAAATCCAATGTGCAAATGGAAAAGGACTCAGGTTCAATCTTCAGGAATGGAGTCAACTTGCTCGTGAAATGGAACTACTCAACGATTACGTCTTCGATATGGGTAAAGATGCAGACAGTGTACCAGAAATAGAGATTGGTCCATATACCTTGTTTGCGTATAATCTTCACGGTATTATGGGGCTAGGACTCAAATCTACAAAAAATTGTCGTGCATACCTATAGGCGAAGTGTCGTGCCGTAATCTAGTAAAATATTCTCAAAGTGTTTCACATATATTACGTGATCTTGAACTGAGCTGTCGCGATATAAACAATTTGGTACTTTAATTTCAAGTTTTACATGACTTTTTAGCCTACATGACCTAGTGAAGACCTATATTGAACTATGTCATGAGGAGAAGTACATCCCTGTGAATATGGAAAGAATTGTGTATGAACTTGGTCAGGGGCGTCGGCACATGGGGGCAAGGGGTGGCACTTGCCCCCCCCCCCCTGGAATTTCAAATCAGGAATTAAATTTCCGTAATTTATTTAATTTGACAGTAATACACCAGCATTCAGCCTCATAAGCTTTCATCCTGTCAACTTAGCTAAGATTGATCCTTACAATTTTCAAAGTAACAATTCTTCTATTGAAGCGCTCTATAAAATAGACAATTTTGAAGAGGAGGGAAACACGTGGTATGATTACTGGACAAAACACATTAAAAAATAACGACACCATAATTTTTTAAACAATGGAACTCATCGATATCACACTCCCCGTTACAAAGTGCAGTGTGGAACGCTCTTTTAGCTCGCTATAATGGCAATAATTTGGTGGGGCGATCGCCCCCCCCCCTCCATGATTGTTTAAAAATAAAAAATAAAATTATTTTATTATTTTATTATTTTATTGTGCACGCACCAAATTCACTCTAAAAACCTGATTTTCAAAATTTTCGCCTGCGGCGCTATTTATTTAAAACTCCCAGTAAAAAACAATTTTTCTTTATATTGTCAGAACTCTGAAATGTGTCTGCATCAGTGTAATTCGATTTATTAAGTTGTCCTCCTAAGTAAATCGTGTTTTTTTAACTGGATAGGATAGACGTTTAATAAATAAATAAATAAAATGCAAAATTGAAAATAAGATCAAACGTTAATATGTTGCAATGTAGGCCAATGCTGAAAATTGTAAGCTCGACATGACGACAAAACAAATTGACGCACACAAACTACATTGTTTCGGTATTGCATTCCGCCCACCACTTTTTTCCAAAACGCACCAAATGCACTCTAAAAACCTGATTTTCAAAATTTTCGCCTGCGGCGATATTAATGGGGGGCTCTGCCCCCCATACCCCCCGTGCGTCCGCGCTTAATCCCTTTCCCATGCCTGAACATGCACACGCAAATCGTCCCCCCCATGATTATGTCCTAGATCCGCCACTGATAGTAATTTGTTTATTTATTAACAGCCATGCCCCCCCTTGCAAAAATTCCTGCCGACGCCCCTGAACTTGGTACTGAATTCATCTACAGTGAAGTGGAGTTGATGTATGCGACTGCTTAATATGTACTGTAAAAATGTGGTTACATGTACTTATGCGATTTGTTAAATAAATAATATTTGTTATACACATGAATAAGTCTTGACTTTTTATATTTATTCACCCTAGGTATACCGTGATTCCCTGTCCTTCATCTTCACACACTCTATGCATGTCCTGACAAGTCTGTGTATGGTGACGTCACCCCTGTTTGAAACGAAACAAGTCTTGACATGGATGCATGACGTCATCATGCTACGTCAAGCACGGCTGCCTGGGTTGCTGAGTGCATTTTGTCTTTTTGCTTTACCCCTTCAGGTGCCTGGGTAGAGTGGCGAGGTTCGGCATAGACGGCCGGGTTTCAAGTACAGCTTCATCCGACTTTTTTTCAAAAGTGCATTTATTTGAAATATTAAGTTAAATTTATCATGTGGTACAGGGGTGAAAATTAATCCACTGCGCAGCTAACTCTACACGTCGACACCGTCATGGTGGTGGTGGTAGGTCAAAGTCAAGCTCAAAATCGTCAGTCTCAGTCCAGTCTTCGTCCAGGAAGGACGTACACGATGCTCCGTCCCAAAATTAAATAAAAACTTTGGTTAAGTTAGGTTAAAGTGTCACCCTCTTGTGTAGTCCGCCATCTTGAATCCATAAAAAAAAAGTTAGGTTAAAGCAGTCACACTCTAGTGTAGCATCCGCCATCTTTAAAATTAAAAATATGATCAATTAAAAATTTGTAAAATTAAAATTTTGCATAATTAATTAGTGGTAATTAAAAAATTTGCATACCTAATAAAAATTTGCATGATTAAAAAATTTGCATAATTAAAATTTGCATGATTAATTAATTAGGGGCAATTAAAAATTTGCATAATTGATTAGGCGGCATCTCTTTGACTGCCCAGTGGCTCACACTCTATTAATGAGATTGTCTACTCGAAGATTTTATTTCACAAAACCTATTACCTAGGTGCCCGCTATAGGTCGCTGTACACTCAGGTACCTCGTAAGAAAGCTACGATTTTGGCGTTTTTAAGGTGTTTCCCAGCCGCCATGAAACGTGAAATGAACTTTAAATACGTCATAATCAGAGCTATTTAGGTAGCTGACAACCAATACCAATTTTGGTTGGGGTGAGAACATTCCTTTCGAGTAAAAAATGGGAAGAAAAATTATCAAAACCACTTTCTGTAACTCCTCTGCTAGGTGCCTAATTCTCTGCAAGGCGACTATGTAGGCCTACGTTGAGCATAACAAAAGCCATATCAATCGGCTTGCGATTAAACGTCGTGTTCCTCCATATTCTATTGTGAGAAGCTGTAGTGACAACGATAATACTTCAGCCTCTGAGCCGTGTAATTAAGCCAAAATAGCTTTTTTTTTAAGAATTGAGGAATCAAAGTTTGATGATGCAGCTTGTATGTTTTGGGCATAGTAATGCCAATGAAAGTTTAATCGAAGTTCAGACGTGCGTTATGAGCAGTAGCATATTAAATGATTCCAAAATGCAGCCTGTAATGAGCGTACGACTCGGTGGTTCCATAAGCAAAATACCACCTCAAATTATATGGAAATCAATCCGGAAATTAACACATCCATCTAAGAGTGGTTGTTTCCAGTTCAAAGAAATTGAGAAACCACCTGATATGTTTACTTTTCTTTCGTTGCAAAGTAAAGAAGAACAATAAAATAATAAATATGGCGGCAACGCAATGGCATGGCTAGTAAGTAAGTTACACTTACGATGCAAGAGTCAACCATTATTTGTCTCAGGATTTTGCGTGGAAAGATACACTCAGTTCTTCAAAGAATAAGAAATATCTTTGTGATAGAATCAAAACTGAGATGAAAAATATATATTAATTTATTTGTACCGTCAACGAATGGGTGACGATTGTGGTTGTGAAACGTATCTTATGCCAAAAAAACAAGTGAAGACAAAAATGAATGACACGACGAGATCCTGACGAAAGGTCTATCATGCACTAGCAGTTCAGTCTGCCCGATAAGGCAAGGGTCAAAGATAGCAGGCATGAGATGACTAAAAACTTCTAAACGCAGGTCACTTGAAATAAGTGAAAGAGCATTGAGTGCATCCCAAAATCAGTAAACACATGCAATCATTCCCCTATTAGTAGGAGGATATATTTCAGAAAATGAGTTAATCGAAAATATTAGCTCTGTGTCAAGATGTAGTGTTTGCGTTAAATTATGGTGAAGTTTAGACACCTAGGCATGTGGGCTTAGGTTGTACCGGTACTCTCCACCAAGAAACGCATTCTAAGCAACTAGTAATTAATTTATTTTGCGACGCTGGAAACATCATCTGTTACAAAGACATTTTAGGAATTGACAATGCACTGGCAATGATGCCATTCAAGTTCAAGATATCAATGAAGTCACAGGGGCTGTGATGTCTAACATCTAACATAAGGCAAATTCGTCTATTTCTCGGCATACAACATAGACTTCATTTGTAGTGGGGTGAGCATTGCACAAAATGGCTAAATGACAACGGAAGGGGTTCGTGTCACTTTGAGCCTTTGGATTGCATTCAAGTAGGTTAATACACGGGTATAAATTTTGGGGGCGTATCCAGACTTCCAATGTAAATTATTTATATTGAGCACAACAAAATCAAGAAGATCATATACTAAGTTAAAAAGCAAATACTCACTAAAGTTAAGAAAATAACGTTAACAGTTTTTTTTTAAAGTTGCATGCAAATTTAGACATACAATTATTTGCGGGGATTTGTAGACGGTGGAGGCAACGAGGTGGAAAAAATTGATTTTTGGTTTAGCACACCGAAGTTAGTAGGCCTACGATCAACTTTAAGTATAAACAAAAAGTTTGCAAATGTTAACTTTAAATTTTTGTTGGGGTAAGGGGGTCAGTGGTAGGGGTAGTGGGGGACTAAATTCTTTGAACGTCCGGGCAACATTTTTTTTTTGTTTCAGCACACCAAAGTTAGTCCGATCGTGTTCAAGTACGAACAAAAATGTATGTCAAACTTTTGTTGTTGGGGAGGGGGGGGGGGGGTAGAGCCATCGGACGTCTGGGCAACATCGATTTTCGTTTTTAGCACATCAAAGTTAGGAAGATAGCGTTCTAAGTACAAGTGAATGAATGAAAGTGTCATTTTTTTATTTTTGGGGGAGTTTTGGGGGGGGTTAGAGACATCGAACGTCTGAGCAACATGGATTTTTGGTTTTAGCACACCAAAGTTAGTAAGATCGCGTTCTAAGTACGAGTAAATGATAAAAGTGTCAATTTGATTTTTTTTTTTTGGGGGGGGGGGGAATGGGGGATGGGGTTTAGAGCCATCGGATGTTTGGACAACATGGTTTTTTGGTTTTAGCACAACAAAGTTAGTAAGATCACGTTCTAGGTTTGCTTTTAACACCCTTTCGGCTAAACCACATGTTTGAACCAGGCTATTCCTATCCTCTCTCTATGCTGCATTGGTAGAGGTCCGTGAAAGTGGTTTTATTTTGAAGTAAATTTCGTTTTTAAAATTGGAGATTTCGGTGTTATTGGTTTAAAGCTCTATTTCAGCGGTTTTATCTATATTTACCAATTTATATGCATGTAATTATTCGTTCGCGGCTGTCGTATTATTCTAGCCACATATCAAACAAGTTTGAATGTAGGCTACTTATAAACAGACTGGTTCTAGTGACCAAGACTAAATTCATAATATCTGATAGGCCTAGTTATTTTATAACACCTTTTCTTGATTCTGTACTGCATACAATATTGAAAATTACACCGTAATTTAACAATGATTCCCATTTTTAGTGCTTTTCGTCGTTAAAAACACGATTTTTGTGAATTTCGGTGTTATTGTAATTTACACATATTTCGCTGTTTGGCGGTGATTCAATTTTTGCATTTTCTGTTCTAAATTTGATCAATTCATGATCATTTTGTGAAATTAAATGATTTACACATATTTCGGTTTTATCGTCGGTAGCGAATACACGTACCTCTATGCATTGGATAGGGGAGACCAAGCAATAGGGCTAGTGATGTAAATTTTCATGAAAAGTCAAATTTGTGAAAACTTTGCTGAAAACTTTTCAAGCTGTGAAAAGTTCATGTTTTAGTCGCTTATCACCGTCGTTTCAGCTTAAATTTTTGACAGCATGATTGGTAGGCCTACCACAAGTCATAGATTATAATTTTGTTAGGCCCTTTACCTCAAAATCAGGAGAAAATACCATCATAGCATAGTTGTTAGGACGAGGAGAATTAATTGCAGGACATTTCATTGATGTATTACAAAATTTCTATGTTGACTGTTGATAATTGCTTTAGTTTGAACTTTTTATTATGAAATAGAGTTGGCCCTATAGGCCTACAAAAGTAGCCAATGCCTACTTTTAAAAAAATGCATAGGCCTACAATGTCTAATGTTATGTAGCCTAACAGTATACGAATCCTTTTACTAACTAGGAAGCTTCGCAAACGCTTTTTCAGGCGCATTGTTGGATGAGCGTAATTTTTTAAAAACAAAAAAAGCGTAAAATTGCAATTTTTATAAGAAATAATTTTTCCATTGCGCTCAAATTTCACACGAATATATAAATTTATAAAATTAAGGCTCTGTGAAAAAATCATTACAATCGAATAAAGCATGTCGGTGTTACAAGTCAAAGAAATTTTAAAAATCAAAAAAATCGTAAAATTGCGATTATCACGAGAAATAATTTTTCGATTCCACTCAAATTCCACACGAATATATAAATTCACAAAATTAAGGTTCTGTAAAAAAATCATTACAATTGGATAAAGCATGTAGGTGTTATAAGTAGAAGAATTTAAAAAAAATCATTAGGGGCCTACAATCGAATAAATAATGTAGATGTTATAAGTCGAAGAATTTTTTTTTAAATCGAAAAAAATCGTAAAACTGCGATTTTTATGAGAAATAATTTTTCGATTGCGCTTAACAAGGTGGCATTTCTAAGTTCAGAAATTTTGAAGGCCTCCACAAAATTTCATTGCAATTGGAGTAATGGTTTAGCCGGAATCGTGTGGAACAGACACAAAAAAAAATCCGGATTTTTTTCTCCAGTGTTATGAAATGGAATCTTCGCTACGCTCGCTACGCACATCCAATTAGTAATTATTAATTAATCAGTTCATAGTTTTATTTCATAATACATTTCAAAACTCGAAATTTAGTGTCATATAAGTGGCAATATTTCCAGTATCGTTATTACTTTGGCTTTAAAGCAATTCCGAATCGTATTCCAAGACCTGTAGATCTGTAGCAACTAGGTACATTATTACCAACTTTTTAACAACTTTTCAAAAATTTGAAACTTTTCACAAGCTTGGTGAAAAGTTTGCATGAAAGTGAAAACTTTTCAAACTTTTCATTGCAAACTTTTCGCCTTTACATCACTAAATAGGGCAAAGCATAACAAACTTGCATTTTTTTAATTTTTGATTTTTGGTTAATTTAAATTTGTATCTTTCGAAATGGCTTTTGGAGGGTCCCCTCGACTTCAAATTATCGAAGGACTATTGTAGTATGAAAAAAAAGTCTACTTGTCTGCTCACCTGGTCTCCTTTCTTGATGGGTTGAACAGCGAACGCTAGGATGGTGTTGCCGTTGTAGGTGAAGGTTTCCGTGTTGTAGCAGCACGAGTGACTGAAGAATCCGAGCACGCCGCTCACCGACAGACCGCAGTCGAACCCTATAAGCTCCGAGCTATCCGGGCAGTTCTGAATGTCCCCGAAACTGGTGGAGTTACCCTTAATAATGAGCAGGTACCTCATCATCATCCGTCCGGCAAAGATCTTCAGATCGCCGGGAGACGGACCTTGTGTATCAGACTTCTCGCCAAAGATGTTTGTGTACGAGTCGAGCCAGTTCACCAATATGGCGGAACAGGTCGCAGCATGGAGGATCGGAGTCGCGTTCCGTTTCCCCGGCATCTCCTCCCAATGTGCACGTTCTTGGTCCAGGAAGTGTATCCCCGCGTAGCCGCTCATCGGCGGATACGGTTGGCCGGACTGACTGAACCCCGACTTGGGTTTGTTGTTCTTCATTCCTTCTTCTATTTCGTTGACCACTTCCCAGAGTCTCGCCAGGCTGTTCCCTGCGTACCTGCTCATGGCCACCAACAACATCAACAACGCAAGGTGGGTCTCGGAACCAGCGCTCTCTTTCTCATGGAACAGCGGCAAAACAAGACACTCGGTCTGATGAAATGCGTCCCAGGCGACGGAGCGACAGTCATCGGAACAATACATCACCTGGAAGTAACAAACTAGAATAGAGCAACCATATTTCAAAACTAACATGGGATGCTAATGCACCTGACTCGTCTCATCCATTTTCCTGGAAACAATATTTGATAATTTTCTCAATTCTTAGTGCCTGGTGTCCGAGTGTCTAACAACTGATTACTTGTCCCCAAAACAATACGTAACTGCCCAGCATTTAGGCCTACCCATATTTTGTCAGTAGGCCTACTGAAACATTCTTAAAATAAGGAAAAGTAGAAGCAATGCTGGTTAAACAGCAAAGTGACGTGTCTGTCAGAAGTCAGAACACCAGGACAGTTGCCTGAAAACCAGGACTGGCCTGGGAAAACCGGGACGTCTGGTCACCCTATGCTCGTTGTTATGAAGGTTCTTTTGAATGTGTCTGGCGAGACAAGATGCAATGGAAATACTGTTTGAATAGCCAGTTCTTCCCTGCAGAAAAATCTTGGCAAGATGTTGCCAAGATTGTTGAGCGAGCGTAGCGAGCGTCTCCACTTGACTCTTATGGCTCGAATGTCTGTTTTTTTTCTTTTTTTTTCTGTTACTGCTTCGATACAGGTCGCACCGTTTCTCTGATCGACCTGAAATTTTGCACACATGTACATACCACCTAGGCGGGTTGCTGTATAGTTTTTGAACAAAATCCGATCGTTGGATATAAAAAATAAAATAAAACAATAAAAAAGTTCCGATCGTTATGAAATTTTGCAGGGTCAATAAGTACAACACTCTCTCCTATTTAACAAATTTTCAGCTAAATCGGGTAAGACCTTAAGTAGTGTAGATAGTAATTACATTTTAACAACAGTAACGTTACCATGGCAACGAAAAGTCTCACTATGCACTGCCACCTACAAGTAATCAAAGTACTATCGAGGAAGCAGTGAATTATTTGTTATCAAAGAGTTGAAATAGTTTTCCCAAAGAAGTGATGTCAAGGTCCTCTAGATGGCGGTGGATTTTATCCATTCTCTCCTATTTTACACATTTTCAGCTAAATCGGTCACGACCTTAAAGACTTATTGGTATGTAACATTATGGGAATGTCGTACTCGGGTCGTGTTGCACGTACCGGTGCTCGCTCAACAACGCAACGAGACTTTAGTGTTTTCCTAGTAGTTAGTCTATTAATGCGGTACTTGATGCAATTTCAATGCACACTATGACAAATCATTTGATTATTTGATGTTTATCCATGGCTTGTTAATCTAGACCCTGTGAACATAAATCAAGTAGCCATGCCTGCAGGCTAGGGCAAACACAGGCCTAGCCCTATAGTGCAAGGCATAAGACTCAAATGTCACCTAGGCCTACTACAATTAGTGGTTGTATTTACTCACATAGCCTGAGGCCTGTACAAGACATGGCAGCTATCTGTAGCTATTTATGTGTATTGTGTATGTTGCCTTTGCCTACCATGTAGATCAGGTCTGTTTATCAACTGTCTACTCTAGGCCTAGTTCAAAATACTAAACTGAAACAACGAGACAGCACAAATAGGCTTGGCTTGTTTGCTGCCATAGGCCGAACTGTTTGTAATGAGGTTCAAGATGATAACACCAGGTGCCAGTTAAGTTTGAAATCTTACAAGATTTAGACAAGATCTTGTTAGTATCTTGTTTCTAGCCAAGTTCATGACAAGAAACAAGTTCTTGGCAAGATCTTGCAACTATTTGACAAGATTTTTCAGCAGGGATTCTTGTCAAGAAATAAACAAGGTCTTATTTCAATGCAAGATCTTGTCAAGATCTTCCTTAACACAAGTTCTTGTCAAGATCTTGCAAGATTGTACACTAATTAGTAGTCATAACTAACTAATTAAAGTCAATTCGGATCAATTAATCAAAAGATTACCAATTGTGAAAACTCGATTAAAATACCATTAAATGAACAATTTAATGAAACTAATTAGGGCCTAAAAGGTTCAAAAACAGACAAGCTGTAATACATAAATCCATCACAAGAAAGTCAATTAAAAACCCAAAACCAAAATCACTCAACAAACCTGTCACTCTTCTGCGTCCTGCCCCTCAGCTCGTTCAGTCGGTCTCTCACGAGATGCCCAACTATAGTGCAGCAAAATTAAAGAAAACTTATTGGTCTAGTGAATAGGAGCGATGGTTTTACTAGCTACTCAAATGATCAACTTCAATCAATTTCTATTGATAATCGCGGTGTAACGAATAAGTACTAAAAAGTTTCAAACTAATAAGTGAACAGCAAGTAAGGCGAAGCTATCTAGCAAGCCAATCAAAGAACTAACTCACATGTAAATAGAACTGCACATGGCACACACACATACACACACATAAATAAAACACACGCACACACACACACACACCAATAATGCAAAAATAATATTTGTTAATAATCTGTACATGTGTGCAAATCTCATCTATCCATCATCCACTATATCATCCCCTGTACATTTAACTCATCACTCATTGATAGTATGTAACATTAGATATTTAGTAATTAATTAGTTGAGCGAGCGTCTCCACTTGACTCTTATGGCTCGAATGTGTGTTTTTTTTTTGTTTTTTTTTCTGTTACTGCTTCGGTACAGGTTGCACCGTTTCTCTGATCGACCTGAAATTTGGCACACATGTACAGCCAGGGTAATATATAAATCAAGAGGTCTGGAAGATACCTCTTTTACCGACATCAGGTGGTCAACTCTCTTTGCCATGATTTTGATCACCCTGTAAACTGCATTATCGACGTAAATAAGAAATATGGCTGCCAATGTCAAAGGAAAATTCACTATTCACCAGTGCAACTATCAAGCCTTGAAGAAATATAATATGGAACGTAAAGAGAGAATTATATATCGATACCTAGGCCTAGGCATAGCATTAAGACTATGCCTTAGTTCTTACCTTTGCGTTAATTTCCAATTAATTTTGAATAATTCTATCTTAGCTGACAAGTCTTAGTTGCAAACCACCAAAGTTTGTTTTATGCTTTTGTTTTGATAAAATTGTATTATTCTTCAAACTGCCTTCTATATATTGACTATTTTGTTGACCAAAAGTCTTTCAAAGCCTCCTAAATAATATTAATAACATCAAATAGTCTAGGGGGCTTTAATCGATCGATAATGCAGTTCAAAATGTGATACAAATCACGTGCACAGAGAGTTGACCACGGGATGTCGGCAAAAGAGGTATCTTCCAGACCTCTTGATTTACATATGACCCTGGCTGTACATACCACCTATGTGGGTTGCTGTATAGTTTTTGAACAAAATCCGATCGTTGGTTATAAATAAAAATAAAAAAATAAAAAAATAAAAATGTTCTGTGGCTTCGCGACCAACGTGAGCCACAACGTCCTAACCTGTACGTCTCGGTTCGTGGTCAATCGTGTCTACCAAGTCACGTCGCAACCCTTTACCAACACTACTTTGCCCGAACAACCCGACCAGTGCCAGAGTGTGATTCACTCGTGACTCACTGGATAGAGTCACTTTAGGTCGGGGGTTGGTGTAGGTAAAGGTCACCCGTTCTAACCCTATGCCTGACTCGCAAACTTGCCCTGTTCCTAGCTCGCGGAGAGATGAGACTAACATAGACCGGAAAACAAGAAACGCAAATCGAAAACACATAAACGTAACACAAAAATAACAACAACTCGCCAGAGTGTACTGACAGTGCAACCCAGCACGGTCCAGCACACTACCCACAGGGGGTAGAGAACCCGTCTTACCAGGCACGCTAGTGGTGAGCCACGCCGTCGCTGGTCCGCTCCACGCTCGTTCTGGGCCTCGGGCACTGCTGCTGAAAGTAGGTCAACCACCCGTGATGCGGCGTGGTGTGGACTGAAGGTCCTTGCAAAACTACGCTATGAGTTGAGGAAAACAGGGGGCAAACATGCATTACTAAGTGAAAAGCTGTGTGCTTTTAGTGGACTTTACTGACTCAACAAAGAAGTTAGATTACAACAGTGAAGTTATGTTTCAAATGAATTTAGCAATAGGATCCGAAATTAGACAACAAAATACATACATGTGATACAGGGAATACAATAAAAATACAAGAAAATGAAAGCCAACGCTCTACTCAACCATGTCCTTTCTGTCCCACTCCAAAGTCCTCTCCTGTTCCTTGGTCTTGAGTGAAGAAAGGGGGGGGGGGAAAGATGTGGCTGCAAACGGCGACGCGCTCCGGCGCGTAGGTAGCCTACGGGGAAGGCGTCCAGTGGCGGACGCGGACCTTGTGTCCTACTGCGTCCCTCTCGGCTACTCGCCCAGAATGTTTAGTTTTGCTTACCACAGCCCCAGATGTTCTCGTAGAGGGAGAGATGCCCTTGATCTAGCATCGTGGTACTGACTAACCACGTGGTCTTGTACTTTACTGGCACTAACACGTGCACCCTATCTCGACACCGCAAAGCCAGTCCGAAGACAGGAACTGTAAACTTGATATGAGCTCATGCTCCCCGCAACTCTGTAGTAGTTTAGAATTTACCGTGCACTCGCCGGGTCGTCATTATCAGACGTACTGTTGGCGGCTACCCTTTACATAGGGGTCACCAAAAACGCGCCGTATTCTTCAGAATAAGTTTCAAATAGTAAAATAATGTTAAAATAAGACCAACTCCCTAAGCCTAGTCGGCCACTCCGCAATGGACGGAGGCTCCACGACCATGATGGCTCTCGCAGGGTGGGTTCCAACGCTGGCACGACACGTGCACCCTGGACTCAACCGTCCGGTTCCAAAGCGTGACCCACTGTGGTAGAGGTGGATGCTTCTTGCTGCCTCGCACTCGTTCGGGGCTTCTTCTCGCCCTCGCCATCCGGTCACGTGTGTCTCTATGGACACTGCCATTGGTCAGTCTTCTTGGTTCAAAACTCCGCGGGTCATCCTAGGCTCGCGATTCGTCGACTGCAAATTCAACAAAATTCACATTTCCGTTGGATTTTGTCACCGACGTTGCCATTTACGCTTGCCGCATTCCTCAACCCTTGCTCGCTGCCGTCGAAAGATGAAGCCAACGCACTTTTCTAGCCCGTTCTGAATTTAGCATGGGGTGACGTCACTTCTAGGCCACTCCGGTAAACCCGAAACCAAAAACATGAGCCTCGGCTCCACAACTTCACATTCCACACTTTCAACCCTAAGGTTGGCCTTTGCATGCCTAGATGCAGATTCACACTGGCTTGAACACTTGTTAGAAAAATATGATTTAAAGTCCCGAAAATATTGAAAGTTCCACATGATATGAAATACATAGACAGATTTATAAGCAGCAAAAATATAAAAATACAAGGGGTAGGGCTGTAACGTTACAGTTCCGATCGTTATGAAATTTTGCAGGGTCAATAAGTAGCCTACAACATTCTCTCCTATTTAACAAATTTTCAGGTAAATCGGTCAAGTCCTTAAAGACTTTTTGGTATGTAACATTATGGGAATGTCGTACTCGGGTCGTGTTGCACGTACCGGTGCTCGCTCAACAACGCGACGGGACTTAAGCGTTTTCCTAGTTATAAGTCAATGGTAGTGAGACACATTTCATGTGACATGGGGCTTGCCCTACTCTTCACTACCATCATTTTGTCCTGACTGATATATTGTATCATTTTATATTATGTATTACGTCATTACATTTTGAAAATAAATAATAATAATAATAATAAAGAAAAAATACACGTTCAAAAAGAATTCAACTTTGACCACAGGTGATATGAAATTATAACCCTACCTACCTATTCAGATCTGAATGGTTACGTTACCCCTTGTGGGTAGTCTTCCTTAATAAGAACATACCAAACCCCACCAAAATATTATAGTCTAATTAGTCTTGCCAAAAACAATGATAGGCAATTAATATAAAATTGATACTCATCGCTGTAAAGTGGTAATTAGTCCATGTTGGCGTGGTATGGTTTGATTTAGTAAATCTGTAGCACGTGTATTTGCGTAACTTATGTAGCTTGGGGAAAACAAAGAAGATCCGTTCTATGGAAGTATCCAGAGTGTGAGCTGTCGTCCGCAGCTGGACACACACTTGTGGTGAGGTGAAGTGAGGGTGGATCCTAGTGGCAAGCTGGCGGAACGTCATCAGCGCGTCCTCCCAAACTGTAGTAGGCTCGGCACAGAACCTCAGCAAACTTTCTGTAAGCATCCTTGTTGAATATCCGATCCATAGCCAAGGTCGTTCCATTAAGAAAAGATTAGGCGGACACGTCACGCTCATAAAGATTCGCACTGTTTCACTTCATCTAGCCCGGTGACAATCCGCTCCCTCCGAGAGCGAATATTCGACTGCCGAGGAGGTGGGTGGTCTTCCTGTTACTGTTAACCTTTGCCTCGAGCCCAGCTGTGACTTATTGTCCGGAGGTCGGATTATATTCCCGAATGTTCTTCTGCGAGAGAGTCGCCGCACCTCAACGCTTAAGCCCTAAGGCCGATATTTCTTCTGGATCTTTCTACCACTTAAAGCATGCATGGATGCGTTGCAAACGTCAACAGTAAACTTGTACCTTCCGTAACTTGGTTAATTACGCTTAAGTGTCTGTATAGTTTGTTACAAACTACTTGTCATTTTACATATTGCACACAAGTGCAAGTGTTGGGTCACTTCCCAAGTCTCTAAGCCATGTCTAGGCCAAGTTATGCCCTTTATTGCTTCATATGCAAATACCTTGGAAATTAATAATAATAACAAAAATTGATACAAATATCAATGGTCCTTGAGGAACATTGCACCCCTTTGGCTAATCAGGTTCCTCTATGTCATCAATTACCCATGTAAATAATTAAATTGTAGTAATTATTCATAAAACTCAATTGATTCCTTAATTATTTCATAATTAAATCAAAGGTTGACCATTGTGTCACAAGATCTTGACAAGAATTTTCAGCAGGGTTTGTTCAATATTTGAAGAAATCCATCGCGCGATGAACTCCAGTTAGTTTATCACAAGATGTTTGGTTGGCATTACTAGTTCTAGTAATAATAATAATGATAGTAATAATAATAATAATAATAATAATAATAATAATAATAATAATAATAATAATAATAATAATAAGCTAACGACACAAAGTGGCACAACGCGTGAAAGTGAGCTCTTGACTTAAAATCGTTGTAATGTGGTATTTAAATAGAATTTTGTGTTTATACAGTAAGAGTTTATAGTATTGACAGTTTTCTATAAGTGGTATCGTTAGTGGGTAAGTACCTACACGTTTTATACAAGATTTTGTACATTTAAAAACTATTTTAATATGACATTTGAGGAACCATTAGGCCTAATTAAAATGACGGCGAATCCATGGTAACGCGATATGAAGTGCTTTGCTAGAAGATATTACATGCTCGAATGGGGTAACGTGGTGTTGATGTTGTTGAGATCTTTGGAAGAGCGGAAACACGGCTACCCCGAAGATTAAAAGTCAAATATCTTTAAGAACAAATCCAAGGATGTTAGAAAGAAGTTGAAAATATTGTAGATCGAAATATGGCACAGCCAATGGATGTTTTACCTGACAATGTGCAGTTAACCACCAAAGCTGGTAAACCACGATTACGTATTAAATGGACAATACCAATGAATTCCAGTATAATACGTAATTATCTAAGGATTACACGCCTAGAAACGAATACAACAGGATACAGATTTTTATTACATCGAGCATTCACCGCAAACTTCCCTGATATTGTTGCTACGGAACAACGAATAGCAGATCAACGAAGGGTAATTCTTAAAAATAACCTTATACCGAACAACATTATACAGCAAATAAGACAGGAAGTAGCTGAAGAATTGCATTTATCTATAAATGGCAGAGAAATTATTGAGAACCGCGAGCAGGATGAGGATAATGAAGATGATGTAGGTTCATTGGAAAACTCTCAAAATGAAGTCCAGGCACAAATAGAACCACACATAGAACCACAAATACCCCAACGACACTTGATTCAGCCCACTCAGAATGTGATGAGTACATTGCAGAAAGAACTCCAACTTAAATTTGATGACGCCAGACAAAAGTTTGCGGTAATGTGTCCTACAGAAAGACCACAAATACCAAAAATTAGAAATTCATTACATAATAGTACCATTGTCAACGAAATGAATAATGTGTTGGAAGAACGATGGGAACAAAATATGCAATCTAAGTTTGGGACATTACATACATTTGTTTACTGTGGTGCGGTTGCAGTAATATGGCAATTAGGAATGAAGTTAAGAGAAACTACTGATAACACTGTACGAGGAGTTAGGAAAAAGCCGAAGTGGGAACAAAGGTTAGTGGCCAGAATTGAGAGTCTCAGAAGAGATCTCGGACGTTTAACACAAGTACTCTTATGGTAATAGGGCTAAAAATTTAATGCACCATGTAAATAGTATATTTCGTAGAATGATAATTCACACTAGGCACGAAAATGAGAATGTGTCTTTAATTGATTACACGGACACATTAAAACAAAAGCTTAGTGCGCTTTCAAAGAGACTGAAAAGGTACAGGTTATGTACAAGTAGAAAACAACAAAATGAAATGTTTCAGCACAATGAAAAGTATTTCTATCGACAGTTGCAAAATGGACTTACACCAATTGATAACGGTACACCATCAGAGCAAGATATAACAAATTTCTGGTCAGATATCTGGAGTAGACCTGTAGAGCACAACAGAAATGCAGCATGGATTGTCGAAGAAACACAAGATATGGAGCAAGTTAATGAAATGTCCTTCAATAGCATTTCTCTCGAAGAACTGAATCTAGTATTACATGGAGCACATAACTGGAAAACTCCCGGAGTTGATAACATCCATAACTTTTGGTATGAAAGATTCACCTGTTTGCATGAAGATCTAGCAAAATATTTTACAGCATTAGTGAAAGGAGATGAAGCCATTCCTTTATATTTTACAAAAGGAAAGACGTTACTTAAACCAAAGAATGCAGATACACAAAATCCAGCTCACTATAGACCAATAACATGCCTACCAACTGTGTACAAATTACTTACATCTTGTATTGCAAACAAAATTTACCAGCATTGTGAAGAAGAACATATATTATCAGAGGAACAAAAGGGCTGTAAAAAGTATTCCCAAGGTTGTAAGGAACAGTTGGTTATAGATTCTTTGGTTATGAGACAAACACATGTGTCCAAAAGGAATATTCATACTGCATATATTGACTACAAAAAGGCGTATGACTCTGTGCCTCATTCATGGCTTTTACATGTATTGGAAATATATAAAATAGATCCAATATTAATACAGTTTTTGAAGAACGCTATGAACACATGGAGAACAACGTTAAATATAAAATTGCCAGAGAAAACTTTGTCAACTGGTGAACTAAAAATTGCACGTGGAATATTTCAAGGTGACTCATTAAGCCCACTCTGGTTCTGCATGGCGTTAAATCCATTATCAAACTTGCTAAATAAATCAAAATACGGATTCAAAATCAAAGAAAGTGGTAATACACTATTTGTACTGTCTCATTTAATGTACATGGATGATATCAAACTATATGCGATTACAGATGCACAACTCAATCATCTATTACAAATCACACATTTGTTTAGCCAAGATATTCAAATGGAATTTGGATTAGAAAAGTGTAAAATATTATGTGTCAATAAGGGAAAAGTTCAAGCTTCACATGGTGTTCAACTATCGGGTGAAATTGTTATTGAAGGAATGGAAGAAGGTGAGGTGTATAAATACCTTGGGTTCATTCAAGCTGAACAGATTCATCAAGCGGAAGCGAAGAACAAGCTTAAAGATACTTTTGTGAAGAGAGTGAAAGAAATACTGACATCAAATTTAAACGGGAAAAAATAAAGTGAAAGCAATTAATACTTATGCAGTACCAGTTTTAATCTATTCTTTCGGTATTTTAACCTGGACACAAACTGAGATGCAAGCAATTAATCGAAAAATAAGAACTCTTCTAACAGAATACCGACTTCATCACCCCAGAGCGGCGGTCGAACGGACGACATTGTCTAGGTTACGTGGTGGAAGAGGGATAACTGATTTAAATAACGCACGTATTAAGCAAATCAATTTGTTAAGGGAATACTTCTATAGTAAAAGTACTTCGCGATTACATACAGCTGTAGTGCAAGCGGATGTCAACCTCACACCATTAGATCTGCATAATGATGACAATTTTGCAGACAATCTCATAAGTGATGATATGAAAGAAGAAATGTGGAAACTTAAGATACTACATGGGAGACATCACACAGATTTGCATCGTGATTATGTAGACACTGATGCATCTAATAAATGGTTACAAGTAGGCGATTTATTCGGAGAAACAGAGGGATTTTTCATGGCCATACAGGATCAAGTAATTGCTACACGAAATTACAAGAAGCACATCATTAAAGACAAGACAATTCTGGATGATAAATGTAGAAAGTGCCACTTGACCAATGAGACCATAGATCATGTAATATCGGGATGTAAACTTCTAGCCCAGTCAGACTATTTGCACAGACATAATCAAGTTGCCAACATAATTCACCAACATCTGGCCCAAAAGTGTTTGTTACTGGAGAACATCGTACCGGTACCATACTACAAGTACCAACCTGAAAAAGTATTAGAAAATTGTGATTGGAAACTTTATTATGATCGGGCTGTTATTACAGATAAGACGATACAACATAATAGGCCTGATATCATTTTAACGGATAAATCAAAAAGGCAAACATTTATTATTGATGTAGCAATTTCACTAAGTCAAAATATTGAAACAACGTGGGACAGAAAAGTTAGCCGCTACTTTGACTTAGGACAAGAAATAAAGAAAATGTGGAAACAAGATCAAGTCACTACAATACCAATTATTGTGTCAGCCACGGCAGTTATACCACACAACCTACACAATAGTTTACACCAACTGGACATTAACAAGAATTTATTCATCAAAATGCAGAAAGCGGTTATAATTTGTACATGCCATATAGTCCGAAAATTCCTCAATGGCAATGTTTTATAAAACATTTTATGTTGAATACTGTATAGATTTTAGATAAGTTTTGAATATGAATGTTTTGTTATTATTATAGGCACATGTATTGCTTGACATAGTCCGCAATACATTGCATTTACTTGTACCGGTTTGTACCGAGATGTGGAAACATGTGAATAAAAATAATAATAATAATAATAATCAATATAAGGTTTTTAAGCATAAGCCCGCTTTGAGGACATTATTAGTAAATGATAGCAGTTGTAATAAAAGTATGCCCCGACTGCGGATCGAACCCAGAACCTCTGGCTTAACGCGCCATAGCTCTACCAATTGAGCTACCGAGACATAAGACACACCTTCATTAAACTGCTATTTGTTGTGACTGTTGACATCCATGATAATAATCGAACAGAAGACTGCAATGTAGCTATCACTAGAAAAACGCTTAAGTCCCGCCGCGTTGTTGGATGAGCGTAATTGGTGCATTGAGCTGCCATGTGTTATGCGGATTTTCTGTTGTTCTGTGAAAAAATCATTACTAAGTTGAAGATTTTTTTAAATTAAATTAAATTAAATAAAAAATTAACTTTAATTTTTAAATTTTTAATTAATCGTAATTTTAAAAAAGGAAAAAAATCGTAATATTAAAATTTTCATAAGAAATAATTATTCGATTGCGCACAAATTTTACACGAATATATTAATTCATAAAATTAAGGTTCTGTGAAAAAATCATTACAATACAATAGGATAAATCATGTAGGTGTTATAAGTCAAAGAATTGTTTAAAAAAAGAAAAAACACGTACAATTTCGTTTTTCATGAGAAATACTTTTTCGATTGCGTTCAAATTTCACACGAATATCTTAATTCATTAACTTAAGGTTCTGTGAAAAAAATCATAAAAATCGGATAAAGCATGTAGGTGTTATAAGTCGAAGATTTTTTTTTTTTAAATCGAAAAAAATCGTAAAATTGCGATTTTCATGAGAAATAATTTTCCGATTGTGCTCAAAAACGTGGCAGTTCTAAGTTCAGAGATTTCGAAGGACTCTATAAAATTTCATCGCAATTGGAGTATTGGTTTAGCCGGAATCGTGTTAACAAACAGACAAAAAAAAAAGAAAAAAAAAAAGAAAAAAAAGAAAGAAAAAAAACATTCCGGATTTTTTTTCTCCAGTGTAGTGAAATGGAATCTTCGCTTCGCTCGCTACGCTCATCCAATTACTGAAAGAACACATGGAAAAATCCAATCACTTCTCATCTCCCATGAGTTGGGTAGTATGAATATAAGGTTTTTAAGCATAAGCCCGCTTTGAGGACATTATTAGAAAATGATAGCAGTTGTAATAAAAGTATGCCCCGATTCGATTCAATTATTATCATGGATGTCAACAGTCACAACAAATAGCAGTTTAATGAAGGTGTGTCTTATGTCTCGGTAGCTCTATTGGCAGAGCTATGGCGCGTTAAGCCAGAGGTTCTGGGTTTGATCCCCAGTCGGGCCACAAGCTCAACACAAGCTAATTATTAATACTCATAATAATTATTACAATAATAATAATAACTAAGAAACGCTCAGTTGGACGCGTTGATAAGCGAGCACGTGCTATAGCTAGACCCACATTGCACATTTTTTTAAATTTTAAAATTTGCGACGTTCGCTGTCCACAGGGCCATGTTTCCAATATTATTTATTATTGCCAAGGTATTTGGGTAAACCCGTGTGTAAACCTTTACTTTGTGGATAAAATCCACCGCCATCTAGAGGACCTTGACTTCTTGCGAAAACTATCTCTTTGGTGACAAATAATACACTGCTTCCTCGAAAGTATTTTGATTACTTCTAGGTGGCAGTGCATTAGAAACTTCGCGCGTCTTTTCGTTGCCATGGCAACGTTACTTTTGTTATAATGTAATTTCCATCTACACTACTTATCGGATCAAAATAAGACATTCTAAATGATTTGGCTATCTCAGATTTTGTCGCCGTTTAGTTTGAAAAAAAAAACTTTCGATTAACTTTAATGTAACTTTTTAACTTTTTGAACGATTTTGCCACAAAACTAATGGCATTCAATCGAGAACGAAGCTTGCGGATGGTCAAAATTTCAACTCGATTCGAGCCTCCGTTCGAACGTTATGGCAAGACATACAAACAAAATCAAAAACAAAAACAAAACAAAAAAAACAAAAAGAACAGTGACTAATTTTTCCGGCAGAGTCAAATGGAAACGCTCGCTTCGCTCGCTTAATAATAATAATAATAATAATAATAATCCGAGACAGCTTCCATCATGACATGGTTTTCGTGGTTTCCCATAGTCCGAAGAGCAAATGCTAGGATGGCGACGAGAAATCGGCCACGACCGTACACAGCAGAAAGAAAACATCATCTACAAACTATATTATAAAGACTTATTTTAGTTTGAGCTAAGACAAAGTAATAATGTACCTATGTAATATAGGTACACATGGAAGTACTTGACCTAAGTCCGTACAACATATTAGCTCCGGTTTTGACCGAGTTTGTATGAAATACATCCAATAAAATAATAATAATTAATAAAAATAATAATGTCTTTATTGACAACACAATATCAAAATTCCACAAAGTGCCAATATAATAATGCCTGGAAACAAGAAGTTAATTATTACACATGTATGTAACATAAAAGAACATTAATACAATCATACAAAATTAAGAACAGCTCTAATAAGTAGAAGTAACTACCACGTCAAACTTATCCTATATTATAAACCCTCCACATCTTCGCCTTGAAAAGGCAAAGGGGTAATTGGGGTAAGTAGGAACACTTTTGCTAGTTTTCACTTTAAAAAATCACATTTTGTTTAGTTGAAAAGTTTGGTCTTTACATGCACTACCATATTTTTCTTTGAAATGTTGTCTTTTAACCCATATGTATATACGTTTTTGACAATCTGTATCATTTTACATTAAAAAAAATGTTTGAAAAAATGTGCACTTGTTCCTATTTACCCCAAGATTTGGGGTAAGTAGGAACAACGGTCACAGCTCTGAAGGAGATGTATGGAAAAATATCTGGGGTAAGTAGGAACATAGGCCTTATCTCAGTGAACATGTGGTATATTTTAGATTTTTTCTAGGTTCCATTTTACAGGTTTGGGGTACAATTGTGTAAATGTGTGTAAATGTGTTCATGTGTGTACAGTGTAAAGGTGTTCCTAGTTACCTCCAAAATAGTGCTTGTTGTGGTAAGTCAGAACAACCATTGAAAATGTGGTATTTATTACCATGGGTACAAAGAAAAAAAATTATCTGGGAAGATACAGGTCAAGAGAAAAGAATTACATGCAGATTTGCACAAAAAAAAAATACACACTGTTCATAAAATAATCGTAATTAGAAAGATTTGCTACTTAGCAAACTTATTTTTTACAAGGTGTTATTTAAAATAAAATATACCATGTCTGTTACAAATTTATTGATTTCTTATTTACTAGCTATGTTCCCAAGTGGTCCAAGTATTAGACACGAATAATTTTAAAACACCCGATTTTAATCAACATATTTGTAAGCGCTAAAAGTGTCGTTCCTAGTTACCCCATGTTCCTACTTACCCCAATTACCTTAGATTGTCTGAAAATATGTCTATTTGCCTAGCTGACATTATATTAATTAAATTAAAATTAGTTTGAATCCTATGAAGCGCCGAGTGTTTTAAAATGTTAATCCTATTGTTAGGCATGGAAAAAGTTGGATGATTCCTCGTTTGTCTGGCAGGCACATTAAAGTTTAAAAGGCTTAGTAAGTAAGATAAAAAAGGAAATTACCAACAGAATACAAAAGGCCAGTAACTTCTACCAGTGCGTAAAAGGCCTGGTGTGGGATAGGGAAAGACCCATACAGTGCAAGATGACACTATACAAGACCTACTTCATACCGATCCTCACATATGCGGCAGAAACCTGGACTATGGGTGATAGAGAAGAAAGCCAAATACAGGCGGCGGAGATGAGATTCCTGAGGAGCACAGTGGGCAAGACAAGAAGAGATAGAATTAGAAATACGAACATCAGAGAGATGCTTGGGGTGGAGAAGTTAGGTGACAGGATGGGAAGGACACGGCTGAGATGGTTTGGGCATATGAAACGAATGACGGAAGAGAGGATGCCCAGGAGAATGTAGGAGAAAAGGTTTGAAGGAAGAAGAAGACGAGGGAGACCAAGAAAGAGATGGAAGGAGACGATAGCAAGAGACCTACTTACTAGAGGAGAGAGCTGGGAGGATGTAGCAGAGACTCGATTGTGGTAGGATAGAAAGAAGAATTTGGTCGCGAAACCCAAGCTGACCCTGCCAGAAGTAGGAAGCGGCGATGGATAATGATGATGATGATGATGATGGAGTAAAGGAGAATCAAACACATTATTTACTAGCTTATATAAAAACACTATGTCTAATAGTTTACGTCTATCGCACAATGTCGTCAAGGAGCAGTCCTTACAAAGAGTTAAATAATCAATTCTGTGGTATACAACGTTCTTCGTCTTACTGTCATGCTACATCAACCACACTTCATGCAAAATGTACCGTAGTGATTTCGTAGTGGTGTTTGTTGTAATGACATTTGACTATGAGGGCCTAAATAAATAATAAATATACAGTACTTTACACATTCTTTTTAGAAAATTGAGTGAATTAAAGTAGGTAGACACTAGTTCTTAAAAAAGTGAAGATGGGTTTGTACTTACTAATGAGCAGGACTTGCAAGGAATCATTGCATCGGAGCGTTTCAAACAGCTATGACAGTGAGAGTTGAAGAAATCCATGAAGAGTAGCGACATGAATGGCTTTTCCATGATAAATATGTCTCCTGAAATATAAACAGATTCATTGGAAACTTGTCAAAGAAACTTTTTAAAGCAGACATTCTCAACCTCTTTTGTAAATCACCTCTAGAAGAGAAAAATATTACTAGAAAATTTATCATTCATCTCTAACCCATTCTCTTAGAATGAATGAAGAGGCACCCTGACCCAGCAACAGCAGGAGAGGCAGCTTTTCTCTTGTTGCCAAGTGTCTCGGTTCGAATCCCGGGTAAGTCATGGATGTTTTGTCTCCCGTACACTAGAGTTGGGAGGGAAGCCCCCTTACTGGTTGTGCTGACGGTGTGGCTCAGTATGAATGGTGTGTGAAGTAACCTTGCTGATGATGACAACATGCATGCAGAATTTACTTCTTGCGTGGCCCTACCACAGGTTTGGTTATGTGTAGGGGTCCAGGAAAGATATTTTTGGAATTGGAAAAGTATGCTCAATGAAATTCAACATTATGCTTTATTTTGCTTTTTCGTTATTTAAAAAAACCGTCACCAAATGCGCCTTTTCTCTGCGGTTAAAATTGCTAAATGTAACAATCAATTCAGGCACAATTGATTAGACAAGGTTTGTATGGATCAATGGCAAAAGGTGCGCAAAGATTTGACTTGGTTTATCCATTTTGACTCGATAGTCGACAAGTCAAAATTATTTAGTTTATCATCCGTCAGGTAAAGAATGACATTACAAAACACTGTGAAAATGGTTGTATTAGTGGAAAACCGTCATTCAATGAATTTTTTTGTGTGATTTTTTCCGCAATTGATACTAATAAAACGGGTAATTTTGCTGATTGGGCGGTAAAAACAATAAAAAACTTTATTTCATGTTTTCATGCAAAAATGGAAAATTTTGCTTTTTGGTGCGGTTTCAAATTGCATTTTTTAAATATCGTAGGCCATGAAATCTTATGAAAAACCTGTTTCAGGTATTTTTTAGAAATTTAATTTTTTTAATTGTGAAATCCCTGGATCCCTACTTATATGTTGTGAGTTTTGTTTGTAATGTACCAGTAGTTATCGTACTATCCGCCTGACGAGTCCCAGAACGACGAAACGCGTCGTGGATTAAGGTAACAAACAACTTTAAATTAGCTGCAGTTGTCATCAGCAGGTGAAAAGTTTTGTTGCCCCCAGCCCTTCAGGCTGGGCTTCATGTTCTCATTGCTTACCCAACCTGTCAACCCTTCTTCAATCAAAACTAAACTAGCCGGTTGGCCTTTTCCACTAATTGTAAACCACCCTCTGGTGGGTCCGTGTTTCCTTGTTCCTTACAAGGTTGACTCCTTGCTGCTGCTGGGGTTTATATCTGGTTTACGGACCCACCTAGCCAGCCTACAGCAACTGCTAATGTGAGAAATTACATCGCCGATTCTTGTAGTTGGGTTCTCTCCGAGTAGAGCTAATGCGAAGAGTGTCTTCAAGGTGAGCATCTGTAAATCTAGAGCGATACTTGTTCTTCAAAAACATCTTGGAGAAAGAGGCCTCGCATATGTATGTGGAGCCAAACATTGTAAGCATGTTGATAGTGAGTTTTTTGGCGTTCACATACTTGTCCGGAACATGCTTTCCCCAAAAATCTTCAGTGGATGTACCCGATTTATACATTTGCCTGCAGTTTATCTTTACGCACCTTACTGCCAAGAGGAAACTTTTGGTGAAAAGACTGATGAGTTGTCTAGTAGTGGCGCTTCAAGTTTCCACTTTTAACAATGGCAACTGTTTTGCTGCAAATGAGACACACGGGAACAGATCCAGGCCTTTCCGGCAGCGTAAAACAATAGAGTTCAGTCCACTCTGGCACAAACTTCCTATTTTTACTATCTACTTTACGTTTCTTGGTAGAATCCATTTTGCACAAAGTTATAATGACAACACACGAACAGCAGTAAGGAACACTGTCATACGAACCGCACACAAGAACACAAAGTAAAGCAGTAAACAAAACTTACACTACAATCTCCGCGTGTGATTGGGACTGAACTGAGTCATTCTGCCGACGCACTCACGTTACCAAAGGCGGCGGGTCGCGTTCCGTGGGTAAGTGAGCAAGCAACATCACCGCACACACTAGTGGAGGAGTTTCAAAGCGAGATTCGGAGCGAGATTCAAAGTTGTATGACCAGTAGGCATTTGTGTTACTAAATGAAAAGATATGACTTGTGTTCCCATAAGGATGTAGGCCTATTTAACGATTATTATTATTACTGCTTCATTTTTGGAAACAATTTAGTTTAAGTACAAGTTAAACTAACTTTAGCGGTCCAACTTTCTACCGTCTGTGGTCTGGATTCGGACCGCAATCCGCCTGTTGCCGAACCCTGGTCTAGGGATTGCCCTTAAGAGGAATCCGGCGAAGCCTTCCGTTATCTGAGTAACGTGTGGCTTGACATATTTCTCATCTCGTATCCATGGCAACGCCGACGCTTGTGTGCTTGGAGTGAGGCAGTGACGCAACCGGCCTGCGACCTTGGGACGACACATTATGTTGAGACAATATTGAAAATGATTCGGCTAGCGAGCTGGAGAGTGGAGAATGGACTCTAGGACTGATTTCCTGACGTTTTATTTGTACTGGGTGTTAAGCAGCTATAATAACATTGAGTAATGTTCTATAGGGCCTACTCAATGATAATAATGATCAAGAGTCAAGTCAGAATTAGGAATTCAGCAAAATGTTCTTTACATATGTCTATTGATACACTCAAACACAACGTTTTGTACTGCATGTACAAAAGCTCAAGTGTGAAGAAAATTTCCGTCCTACCCTTGATTGATTGATTTTTTTACCCAGAATGTGATTGTGAATGGTATAAAATCAATGGTATTATTCAATATTCCAGATAACAGGTAAAGAAAATATTAATTTCTATTTCAATAACTATAGGCCCTAGTATACTTGCTCCAACGAAAGAATGCAGATGCTTTGTAGTGGTGGGGATGGAATGAATGCGCGGAAAAAGGAATGACGCCTTTGTGTATGAAAGAGAAATATCTTTTACCAACACAAGCAAAAATTATCTGTGCTAGATCACAGAGTTCCTGCGTGTTCTAGATCCACGCTGAGCTAGCGTGAATAGATTTGACAAAGTTGTTAGGTTGGGAAAACAATTTCTAACCATCTGAATTCTTTCGTTGTAACCACTATAGGCCTACAACTAGTATGGTAATGACGTTTCCTTCGGGAATCCTTCCTTTCTATAACTGTAACTTATTCTATAACACTAGTATGTATAAGGTATAGGACGTTTTCGTCCTACCCTTGATGTACTTCTGCCTCTGTTAAAGTGTGTAATTGCCGATATAAATGCATATTATATAGTGGCTTTAGAGAAGGTTTTGCTTTCTTGATTTCTTTGCTCGTTTCGGCATTGCATCTCAGCTTTTGTGGTCGCTGTAAGAGTATCTTGGCCACAGATGCTGCAGCTTGTGCATGGACGATGTACGTGCAGGATTCTTTGATCTCACCGAGCACAAGCCTATTTGCAAATTGCGCTTCAATAAGCTCAGGCAATAGCATTCCATATAAAACCTAGAAATGCAAATTTCCGTTGCTTTCATGGGCGTCGGAAGGGGGGGAACGGCAAACGGGGCAAGGCTGATCCTGGATGTCAGGGAAAATTATAAATTTTGCACCAGAGTAAATGTTTCATTTTAATTTATTCATTACTTATTTAAATAACCCAAAACCTATATTAACAACCCAAAATCTGATTAATTGTGGTGAAAAAAACGCACTGCTAGTGCTGGGCCATTTGAGGTGTTCTATTCGTTCACGGACCCTCCTCACACCAGCATAAATGTGTTTGAATTTAAATTTTTCATAACCTATTTAAGCAAAACAAATTTGGTTAAATACTATTGAAAAAAAAAAAATTGGGGGTATCCTGTTCGCTCACCAACACTCCTTACACCAGGATAAATGTATTTGAATGTAAGTTTTTCATAACATCTTTGGATGAGCGAAGCGAAGACTTCAACTTCACGGACCCCCAAAAAAATTACCGCAAGTGTTTTTTTTTTCCGCTCTCCACCGGTCAAACGGCATATGCGATCTTGATAAAAATTCGAGAGACCCTTCGAAATCACGCAACTTAGACCTGCCACGTTTTAGGTACAATCGAAGAAATATTTCTCATGAATATCGTACTTTTACAATTGTTTTCCATTTTTAATGCGATATTTTCGTGATATTTTGGCCTATTCTGACCAAACGGGTAGGGATACAACATTCATATTTTACATGGACATTAAGGTAATGGTGATGTAGGCCTAGTACCTTTTGAAAGAAAAAGTTGAAAAAGTGTGCCAGAATCTATAGAAATAAAGGGTTTTAATATAAGTTTTTCGAAATGTATAAAAATTAACAAGTAACTGTAGAAACTTGACAACAATCACCTACAATGCGTAGGGTCTACAAAGAGCAAGTCTTCGGGCCTCCAAATATTTTACATTCTTTTAATTGGTATTACCATAATAGGCCTAGTTAGTACTACTTTATAAAAATTATCCTTATTTAACCAAAATTATTTTGCAATGGAACTTGAAGAAGTAAAGAGATCCCACGCATACTAAAAACTTCAAAAAGCTAATACATCAATGCGACTAAAAAAAGCGTTCGCGAAGTGGCCTAGTTAGGGTTGCCAGATTAGTGAAACTCAAATACGGGACAGTACTTTGCGTAGTGATACTGGGGTCTGGGACAAAGCCCCAGCCGGCGGAGGCGAATTTTTTTGGGGGAAGGGCCTAAAACGCATTTGAGAGTAATTCAGTGAAAATTTTAAAGCAATATAGTGATAGAAATAGGGAGATAAGTTCAGTTCAGTTCAGTTCAGTTTTATTAGCATCCATGTAGGTTACATTGTAACATTGGTTTTGTCAATATATTATTAATATATATATATACTGTGAGTTTAACAAGCCTCCCTAGCTATTTTCAATTCAATATCTATCATATTTCCATATTAATATGCAAATTTATTCAATTAATTTTATTAACTTCATTAATATGCAACTATCAATATCAAAAGTTTTACATTTATATAGTATCAGTCAACAACCCAATTTATAAAAACCCAACCCTCTTTTTGGTAAAATTTTTTAACTCGGTAATTATGACCAAACTGATTAATTGATAATAACCAAATTTAAGCCTTTTCCGGCGAATTTAAATTTTTAAAAAGTAGGCAAATGTTGAACACTTATTAAAGATGATTACCCCCTTATTTGGAGCTTTTTTCATCCAGAATATTTTAAGAAATTTGATTTTTGGGCTAAGTTTTCACCATTTTTTTGCACGCAAGCAAAAATAGCATTGAAAATTATTTCCCCCTCAGTAAGTCTTTGGGCCAGAAAAGTAGACCCCCGGGTTTTACGTGATTTTTTGGTTTCCAACACGAAAAAAAGAGGGGTAAAATTTTCTTCTGGGAAGGAGGATATAGTGGGTACAAATTACCCCCAGTTTAGCGAAAGGTGTTTAAGGCCCAAGGGGGGTTGGGTGAGGCGGTGGGGGGGAGAAAGAATCAAAGGGTTTGAAGGATCTTACCATCGTCGTAGGAGAGGGAAAGCTGGAACGGACAGTGCCAATAAAAAAATTTGTGAGGGTAGGGGGGAAACCAAGGGGTAGAAAATCGCAGTCGGAGTCTAAGAGGTCGGGCGTAGGTTTCGGGGTGTAGGGCCCGGGGATAGCCCAGGAGGCTATTAAAACAGCGGGGTGACGGAGGAAAAGCCGGAGGGATTCCCCGGGGCCCTGGTCGCGGCTAAGTTTTGTTTTGGCTCCCTGGCCTCGAGGGGGAGGGGGGATTTTTTTTTTTGTTTATACGATTAACAAATCCCATGATTTTTGGGGTGATTTTTAACCCTTTTGTTTTGATAAATTTAAAATTTTCGACATTTTAAATTTACAATTTTCATATTTTAAAACGAGTGTCGTTTTTCATATTTTAATCGATTCCGTACCTTTTTGGAAAATGTTTCTATGCGGGATATTTTGATTTTGGGAAAGTTTTTGACTTTGCAATATGTCACTTCGCATATTGCATATTTTAATTGATCCCCTACTTCGAGTGTTTCTCCCGCGCTTTTTTGATTTCGAACTGTTTCGGGGACTAGGGAATATGTCACTTTTCGCCTATTGCAATTTTTAAATTTAATTTCCCTTTTACGAGTGTTTTACTGGGGCATATTTGATTTTGAACTGTTTTTTGGGCTAGCAATTTTTTTCACCCTTTGGGATAATTTCATATTTTTAAATTTATTCCATTTAAAGAGTGTTTTTACTGCGATATTTTGATTTCGAAAATGTTTTGGGGCTTTGCCCAAAATGTCAAATTGCTCATATTTGCATATTTTTAAATTTATTCTGTAATACGAGTGTTTCTAATGCGCATAATTTTTATTTCAAACTGTTTCGTGACTAGCAAAAGTCACATGTGCCTATTGCATATTTTCCCTTTTTAACATTACAGGATTTTTTGGGCCCAATTATTTACTTCCCCGGAAAATTTTATTCGAAACAATAAAAATTTAAAGGGGAGCTTGGTTTATAAAAAAGGGAAAGTTTTTCTTTGGGGAAGATTCCAGTAGTTGGGGCAGTGAGTGGCTTTTTTCGCGCAGGGTAGTGTTCCCCACGACAGTGAGATAGGCGGCAACCCAGGGTATTTGGATTAAATCGCACCATTTTACAAAACGACCGGATAAAAAGATGAGTCCCCCAAAAATTATACTTTAAAATAAAAAACAATTTAAAAATCAGGGTTTCTTTATCAAAAATTTAAACATTTTTTTTTTTTTAAACAAAAAAATATATTAAAAATTTTTGGGGGGATCAGAGTTACATAGGCAGGGGGAATAGCCCATTGGGAAGTAGAACATTATACCCGAAAAAGGGTCCCTAGGTAGGGAGGTTAAGTATTAATTTTCCCCCATTTTTTTAAATTTAAAAATAACCCAAAATTGAAGGAAATTTATTCACAAATCTTATAATTTTGTAGTTTTTGGGTCCATTTTTAAAATTTCCTTTTTTTTACTTTAATTTTGGGAATTTCAGGTACTAAAATTTGGGTTTTTCAAGAAATTAAATTAATTTAATTATATTAAAATTTAAATTTAAAATTTAAAATTAAATTTTTTTTTTAATTGAAGAATATTTTGTGTTCTTCCGCATTTTTGAGCTAGTAATTTTATTTTTGTTTTTGTTAAGTTACCACCTCCGGGCAAAGAAACGCTTGTTTCTGGGTGGTTACCTGACAATACATATACGTATATAGCAAAATAAAACAACAATACAATACAATTTGGTTTACTATAAACTAACTAAAAATAGCCTGTTACATAAATGAGCATTTACTACTCCGGACTAAGTACCATAATTATATAAACATACATTATAAAATGCTTTTCCACAACAAGGATGTTTGATTAATAAAACAATGATAAAAAACAGTGATAAAACAATGATAAAAAGTGATATATTTGGTATCTACCAGGTAAACATGTCATCTTTTTCATTGGTGATGTATTCATTTAGTGTGTAGAAAACAGTTTTCTATCAGGTATGTTTTATTGCTAAGATCTGTTTGTCGGTGCTTGTTAAGTTTTTAATGTTAGGAGGTAGTCTATTAAATAAAGTTATGCACATATTTATTATTGATTTCTGTCCCTTTTTGTGTTGTATTGGCTCGGATGAAGATGCTCTTTCTGTCGTGTATTGTGTGCGTGAACTTGTGTGTTCGTTGTGAAATCCTGTCTGCTTTTAATGGTTTGTTTTAAAATTTCTAAAATGTATAAGCTTGGCATAGTCATAATTTGAAGATTTTTAAAAGCTTCCCTACATGATTCCATATTTTTTAGGCCTGCAATGGTCCTGATTGCTCTCTTTTGCAATATAAAAGCATCTTGTGAATTTGTTGAATTTCCCCACAAGGGGATAGCGTATCTAAGGCGAGCTTCAAAATAAGCGTGGTACGCAATTTTTGCAGTATTTCTGCCAATAGAGTTATTAATGACCTTCAGGGCATAGCATGCAGATGCCAATTGAGCACATAGCGACTTCACATGGTCTTTCCAGCTAAGGGAATTATCAATTTTTGCTCCTAGCATCTTTGCGCAGTCTACCTCATTTATATTAGTTTCATTCAATGTAATGACTAGTTTATCCTTAACGGTCTTTTTTAAGTTTAAAGTGTATAAAGTTGGTCTTTTTTTCCCGTTCAAGCCTAGTTTGTTTGCTGATAACCAATCGTCATTTTGAATGCTGCTGCGTTTGCCTTTTCTTCAACTACTAACAGGATGTGTCAATAATTAGGGATGTTATATCATCTGCATAAAGTATTACTTCGTCAGAATTATATTTGCTTCAAGGTCATTTATGTAAAGAAGGAATGCAATAGGGCCTAAAATAGAACCTTGAGGCACCCCTGCTAGACTTACTAGCCATGGGGAGCAGTGATTTTCCATGTGTCCCTTCTCATTTTCACTCTTAATTTCACTTGTTGTTTTCTCTTTTTTAAGTAGGATTCAAAACCAGTTTAGCGTTATGTCACTAAAACCTATTAGTCTTAGTTTATTTAAGAGAATATCAAAATCCACACAGTCGAAAGCCTTTGAAAGATCACAGAAAATGCTCAATGTGTGTTTGCCCTCATCTAGTGAATTGAGTACATATCTATCAAAGTAAAAAAATGCCGTATTTGTGGACTTGGCAGCCATAAAACCATGCTGGGCATCAGTTATAATTTTATTTTTTTGAGAAAATCCACAAGCTGATTTTTTACGATACTTTCCAACACTTTTGAGAAAGTAGGTAGTATTGAGATGGGTCTGTAATTCGCTATATCGGTCTTATCACCATTTTTATATATAGGGGTGATTACTGAATATTTTAGTCTCTCAGGGAAGACTCCGCTTTTAATTGATGTATTAAATACAAAGCTAAGGGAGTTTTTATGAATGCTATACATTTTTTTATCACCGTGGTTGGGATTTCATCCCATCCATAGGAGCTAGTATTTTTTAGTTTCTAACTGAGGTCACGATGTTTTCTTCTGTGATTTTAGTAAAATTAAATTCATTACTAAATATTTTATTTTGTTTGTGAAAGAGATCTATAGGGTCTGATTTAGTGCTAGCTGTAACTATGTTTTTATGTATATTTACAAAATAATTATTAAACATTGACGCCACCACGTGTGGTTTTTCTACTATTTCATTTGCGGTCCCGGACCTATTTTCATAGTGGATATGATTGTCCAATAAGGACGCTACCGACAGTGATATATTATGGTTTTGCTGGGCGTTATTACTATATGTCTCATTTCTTTACTATGTTCAGACGGCCTGCTTTTATTTTCGGATCTATGTATCCAGTTAGTATTTGTGATTTGCTTCGCTTTTGCTAGTTCATTTTTATATAGTTTATTTTGGACTTTATAGTCTTCTAGTTTTAGAGGGTTTCCTGATATTTTAGCTTGTCTATGAAGAGTTCGCAATTTTATCCCCTGTTCTTATCTTTGGTGTTAACCATCTCTTATGTTTACTTGTTTTCTTTGTGGTTTTTAGCGGAAAGGCCTCTTCAAACCTCCATTTGACAGTTTTCAGCAAACAGTTGTACTGTTCATCGTCATTAGTCAAGTAATACAGTTCATGCCATGTTTCTTGTTATATCATTCCATTAAACGATATTGACTGGCATTTTTAGTTAGGTGCCTCTTTTAACTGTTTTTTTGCATATGCCTGATCTTTGTGAACGCTTCTTTCCCTAACATCATGAGCTGGCATTTATGGTCTGAGATGACAATTCTATATTGTTTGTGTTATACAGGCTAATGTTTAAATTTGTTAGGATATTATCAATTTGTGTTTCAGTCATTTCTGTGATTCGTGTGGGAGTGTCGATTGTCGTATGGAAATTATATGACTTTAGCAGTGTATGGAAGTTTACTGCATTTCTATTGTCCTGTTGTAAGTTAATGTTAAAATCTCCGCATATTATAGCCCTTTTATTTTCTCCTGCGATAATGTCTAATAGAATGCTGAGTTTGTCAAAGAAATCTTTATGTCTGAATTTGGTGTTCGATATATCGTTATTATTAAAAGACCTAACCTTGTAATTTTATTCCCATTTTTTTGGTTTGGTAGTTCGATGCCGCAGCACTCAAAATGTTTGGGCACACTTAATTTTTTTAGGTCTTGTCTAACCTTAATTATGCTGATAAATTATCATTTACAAAAATACAGGTGCCTCCATATGGTTCTTCTCTACAGAAGTGTGTGGCAATGTTAAAATTTGGAAGTTTAATGTGTATAATGTTATCATTCTCAAGCCAATGTTCTGAAATGCATATAACATCTGTGTTTTAAGTTCACTCTGAAGGAGAACTGTAATTTTGTCTAATTTTCCATAGAGACTTTGGCAGTTTTGGTGGGCTAATTTTAGGCCCCCTATGCCTACTTTGCTTGACCCACCTTGCTCTTTGTTCCTCCCTTGCCCATAATTTAGGTTTTGGGCAGGAATGTTCTATTTGATAAAAATTTGGCACTTCCCTGTCAAAATGGTTGATTTCATCATTTACTAGTCCAGCAATCTGTTTAAACATAGAACCAATCTTCTGAGTGTTTGCCTGGTCTGTGTTATGGCACTGGATTTTTTCAGTGTTGGTGTCTGACTTTGGTGTCTTTGGTGAGTTGGGCTCGGCAACATCCTTGGTTATCAAGGTGGGCTCGGCATCATCCTTGGTCGTCCGAGTGGGCTCAGGGGCAGTCTCGGTTGTCGAGGTGGGCTCTGCATCGTCCTTGATTGTCAAGGTGAGCTCAAGGGGCAGTCTTGGTTATCGAGGCGGGCTCGGCGTCATCCTTGATTGTCGGGGTGAGCTGGGATAAAGTGTGTAGGTGTTATAAGTCAAAGAAATGTTTTAAAAATCGAAAAAAAATCGTAAAATTGCGTTATTATAAGAAAAAATTCCCGATTGCGCTAAAAACGTGGCAGTTCTAAGTTCAGAGATTTCGAAGGCCTCCTTAAAATTTCATCGCAATCAGAGTATCGGTTTAGCCGGAATCGTGTTAACAAACACACAAAAATACAAAAAAAAAAAAAGAAAAAAAAAAAAAAACATTCCGGATTTTTTTCTCCAGTGTAGTGAAATGGAATCTTCGCTTCGCTCGCTACGCTCATCCAAATATAGCTAAAAATCATAAGATTGGATTTCATCTAGTTGTTGGATGAGCGAAGCAAAGACTTCAATTTCACTGACCCCCCAAAAATTTAGCTCGGTTGTTTTTTTTTTTGTTTTTTTTTTGTCTGTCTGTTTGTTTGCACGATTCCGGGCAAACGGCATATGCGATCTTGATGAAAATTGAAGGGGACCTTCGAAATCTCTGAACTTAGACGTGCCACGTTTTTGGGAACAATCGAAGAAATATTTCTCATGAATATCGCACTTTTACAATTTTCTTCGATTTTTAGTGCAATATTTTCGTGACATTTGGGTCGATTCTGACCAAACGGGTGGGGCTACAAAGTTCATATTTTACATGGACATTAAGGTTATGGTGATGTAGTACCTTGTGAAAAAAAAAGTTGAAAAAGTTAACCAGAATCCATAGAATAAACGTACTTTTACGATTTTTTCCAATTTTTAGTGCGATATTTTCGTGACATTTGGGCCGATTCTGACCAAACGGGTGGGGCTACAACGTTCATATTTCACATGGACATTAAGGTTATGGTGATGTAGTACCTTTTGAAAGTAACAGTTGAAAAAGTTAGCCAGAATCCATAGAAATAAAGCTTTTAAGTTTTAATATAAGTTTTTTACGGTAAATAATACCAATTGACAAGAAACAATAGAAACTTGACAACAATCACCTACAATGCGTAGGCAACAAAACAAAGCATTGCAAAAGTAAAGATATCCCACGCAAACTAAAAACTTTAAAAAGCTCATCCATCAACGCGGCGGGACTTTAGCGTTTACCTAGTTATTTCAATTGTTGAATGCGTGTTATTTTCCCATACAAACATAAAATCGTAAGCAACAAGAGGCACTCATTACCGTCATCGGTATCTTCTTATAGCGAGGGTACCGACAGTGTTGGCTCGAGCGCTAAGCGCTTCCCGGGTTCGCATCCCGTCGTGACCGGAAATCCTGACTGAAGATTACCTTGGTCGTTAATGCGAATGGAAGGGATTGGTCCTCTTAAACAGCCCTCGTTTATATCCCCTCTGTCTAGTTGTCCTGTCCGCAGCAACATAGGCCTACCTAGTACCTAGTATACCATTTGAGGGGCATTCATTGCACCCTATAAGATGTTCTATACTCAATGCTAAAACAGATTTAATTCCCATGGTGAAATATTAAAATTAAAACTAGATAAACGCCGAAGTAGTTGTTAAACGAGTGAGTGACTATGTGTTGAGTACCTACTCGGTAACATTCCCCTTCTTCCCCCTACATAAGGCCTCCCTCACCTATCATAGGCTAGAGTGGTGCATTATGGACTTTTTATTAACTTCCCCTTATACCAACTAAACTTCAATACTAGGGTGGGTCGAAAAAAATGTTTTTTGTTTTTTTCAGAACGCTTTAGTGCGGAAAAGTTGCCTTTTGTAATTAGAAGAAAAACAGCATCAAAAAATTAAAATCGGTTAACATCTTCTGTTCGCGCATCGCACTTTTAGTTAATGAAAAATTTCAAAAATCGAGACTTTTTTTTTGGAACTAATTTTTTTTTCTTTTTTGGAACGCTTTAGTGCAGAAAAGCTTCCTATTGTAATAAGAAGAAAAACGGCATAAAAGAATTTAAAATCGGTTAGCATCTTCCGTTCGCGCATCGTACTTAACAGATTAGCTTGAAAATCGATTGAAATTGAAAACACCTGTACAACAATTACATTGTGTGTATAACTGCAAAATGTTATAAAAGACCCTTGTCAATGATAAGACACATTTTAATATACTACAGTTTTATTTTTATGGCATTTTCATTTAATATACATCAACTTATTACTTTTTGTTGAAATTGAAATGATTTGTTTTTTATTACTATTAGTAGATTTAGGGCCACGCCTCCAAGATAAAACAATTTCTATAAGTGAGTTGCCACCATGTATACTTCTTTCCAAGGGGAGGAACGTAATGGGAGACGCGGGGGGACAAGGGGTGGACAGTAGGGTGGTGCGTAAAAATTGAAGTTGTGAAATCAGAGTTGCTATAGTGCGGAAAAGTTGCGATTGGTACATACGAGAAAAAAAAAAAAAAATTGAAATCGGAGTTCATCTTCCGATCGCGCAATCGGCCGAAAGTTTTAGAAAATTAGTGAAAATTTGAATTTTTTTCAAAAATAAAATTATTTTTATTTTGGTATTTTTTTAGTTCCTATAGCAATTTTTTTTTTACTTTAAGCTTTAATAAACAGTTATAAAAATTATTTTTCCTCTATGAGTATGTTTTCCGATCGCGCAATTCCATGAAAATTTAACGAAAATCACCATTTTTGGACACATTAATATGCTGGGGAAAAGTCAAGTTTTGAATACAGATTTACGAAAAACAAAACAGTTTGAAATCGGATATCACCTTACGAGCGCGCAACCGCCCGAAAGATTCACATTTCTGAAATTCGAGATTCATCTGGCGGCCACCGATCACGTTGCAACACAGCGCTAGTGTTCTTCTCAGGTGTCTGCTACGTGGTACGCGCGCGCCGGCATGTTAGTTGGCTACAGTTGGCCACGCAGTGAAGTGCCGTGTGTCTTACCACTATTTTTTTACACTTTTGTTCGTGACTTTAGTGTGTTCTGTGTGTGTGTGTAGTGCTCAGTGCTCACTGCTCAGGTTTGAAACCAAAATGGCTACATCAGCACCGACTAAAAAAATAACTAGACAGTCGTTTCGGTGCCCTATATTTGGTGATCCGAGAGAATTGCCGCCAAATATTCTTCCAAGCTATGGAGATGTGCTTCGATGTTGTTTTGAAGAACAGTTTGCGCTAGCAAGTAAGCTTAACAACTCGAAAGTTAGTTTCTCAGCTGTCAGCAGCACTGTCGCACAAAAAGTGATCCTTCTTTACCAGAAAGCGTCAATTCCAACTGTTACTTGTTATAGGGTTATTCAGATGATTAAATCTTACTATGATAAGTATCTTAATCTTATGAAATCGTACAATCGGGACCAGAGTAAACCAAAGTTTAAAGAAAAAGTTGACGCATTGAAAAGCCAAGCATCTCACCTTTTTGATGTCTCAGCGTGCAAGTGTGAAATGCATTTAGATTGTTCTTGTAAAAAAAAAACAGATCTTTGTGATTGTACGATCGAAATAAACTGTTTGTGTGAAAAGCTTAACAAAATTCCAGTTATTGAACACAGGTTTATTTACCTTCAGAGAAAGTATAGACTGGGAAAAATCGGTACTGTTGATAAAAAGGAGACGAAAAAACTTAGCAACAGGCTCGAAAGAAAAAGTAATACGCTGAAAAGACTATCTCCTAAGCCAAAAGAGATTATAATTGAGGAAAATGACGATGTAATTACAGCTAAGGGCAGCTTTTCCGATTATGAAACAACTGATAATAATGATGACGATGAGTAGAAAGTAACCACCTCTGCAAAGATAAAATCTCCTTTGCAGATGAAAAATTAAGCTAGAAACCACTGCATTACACTGTGACCGTTACGGTGTGTCAGATCGGGCAGCTGCTGCCATAGCATCAAGTGTTTTAGAAGACATCGTGTGGCCGTGTGTATGCTTCACTTTATTGAGTTACCTTTCCGTCATCTTTTCCAACATTTGGATGGAACAACAACGGGTCCAAAATCATTTAGTGGGCCGATTGGGCAGAAACTAAACAGTTGCGATAAACTTCCAGTAATTAATTTTCAACCCATTGATTGTGAGATTCCACAAGTGGACAGAAAACTGCTGAGTAAAGATCAACAGTATCTTTGGGACATAAGTCAAGCAATAAAGAGTGGAGACTTTCCAATGGACTTATCTAAACGAGATCCGGGCCCAATTTCGCACGCCAGATGGCTCACGTGCGCAAATAGAGTTCTTCGATTATATGCGAGTTTAGAAAATCCATCTGATGCTCTTAAGGAGTTAGTGACATACATTTTAAGATCTTACGTGCCAGTTTGGTTTGAGATAAAGTGCAGTAAGTACATAACAGATGGACCACTTCACGTTTACAGAGCAATACAAACCTCGCGGTACTTGTCTGACGACATGAAGGCAGTAGTGCATCCAGTAATTGAAAGGAACGCGTTTTTCGCTCACCCCGAAAACATCTTAATTGAAATGATATGTGATAAGAGGAAGCATATACGAGAGTTGGGGCTCAGGAGAGTCTTAAAAGCAAGACAGGCACGAACAAAGGGTAAAACCGTTAGAAACTTCATCACCCCTTCTTTGAACTTCAATGCATCCGACTACTCAGAGTTGATTGACTGGAGTAACACAAGGGTATTTTCTCCTCCTCTTCTTCGGAATGTACCCAATGACGAAATTTCATTGTTGATTCAGTGTGGTGATATTCCAGATTGGGATGTAAAAAAATTTCCCTGTCATACACAAGCTGTAGAAAGGTGCGTGAAGCTCATCACCGAAGCGTCGCTCAAGGTGTGTGTGTCCCAATCAAGAGACGGTTACATCAGAGCCTCACTAGAATCTAGATCACTTATGCCCAATTTCGAAAGCAAATCAACATACAGAGTGGCTCTTAAACCAAGTACAAGTACAGAGTAAACACAACAGAATAGATCTATATAGAAAGACTAAACCAAAGAAAGAACCAAACATACAATATGTAAATAATGTAAATACTTAGCAAACAAAAACATGTTCTTATTGGTTGGTTGGATGGGAAGGGTGTGGGGCTGTGGGTGGAACTCGAAGTGCAGCCACCTCCACGTGGTGAGTTCTGGGTTGTTTAGATATTATTAATATCTAAACAAGCGAAGAGCTGCACAATTGGCACGCAACTCAAAATCAACAACCTTTATGCCTCACATGATTTTTTCCAAAACATATTAAATGTGTCCAAAAATGGTGAATTTCGTGAAATTTGTATGGAATTGCGCGATCGGAAAACATACTCCTGGAGGAAAAATAATTTTTATTACTGTTTATTAAGCCTTAACCTCCCAGGCGTGTGCGACGCCTTAACACGTCCTCCCATGAACCGGCGGCCAGCGTGTGCGAGGTTGTGGGACGTCCTGCAAGTTCAGTTTCAAATAGCCGCGCTTCTAATAGGTTCATCAAGTTGCTACTTGCAGCAGCACTAGGATATAGCTAGTACAGTTAGTATTCATGATCGCCGTGAGATAGCAGCACGCGCAATGACGCGTCATAACCTGTTCGAGTACACTCGCAAACTCTGCAAAGTAGCGCGCAAAAACAAAAACGCGCCAAAACATTCAGTTCAGTTTCTGCTTTGCTCACCCAAAGATGACATATTGCAATCGTGTCTTACAACAGCAGTAAATATCAGATAGCCCTATATTATATTATATTATATAATATAACCTATATTATTATATTATTATTATAGCCTACATAATATAATATATAGTATAGGCCTATACAGTATATTTTGCAGATTGTATATTTTTACGCTTTGTAGGCTACTTTTTGGGGGTGTCTGTTTTTTTTGGATTAAATAATATTTTGTTAGGCCTACAACAATGTGTACAATACTTTTTAAGTCAACAATATATCTATAAATAAACTTTTCATTTGAATCATTGACAAATTGGTCATATTTTTTACAATACCAATGTATTTTGGGAAAATTTTGTTTTTTGGATGTTACATAATTTTTGTTTGTGACAACAATGGGTACAATATTTTTAAAATATCAATAATGTATCTTGTAATTAACTTTCTTCATTGGCTATTCAATGTGAAATTACTTGCATGTCTGCAACAATGCCATTTGCTCTCAGTCTTATTTTATTTATTTTTTACAACAATTAAAGTTGTTAATATAGCAACAATGATGTATAAATATTTATTTTTACATTCAACAATACCTTATTGGCATTTCCTGAAAATCTCAGGAGATTTCATCCAATAGTTTTCAAGATAGTGTTTTTATGAAAATGCATTGCAAATTATTTAATTTTTCTGAAAAAATAAACCACGCTGGGGTAAAATTTTACACTAAAAAATCCACGTCTGGGAGGTTAAAGTAAACAAAAATTGCTATAGGAACTAAAAAAATACCAAAATAAAAATAATTTTATTTTTAAAAAAAATTCAAATTTTCACTAATTTTCTAAAACTTTCGGCCGATTGCGCGATCGGAAGATGAACTCCGATTTCATTTTTTTTTTTTTTTTTTTCTCGTATGTACCAATCACAACTTTTCCGCACTATAGCAACTATGATTTCACAACTTCAATTTTTACGCACCACCCTAGTGGACAGGCCTGTGCTGGTCAGAACCAGCCACAAGCGAATGGGGAGGGCAGGGGTTCCCCCACGTTGTGGTCGTCTTCGTCTGTGTCATCATCCGTCCGTATTGTCATTGTCGTCGCCGTCGGGGAGGTAGTCAAAGGGCACGAGAAGGTTGCGAGTTAGACTTTGATGTAAATAATGACGAGCACGAACACATATAAAAATATTAGTTCTCTTCCAACTAGTATTGCTGTGTGTCCTTCATTGCTCGCTTTACCCTCGAGGGCGTAGATTTAAAGTGTACACAATAATTAGTAGAATGCATTTTAGAAGATAATTTTGATAAGAACTTACTGTCTGTTTTCAAAGTTTGAATTTAAAAATATAGCAGAAATAAACGCTGTGTGCGAATTGGAAGATAAAAATACTCGCTTGAGAGCGCATAAATAAACTTTATTAGAGGATTGCCGGTGGCTGGGATCGGACCGACGGCCTCTCGAATAATTATTTGAGTGTAAAAGGTAAAGAAAGCGAATATACTATTTCTATCGGTAATAATTGCAGACTACATGCTATTAATAATGGAGACTATTACATTAATATTTCACATTGTCCTGCAATTGCAAACTTATAATACCATACTCATGGCCTGCCTTTTGCACAATCTCACCATCTGGGTCATTCCATGTCAAATCAACCAAAAATAAATTAAAAAATTTGGTGACCATCTCCGATTTGAATAATTTTTGGCACATGTACTTGTGACAATGATATCATCATACCCAATTTTTATTTTTTTTTCGGTCAAGTAGTTTCAGAGATACAGGGCTACCAATTTTTAAGTCCGCAGTCTTCCGAGCGCGGGAAAATTCCACGGTTTCCTAAATAAATGTTGACTCCATAAAGCTATAATGTTGAGTGATAGCTTGAATGAAAGGTAATTTAAATATCTATCCAAACTACAGTAAAACAATTGAGTTATTTTACATCAAACAAAATTTATTGTGAATAATACATGTCTGAGGTCAAAGGTCAATATCATAAAAGCTCCATCTTGGATTTAGTTCAAATTTGGTATAAGTGTTGCTTAAACATACTTTCAAGTGCCCATAAAAATTCAGGTTGGGCCACTTATAAAAACAAAAGATACATGCAATTTAATATGACTATTTTTGTAGTTCGTATGTCTATTTTACACATTAGAATTTTTGTACTCAAGTTACATGATAAAACGTATAAACATGTTTTGTGATCTTTATTTTTGTTATTTTACAATATTATTTGCATTATGCATAATATTCTTCTTCAATACTACTGGGTATGTTTTCCTTAGGCTAGCTACCAATTACTTCAGGAACCTTGCATTAAGCATTCTCGTAGCTGCTTCACTTTCATTATCGGGTATCTTGTAGGTACGTCCAGTTGATCCTCCCAGTTCCACACTTGGCAAAGTGAGGACTTCACTTACAGGCAAGGTTAATTCATCATCTTTAGATGGGAATGTAAACGATGGAGAAGGTCCATGTGGATGAAGAAACCGTACTTTTACTTCATTTGTACAGAGATTTTTGTTTAAAATGAAACCAAGCCACCATTGCTGACCATAATGAACTGAAACAAAATCTTTTATGTCTTCAATGCAAATGGTGGTCTTCGATGATATTGCCTCGACATTTACTGTCAGCCGATGTTGAAAACTTCCTAACGCGTAATGTGTTCTCAGAGATTGGCACAAATGCATGTAGGCTGCGTGTTCCAGGAATAGCTTGGAGGAACTGAAACCTTGCATTCAGAGCTTCTCTGTTAGTTTCGATTTCTTCATTTGGAACAAATACAAAAATGCTACTTGTTAAACTTTCTTTTGCCCAATCAAACAGATCTTGGGGTGTCAAATCTGATTATTATCAGGCCTTTGCAAACTTGCTCTGGCTGCCAAGCGTTTGACTGCTCCACCCACTCCGTCGCATGGACCTTTGCCATGAGATGTGGCAAAAAAATGCCACTTCTGCTGATATCTTGAAGTCCATTTCATGGAGGCAAATGTTTTGGAAATTCTTTTTATTCTTATACTGGGAGGCAGCCCCATCAGAAAAGTAAAAAATTTTACTTAAATTTCCAATTTTCTCGCAAAGTAGAGGTATGAGGCGTTTTTGGAATGTGTGCACAGCGACAGTGTCATGTATGAGAGAATCAGAAATGAACACAACACTGAGATGTTTAAGAGTGGGTTCAGCTTGGATGGAAGAAGACGTTGGTCTGTCCGTGATGGGTTCGTCTAGGTAATAACAAACGAAAGGGTGCAGCGTAGCCTGACTATTATTCCAGTGAAATCCCTGGGCAGCATTTTGGATTACGAAGGAATAATTTTCAGCAAAGTCTCCAGAAACTATCACTTCTCCAGGCAGTAATGTTGCTTTTTTGTCTTTCAAAAAAGCAGCTTGCTGCTTTGCAATAAAATCATGGTTTCGAAGAGCTTCAACTTTTTCGACAAAACTGTCGATAAAGTCCTCTACGGGCTTTTGAATTGTTTCCAAAGCACATCGGTCCGTTGTCAGCCATTGTTTGTATGTGACTTCATCAATTAAGTGTTCTTCAAAGAGGTTTTCTAGGTCATGTTTAATTTTTTCTGTGCCTGGACAAAACGAGCAATTGCCAAGATGACAATTAGTTGTAGATGGATTACAAATCATTTGAGCAAAGGGACGTGATGATTTTTTTTTGAAAGTTTGTTCCTGATTCCGGCATGGGCATAAATGCCAATTTACCTCCCAACATCATCAACTTGACATTTTGATGTACGGTACATACACAAACGGCGTGTGTACCGGATGCTCCTGGTAGGATGCAATGTTTGGGCCTGAGCTCGGCAAATTTAGAGAATCCTATCTTCGACTCTGGATACTTAGTTTTATAAGCCAAGTATATTTCTTTTAAATTAGCTAAAAATTTGTCTTTTTTTGGGAGTGTTTCTTTTTTCCCGTTTATTCTTACCGATACATAGTCTTTCATTCCCGGCATTAGTCTGCTCACATCATCGTCTTGATAAAAATCTTGAATGGCCTTGGCAACTTCAACTGACAAAGTTTTTCCGGGTTTTGGATTTGGAGAAACAAGGATGCCCTTCTCTTCTACTAGTTTCTTTGTTTCCTCACCATATAGTTAGATGCTCCAAATTCTTCTTGCACTCTTCGTACACTCCAGGTTTTAGGAAGTACAGAAAGAACAGTTATCTTTTCACTCTTGGTTGTGGCAGAATTAAACTTTCTTTCAGTTGTAAAAGCATCGTGTTGTTATCTTCTGTGCACTGTTCCTCTTCTGATGATGATGAACAAAGTATTCCCGAGCCGGCAGGTGAAATCATCTTTAGCTTCTTCTTAACTTGCGACTTTATTTTGTTGAATTTTCTCTTTGGATACACTGTACTTTTTAATTTAGTTGTATCAATTGGAGACTCACCAAGCAAATGAAGAGACTTGTTAATGATTTCTGATTCAAACTCTTTTACTACAAAGTCATCATCTGTGATGTTACCGTGGTCACTTTTTTCAGGAGACACAATACATTCTTTATGGTTCTGGTATTCACTCAATCTTTTTAATAGAGCTTTTCTACATGAAACACACATTTTTTTCCGGGTATAAGTTTAATAATATCTTTGAACTTTTCTACATCAGCAGAAGCTATTTCTCTGAGACTTTTTCGTCTGGATTCTTGTGGATGCACTAAAAGTGGGTCACAAAATGATTTTTGATTGAGAGAAAAATGTTTTAAAAATTTGACTCGTGAAGCATACAAACACTTAATATATCGTCACAATTAGTGCGTTGATTAAGCAACAATAAACTCTCCTTTTCAAGGGCAGATGCACATTTAAAAGGAGTCTCGACATCACAAGCTTCTTGATTATGAACTCCAATAGAACACATGATTGAAAATGTTGTGAAACATGAAACACTAAAACACTTCTCTTAGATGTCAAGGCTTGTACCATATCCACACTGCTTACATTGTTAATAAGACTGCTTAAATCAATTTGGTACATAAACTTCAATCAAAACATTGAACCCATAGCACAGAACTTCCTTCTCTTGCAACATTCAACTTTCAACTGAAGTGCATTATAAGAGTGGCATTGTAGAGTTTTGAATTGGAAAATCCCAGACTTCTTAGAATATCACACACGGAAATCCCACTATTTGGGTTTCTAGTAGCCAGATTTAAACTTAGGAGGGCATCAGATGCCATTGATATATCTAGACAATTTTTAAAATTCATACTATTAAAAATCCTACACATACCTACCCACCCCTATAATTATGCCAACACCTAATTTAAAGAAAATGTGCATAAACAATATAGTACTACCTACTTTAAATAAGCTTGTGCATGTCATGGTTAAATCAACTATAACATAAAAATGTGTTAGTGGCCCAACCTGAATTTTTGTGGGCACTTGAAAGTATGTTTAAGCAACACTTATTCCAAATCTGAACTAAATCCAAGATGGAGCTTTTATGATATTGACCTTTGACCTCAGACATGCATTATTCACAATAATTTTGTTTGATGTAAAATTACTCAATTATTTTATTGTAGTTGGATAGATATTTAAATTACCTTTCATTCAAGCTATCACTCAACATTATAGCTTCATGGAGTCAACATTTATTTAAGAAACCGTGGAATTTTCCCGCGCTCGGAAGACTGCGGACTTAAAAATTGGTAGCCCTGTATCTCTGAAACTACTCGACCGAAAAAAATAAAAAAAATAGGGTATGATGATATCATTGCCACAAGTACATGTGCCAAAAATTATTCAAATCGGAGATAGTGACCGAAAATGAGTTTGTTGATTTGACATGGAACGACCCCATCTGAAAGCTACTACCACTCCACAATGATCTTAGATGGAATTGTAATTAGTATAGCAGTTTACTTTGTGATTGTCAAATAACCTATTTCATACACAAACATCGTATTTTCAAAGTGTGGGATTGATTACAAAATTAATTCAATTTTAAACTGGCAATGACATTCAGCACTGGTATATAGCTCACCGCGTATGGCCGCCCCGACTGTCAAAATAAAAAAAAGACAGGGCGTTGTCATGGGTCAAGACAATGTGAATTCCTTGCAGTTTCCTAATTTAATGTTCAAATGACCCTGACTTACTGCTATGTAGTTAGATAGCACGGAGATCGCAGCCCACACAGCTCTTGCTCTCTTGCTCGGGCTGGCTGGCGAGTCAGTCATAGCTATCGAGACCACGTGACTGATACGAGTCGGAGCGCGATCTCTGGAGAGAAGCATGCGTTACGCGTAACTCCCCAACGCTGTTAAATCACTCATCAGTTCTGACACTAAGCCCATCAGAGATATACACAAGTTTCCCTGTCACACCCAGGCTGTGGAGAGGTGTGTCAAACTTGTGACAGGGGCCCCGAGTAAAGTATGTGGTCATGAAGCCAGAGATGGCTATATCCGAGCAACACTGAAGTCGAGATCGGACATGCCTCATTTCTCCACAAAATCAGACTTCAAATGTGTAGAAAATATAAAAAAGGAAAAGTAAATACACAGTAAGCCAAAGATCCTACTCTATGGAAAATCGTTGTAAATAGTTGTAAATATAATGTGAATTTCACACCCAACAATTGGATGGTTGGTTGGGTAGGGTGTGGGTGGAACTTGACGTGCAACCACCTCCATGTGGTGAGTTCTGGGTCGTTTTGTTCTAGCAAAACGAGCTAAGAGTTGCACAGTGGAAATTGCGACAAATTTTTATATTTCTGTTTTTTTTAAGACGTTGCACGAACGGAAAAAATTAGATTATTGTAATATGGTGAGGATTTTCGATCACTAATTATCGATTATTGATTATCAATCAATAGTGAAATGGCATAACTTATCAACAGTGCTAGTCATAGTTAGTCACAGACAAAGTATAGCTGACATAAATCATGATCAGTTACCATTGATGGGTAAATAAATATTGATTCCAATCAATATTGATTTGCCTTATCAATGATTGGTAGACCAAGTGAGGCCATTTGTTCTCATGATAAATATTGTTATTTTCAAATCGAAGCACCTGGCTGGTTGCTATCATAGCCAGACGTGATTTGTAATATATCTTACTGTAACTCGGTACTGCCAAGTAAGCAGTACAGTAAACGTCACAAGTACTCCAGCCTTGTTGCAACAGACGGGAGATGTGTGTTGCATTCAAGTATGTTTTAATGCAAAACTGTACCTCTATGCTTTAACATGATGAGAACCTAAACTGAGGCTAGGCAAGGAAGGGGCCGCCCCTCTCCTCCCACCATTGTTATCCAGTGTGATTAGCAATTATTGACTCTCTCTTATCTTGACCACCATGTAGGATGGAAGTGTTTGCAGGTTTAAAGCAATAAGTGTGCGGATTTCAACAACATCATATTATGAAGTGTTCTATGTGTTCTTTTTATTAAAAAGTGTTAGTTTTAATCATTGAAGTTATGATTGTAACGTTAGAACTTTCATAACCTCCTCAAAACAGTACTCCCTTAGGATAAATAGTCTAACAGTGTCCCGACACTTATTGAACAGTATTGATCGACTGATTGGTAACTATCGCCGGACATTACATTATTGATCAGAATTTAATTTATTTAGGTTATTTAACCAATAAAACAAGCATAAAAAACTAAAGCGTGATTATTTTAAAAATTTTACCATACTTGAAAAATCTACAAAAAAGGCGCGATTTTTGCAATTTTTCATTCTTTAAGTACGATGCGCGAACGGAAGATGCTAACCGATTTTAAATTCTTTTTTGCCGTTTTTCTTATTATTACAATAGGAAACTTTTCCGCACTAAAGCGTTCCGAAAAAAAAATATTTAGTTACAAAAAATAAATACAAAAAAGTCGCGAGTTTTGAAATTTTTCATTAACTTTAAGTACGATGCGCGAACGGAAGATGTTAACCGATTTTTTTTTAAATGCCGTTTTTCTTCTAATTACAATAGGCAACTTTTCTGCACTAAAGCGTTCCGAAAAAAAACAAAAATTTTTTTTCGACACACCCTATTCAATACCCTATTATTTATACCAATATAATAATCAAACTTAAATGCAAATGTTCCCGGGTACTCAACACATGACTCGCTCACTCGTCTAACAACGACTTTGGCGTTTTCCTAGTCTAGTTGGTTAAGGCGCCCTTATACCCGAAATGTGGGAGACCTGGGTTCAATCCCCTGATCGGGAAAGATTTTGTAATTTCTGGATTGTATTTTAAAAATTATTAAGCATGTTTTGAAATGCATATAACGCAGTGTAGTCTATCATCAGTGACAATACTATTGGAAACTTAGCCAGTACAAAATACGTGTGAATATTCAAGCAAGGTTTAACTCAATCTCCGAGCGAAATTTGGGGGTACCTTGAGCGTGCAAGATTGGATACACCTTGGGTACTGCATTTCACAGCCAGAAAAATAAGAAACAACAAATATTTTTTCAAAAACAAAACCATTTTCGTTAAAATAATTCGTACACGTCCCTGGCCTATTTTTCAATTTATTATTTCTTGTAGGTTTAAATCGCAATTGATCTAGCTGATTTTGTTAGCAGTTCTCAGTAAATTCGTACCGGATGTCTGTTTAAAATTTCAGCGCAATCTATTCAGCAATTCGGCTGATTTTCAACGTGCAGACATACATATGTACAGAATCACGGAAGTGCCGATTTTCTTGAATGGTAGCTCCGCTTCCTTGTCTAATTACTCGAAATTATTTTCATTATTTGCTCAAACCACATCTTCAGGCTTCGGGGATAGGTGCCAGGTTCAATGCTTGGCACACCGACAAAGATAGCTCATGCGTAGCGTGAGACCCGATTTGGGAGGTCACGGGTTCGAATCCAGCTACCAGCAATTCTAACTGAACGTTGTTACGAAGTTTTCTTCAGTAGTTAATGTGAATGCAAAGTTTGAGTCTTCTAATAATCCCATGAACATTTGCTTAACAATCACTCTCATAACTTAGTTTGTAACCTAAAGAGGGTCACACCGGGTGAACCTGATGTTAACCGTACAGCGGGCATCCTTGCGAAAAAAGTATTTTTGAGCTTGGAGCATTTGTGGTACTCGACTGCCGTGCGGTGTACAATACAATGGAGTTTCAGATAATATGTTTGCAATTAATTGAGTCGAAAAAATAGACTGCTTAGTGGTCAGGAGCCTAAAGAGGGACACATTATGAAATCTAGTTGGCTTTCCGTTCCAAAATAGAGAACCTAAGAACCAAGTGAAACATCAAAATCCTAAAATAGGCATAATTGTCAGAAGTCAGGTAGGTATTGCAAGGTATCAGATTCAGATTATGTGCTAGGGAAATCTTTTGAAATACATCTTAAATTAATATACCTAAGCACTATGTTTTGCTTTTATGTGTCCCTTTTTATTTATTTGTCACTGTCACACACATCATACTTAACTAGGAAAACGTTTAAGTCCCGCCGCGTTGATGGAAGAGCTTTTTGGTAAGTTTTTAGTTTGCGTAGGACCACCTTTCCTTTGCAAGTACTTTTTAAATGCATTGTAGGTGATTGTTGTCAAGTTTCTATTGTAACTTTGTTATTATAAACCTCAAAAAACTCTTATAAAAAACCTTTATTCCATGGATTCTAGCTAACTTTTTCAAATTTTTCTTTCAAAAAGCAATACATCACCATTACCTTAATGTCCATGTAAAATATGAACCTTGTAGCCCTACCCGTCTGGTCAGAATTGGCCCTAATGTCACGAAAATATCGCACAAAAAATCGAAAAAAATCAGAAATATTTCTTCGATTGTAGGTACCCAAAAACGTGGTAGGTCTAAGTTCAGAGATTTCGAAGGTCTCCAGAAAATTTCATCGCAATTGGAGTATCGGTTTAGCCAGAATCGTGTTAAAAAACACAAAAAAATACAAACAGAAAAACAAGAAAAAAAAAAAAAAAAAAACGTAAAATTGCGATTTTCATGAGAAATAATTTTTCGGTTGCGCTCAAAAAGGTGGCAGTTCTAAGTTCCGAGATTTCAAAAGTCTCCAGAAAATTTCATCGCAATTGGAGTATCGGTTTAGCCGGAATCGTGTTAACAAACACACAAAATTACAAACAAAAACAAAAAAGAAAAACAAAAAAAATCGTAAAATTGCGAATTTCAAGAGAAATAATTTTTCAATCAATTTTTCGAACCGTGCAGTTCTAAGTTCAGAGATTTCGAAGGTCCCCAGAAAATTTCATCGCAATTGGAGTATCGGTTTAGCCGGAATCGTGTTAACAAACACACAAAATTACAAACAAAAACAAAAAAGAAAAACAAAAAAAATCGTAAAATTGCGAATTTCAAGAGAAATAATTTTTTAATCAATTTTTCGAACCGTGCAGTTCTAAGTTCAGAGATTTCGAAGGTCCCCAGAAAATTTCATCGCAATTGGAGTATCGGTTTAGCCGGAATCGTGTTAACAAACACAGAAAAATACAAACAGAAAAACAAGAAAAACGGAAAAAATCGTAAAATTGCGATTTTCATGAGAAATAATTTTTCGGTTGCGCTCAAAAAGGTGGCAGTTCTAAGTTCCGAGATTTCAAAAGTCTCCAGAAAATTTCATCGCAATTGGAGTATCGGTTTAGCCGGAATCGTGTTAACAAACACACAAAATTACAAACAAAAACAAAAAAGAAAAACAAAAAAAATCGTAAAATTGCGAATTTCAAGAGAAATAATTTTTCAATCGATTTTTCGAACCGTGCAGTTCTAAGTTCAGAGATTTCGAAGGTCCCCAGAAAATTTCATCGCAATTGGAGTATCGGTTTAGCCGGAATCGTGTTAACAAACAGACAAAAATACAAAAAGAAAAAAAAAACATTTCGGATTTTTTTCTCCAGTGTAGTAGAATGGAATCTTCGCTTTGCTCGCTATGCTCATCCAATTAAACAAACTATAATATAATAACGTATTTTTTAACCTGTGTCAAACAACAAAAATAAACACAGCACATAGGCCTACACAATATAAATACACACACATACAGTGAACATGATTGAAATAATGAAAATATTGTGTGGACTGCTAGATGTATCGATAACATTCTTTTTCAACACTACTGTAAAGCTGTAAGTGAACATGCAACAAACACTTGAGTGAGAACACAAGTTCCAAGGTCAGAGATGGTCAGAGCCTACACGGGCAACGTTTGGATATTCGCCGCGTCACTACCTAGCTCCGCCTCTCGCGGCCGAGAGCTCTAGCGCTAGGCTTGATACATTTTATCTGCACGGGCAAGCGGTATAGACTAGCCGGCCGAACACTAAACGCGCTTTAATCTAGAAAGCGTAGTTTTAGAGATACTAGGAAAACGCTTAAGTCCCGCCGCGTTGTTGGATGAGCGTAATTGGTGCATTGAGCTGCCATGATTGTGTTATGAGGATTTTCTGTTGTTCTGTGACAAAATTATTACAAAGTCAAATACTTTTTTTAAATTAAATTAAAAAAATACAAAATTAACATTATTTTTTAATTTTTTTAATGAATCGTAATTTAAAAAAATAAAAAAAATCGTAAAATTGCGATTTTCATAAGAAATAATTATTCGATTGCGCTCAAATTTTACAAAAATATATTAATTCATAAAATTAAGGTTCTGTGAAAAATTCATTACAATAGGATAAAGCATGTAGGTGTTATAAGTCAAAGACTTGTTTAAAAAAAGAAAAAACCTGTAAAATTTTGATTTTCATGAGAAATAATTTTTCGATTGCGCTCAAATTTCACACGAATATCTTAATTCATAAAATTAAGGTTCTGTGAAAAAACCATTAAAATCGAATTAAGCATGTAGGTATTATAAGTCGAAAAAATATTTTAAAAATCGAAAAAATTCGTAAAATGGCGATTTTCATGAGAAATAATTTTCCGATTGCGCTCAAAAACGTGGCAGTTCTAAGTTCAGAGATTTCGAAGGTCTCCATAAAATTTCATCGCAATTGGAGTATCGGTTTAGCCGGAATCGTGTTAACAAACACACAATAATACAAACAGAAAAAAAAGAAGAAAAAAAAAAAAAAAAAAAACAGCGCGGATTTTTTTCTCCAGTGTAGTGAAATGGAATCTTCGCTTCGGTCGCTACGCTCGCTACGCTCATCCAAAAAATCAACAAAAAAACTATGTTTCATAATGAGAAGGTTATGTAGGAATGTATCATATCAAAATTTGTATATCTAGTCTAAAAAACTGCATTTTATTAAATATACTATGGTAAAAAATTAAAATTCGAATATGATAGAAACATTAATTTAATTGGTTCTTTATTGACATAACGCAAAAAAATTATTTGATTATGTAAAGAATTGTGGATTTGACAGCCAAACAACGAAAGCTCTGTATCGCCGGCGTCCTCTTAATAAGAAGCTTGAGTATGTTTTCTAGACAATAATAAGGAAAATAAGACAGAAATTTTTACGCAATTACATAGTGTGGAAGTGAAAGTCAGGTCTGTTTTTAATCGTAATTAATTTCGGTGTATGGGCTTAAGGCTATTGTACTACCTCTGGCCGATAATTTGAAAGTCGAAGAAACATGTCTGAAAAGTTTGCTGAATGAAAGAAGGCCTTTAAAATAACAGAAAAAAAAATTGTGAATTTTTTTGGGCGGGACATAACCTCACTTTTGGAAATTATATTTAGATTTTTTGACAAAAGTGTAGCATACAAGACTCGTTCAAAATTAAATTTTGAGAATCGGTTTTCTGGCCATAGTTTCTACACACCTTCAGCTATTCCTTGACTATAGCTAAAATAGTTTTCTGAAAATAACAGTTGGTGTACGAATTTTTTTGTCAAACGGTACAAAACTCGTATTTGTACCGTTTGACAAAAAAATTCGTCCACCAACTGTTATTTTCAGAAAACTATTTTAGCTATAGTCAAGGAATAGCTAAAGGTGTGTAGAAACTATGGCCAGAAAACCGATTCTCAAAATTTAATTTTGAACGAGTCTTGTATGCTACACTTTTGTCAAAAAATCTAAATATAATTTCCAAAAGTGAGGTTATGTCCGCCCCAAAAAATTCACAATTTTTTTTTCTGTTATTTTAAAGACCTTCTTTCATTCAGCAAACTTTTCAGACATGTTTCTTCGACTTTCAAATTATTGGCCAGAGGTAGTACAATAGCCTTAAATTTGTAGGGCCTAAGAGAAAACAGTTTTTTACGTACCTAACAAACAACCAGTGTACCTGGATTTATGTCTCTTGTGCTGACAGCGTGGTGGCCGAACTCCTCACTGTATACCACCTCCAAACAGTCTGAGGCGGCAGGTATCGTCTTGTGATCTCCGTAAGTCTTCTCCGGAACATAAGTCATCTTCGTCGGACCCAGGCGATCTTTTGGCGGCTTGTTACGCTTCTTCGTCTTCAAACTGAGGTTTTCCATAGTCAACGACAGTGACGCCATCTTGTCAGCGGGAGGCTTCTTTGCAAGGGACAGATATTCGATTGCTTGCTGAAAGCAGTTGGAAAGTTGTGTAAGCTTGATACAACACACCTACAAAATAATCTAGGTGCGCCTTAGGGCCTTAGGGTGCCGCAGCCAAGCCGCGGTGCGCTACACACTCAGACACCTTACACAGCAAGCAGAGTTGGGGTGATTTTGAGGTGTCACCCAGCCATCATGAAACGTGATGTGAACTTGAAAACTATCAAAATTGAGGGGATTTAGGTACCTGACAAGTGACAACACATATATATGCCAAATTTGGTTGGGATACGAGCATTCCTTGTTGGTGAAAAAATTGCTTGAAACATGCTCAAAATCACTTTAAGGATGTTAGCTGCTACCACTTTAAGTACTACTGCTCTACTGCTACTACTACTACTACTACTGCTACTACTACTACTGCTGTCTAATTTGTCAGTTTCAATTGGCCAGTGATTCTGACCAAACGGTGGGGCTACAACGTGAACATATTTATATGGACATTAAGGTTAGGCCTATAGTGATATAGTGACTTTTGAAAGAAAAAGTTAAAAATGTTTGCTGGAAGGCTTCCAAATAAAGGTTTGAATATAAGCCTTAAACAGGCATACAATAAACAAGTAACTATATTTCGTCCGTTTACGTTTGACGAATTTCGGCTTTTTCGCCGACTCAGACGGAGCATGTAAGCCACTTGTTATAAGTTATAACCAATTACAAGGGTTGTAAATTTAAATTCAGTCTTCGCTGACCGTCGTCAATGTTGCCCGGCTGTAGTTTCATTGTGCGCCTCTTTGGCAAACCAATGAAGCGCAATAATGGAAACCAAACTAAGTGGCCTGGCGACGGGTTTGCGATTCCTTATGATGGACATGTCAATCACTGGGGATCTCCGAGACTATTTCCCGGTGAACCAGAGGAAGATGATCTTGTCAAGAGGTGTGAACAAATCTGGTCTTTTGTCCCTTTGAGGAACTCCAAATTCGACAACAGTAAACGGACGAACTATACTTGACAATAATTGCCTACATTGTTTACAAAAAGCAAGTCTTTGGACCACTAGATATATTACATTCAATTGTTAATTGCTGGTAATACCATAGAAATTAATCAATTTTGATAAAATTATTATATTTTAACAAATAATTTTGCAATGGAACTTGGAAAAAGTAATAAGATCCCACATATAGGTAACAAAAACTTGTAAAAATACAGCCAAACCTTACACACTCAAAAGAAATGAGATCTAAAACAAGGGCCAAGCTCATCTACCCTTCCACATTTGCGCATTCTTAAAGGCCCAGTAAACCCAAACATACATGTGGATTAATTACAAGCTTAGACTTATAACTAGGTTGACTGATCTAGCGCCGCGCCTCTACGACCCTCAATAATCAATAATCTAGTATTTTAAAACCTGCGATGGATTCGTTATGGTTCACAGATGACAATGATGTCATTCGTTTGAAAATCGGACCAAAATTAGATACGTTTTAAAACGTATAAGTGGCGAGTCGCTTAGATGCGTGCTGTTTTAAACCTTGCTCGGGCCGCCGAGTTGATCATGTACGGATCTACGTCATAGGCGAGACAAACTCAATGCTGCGGGCTAAACGGAGGGTCAACATGTATGTTTGGGTTTACTGGGCCTTTAATTCATATAAATGTAGTGTCCCGTAACAACATCCTTGAAAAGCTTGGCAAAATAGAATTTGTATGACCATTACGTTTAAATTAATTAGAAAAAAGAATATGGATGATTACGTATAAATTAATTGGATGAGCGAAGCGAACACTTCAATTCCACTGACCCCCCCAAAAAATTAAGCTCGAGGTGTTTTTTTTGTTTGTTTGTTTTTTGTTTGTTTGTATTTTTGTCTGTTTGTTCGCTCTCTACCGGGCAAACGGCATATGCGATCTTAATGAAAATTGGAAGGGACCTTCAAAATCTCTGAACTTAGACCTGCCACGTTTTTGGGTACAATTGAAGAAATATTTCTCATGAATATCGTACTTTAACAATTTTTTCGAATTTTAGTTGCGATATTTTCGTGACATTTGGGCCGATTCTGACCAAACGGGTGGGGCTACAACGTTCATATTTTACATGGACATTAAAGTAATGGTGATGTAATAATTTTGAAAGAAAAAGTTGAAAAAGTTACCCAGAATCCATAGAATAGGTTTTAATATGAGTTTTTTTAGGTTTATAATAACAATTAACAAGTAACAATAGAAACTTGATAACAATCACCTACAATGCATTCAAAAAGCACTTGCAAAGGAAAAGTGGTCCCACGCAAACTAAAAACTTACAAAAAAGATCATCCATCAACGCGACTAAAAAAAGCGTTTGCGAAGCTTCCTAGTAGTTGCAAATTCTATTTTGCCAAGCTTTTCAAAGTAGTTGTTACGGGACACTGGACGTTTATGAATTAAGAATGCGCAAATGTGGAAGGGTAGATGAGCTTGGCCCTTTTTTTAGATCTCATTTCTTTTGAGTGTGTAAGGTTTGGCAGTATTTTTACAAGTTTTTGTTGTGTGGGAAGGGCATACATGTGATAAATCAACATCCTATATCATATGGTTGAAATTGGCCTAGCTAGGGTCTACTGAAGAGTAGAAAATAAACTACTCAATATGGTAGTAGGCTAATAAAAAGAATGTTTTAACACGCTCTTCATTTTAACATTTCTCGGAAATTATAAATTACACTTCATTAAAAGTTCAGTCCCACAAAAAAGGATCACGTTTCTTGAAAAGTTTCTCAACAAATGGAATAGGCCCCAAGTAAGTTCCTTTCCAATATTTTAATATAAGTTTTTAGATTTTTTGTGCGATATTTTCGTGCCATTTGGGCCAATTCTGACCAAACGGGTGGGGCTATAACGTTCATATTATACATGGACATTAAGGTTATGGTGATGTAGTACCTTTTGAAAGAAAAAGTCAAAAAAGTTAGCCAGAATCCATAGAAATAAAGCTTTTAATATAAGTTTTTTACGGTAAATAATACCAATTGAGAAGAAACAATAGAAACTTGACAACAATCACCTACAATGCGTAGGTAGCAAAACAAAGCACTTGCAAAAGTAAAGATATCCCACGCAAACTAAAAACTTTAAAAAGCTCATCCATCAATACGGCGGGACTTTAGCGTTTTCCTAGTGATATAAACATTTTTACTGCACGATATTAACTTTACTCAATACAATGATCGTAACAAGCGGTAACAGACGTACTTTTTTTGGACGGTGTTTTTACAGTAAGTTAGAAATGATTAAAACTCTGTTAATATTGTATGCAAAATAAAAAAAAATTTCATGCAAAATAGCTACAGTATAGTACTTTATCAGATTCACAAGTCACTTCATGTGTAGGTATTTTAAAGTATGCTGCCTACTGTGTAAGAAGTAGGCTGGTAACAGACGTACCGAGTATGGCAACAGACGTACCTTGTCTAAATTAAAACTGGTATTTTATACTAAATATCATAGATCATGCTTCCTTTTGTGGTTACAGTTAATCAAATCTTCAAATATAATTACTCTGTTCAATATTGGTCAGTTACATCAAGATATTCTCTTTTTGGACAACTGTTTAGGCATTACTGGTAGGCCTAAGTCAGAAATTAGTAAACGTCTGTGACTGATTGATGCATGAATACAACAAAACAAACTTTCTCATAAATACAAAATCGCTACAAGATAGTAGGCCTACCTCCTACTTATATACAAATAACTTCATATGAATTTATAAGGCTATTGTCTAATCTTGAAGAAATTTGCGGTAACAGACGTACCTTGAAGGAATTAAAAATTGCATATTTTAAGTTTAAACAGATTTCTTTGCTACCTGGGCAAACCATAACATACATATTTTATTCTATTCCATTACATTGATCAGTTAACATCCCTTCATATGAAACATCAAACTTTGTTTCCATCATTCAGTAAAACTGCATTTCTAAAGCAGTACGGCATGACTTGTAATATCCATCATAGGAAGGGGGAGAGTTTCCACAATGGTGTCAATATACGCATATGAAACTGGCTCCTCAACTGTAAATATGTAGGCCTATTATGATTATGGTAGGCCTATATGGTTTTCAAGTAATTCATCTCCACTCTAACTTTCAAATAATCTGTGAAATTTTTGCTGCTAACAGTTGTGTACCACCATACCCACTACAGTTATTTTATGACAATTTGACAGTTACAAATGCACCAAATCTAATTCTTGGTGCATCACTGTTATTTAAATATCTACCAGGTGTTAAGATTCTTCTAGTGCAACAGCTTGTCCAAGTTGACTTCAATTCCAGAGGAATAATCTTTGATACTGGGATACTTTACTAAGAAACTTTGAAACAATGTACCATACCTAGGCCTACCTAAAACATGCTGATGGAAGCAATTTTTTACAAGAGAGCTTTCAACCTACGACTATAGTGGTATTTTTACAAACTTTTATGGACATAGAATTTAACACACTGTACGTCTGTTACCGTTCAAAGTATGTCTGTTACCACAATTATTTATCAATTAATCATAAAGTCAAACCATTGAAAAAATTACTTCATATTCCTATCCATAAACTAACTTAGGCTATAAAGCAAATTTTTAAAGATATATTGAACTGTTGTCACTCAGAACAAGAACTTTAGGAACTTTTAGTAACAGACGTACCAATCCAATTAAAAAAAAAAGATACATAGGCCCTACCATGTTGCATGCATGTTGGCATGTTGGGATATATAGGCCTACTATGCTGGTAATAAGTTGGTGCATATGGTATATGGTGTATGCATATGGTGCACACATCTAAGATGGCGGACGGTGTTGATGGGCAAGTAAAAGGTTCCCGGATATTTTATAGTAAACAGTCTAAAAATGTGGAACATGCGGTTATAAATGAACGAAAAAGCAATAGATTATACAGTAAAGTGCTGGCCGACAAGAATAAAACGAATACTTGTCCGAAATCGGCAAAAACGTGCGGGAATACGAGGCATAGGCCTAGTCTAGGCCTAGGCCCAGGACTGGGTGGCAACAAAGGAGTGGTAGAGCTAGGCCTACCTAGGCTTACTTACAGTGAACAAGTTAAATTTCAGTGACTACAGAAATACGAAAGATTGTATGGGCCTATAGAAGTAGGAACACTAGGCCATCTGCGGGGCAAAAAAATCAACTGTAGGTGAACCCAAATCCCCAAAAAACCCAAGGCAGGTCCATGGAAGCCATGTGGTAGGCCTAGGCCCAACTTGGCCTACTGGCCTATAAATAAACAAGGACCGAGGGGGTTTGGCAGCAAGTCTACTGAAACAGTAGTTAGCTCATATGAAACAAATAGGCTTAGGCCTCTTCATGTAAGTACTATCACAGCTGATAATAATGGTAGTTCAAAGCCAAAGTTGGGCCTAGTATGCTAAAGGAAATAATTGGGAATATATTGGATCCCCCTTCGGGACACTTCCATAGCACATTGTGTAGCTGCTGATATGCAGATGAGCCAAGGAGTTGCCGCAGAACAAAGGCAAATATGCAGTATGATGCTGCCTTTTAAGACAGAATAAAGGTGTAGGAGAAGTGGCCTCACGCTAATGGCAGGCGGTTCTTTTTTTACTTGATAACAAAAACCAATCAAAACAGCAAGCCCCCCTTTGTCTCACTTCTACAGAGTCTACTCGAGCTCAAGTTGCAATGCGAAAATTATAGAATCAGGAAGCTGGCCATCCCTAAACGGGGATTGGGCGGGACGGATTGGAATGGCAACAAGTTAAACTGCTCATAGAAGCAGTTTTTATATTGCAGATATAGATATTGTTGTTCCACAAAGAAACGGGGGGAAAATGACAAAAAGATTTAAGGTCTAGGCATAGTAGGCCTGGTAATAAAATTAATGAGAACAAAGCTCGGGAAAGGGTCAGGTGCCAGTTTCCACGCAAAAACCGGTTTGACTTTCTGCGTAACCTGCACGAGCAAAGTCAAAGGGAAAAGGGAAAAAAGCAACAGCAGAATCATAGTTCTGGGCCTAGATCTGTGTATAGTGAGAACTTCCCAAATTCACAATACCAGATCCAACCAAAAGCAAAAACATCAGCCCAAAAGGAACTACTAGAGCAAAAATCTTAGTCTCGTTGTTAACTGACAGTCATGGTAGTTTGGGTTGTCAAAATCATCTCCAGTATAAACTTGGAGACAAGTAAAAAGTTACCGCTACCTGAAACCGAACGCAGGGGTAATGAAAAGTAAAGGGAAATAGAGGTCAACAAAGGTAGGCCTATGAAAGAAATAACAGTGATAATTGGAGGCACAAATGATATAAACCTACAGCCAACAGATGGTGTAGGGGCCATTCATTTTGAAGGCAATGTTCAAAAAGGGGTTTACATCTCAGAGAATGTGATCAACCCAATTCTATTAGAAGCTAAAAAACGCAGCATCGGGGACAAAATCTTCATGACTTCCATCTTAAATAGGTACGATAAAACCCTACTTGAATAAAAATCCATGAAGCAAACCGGGCTTTAGAAACAGCATTATCAAAAACCGACAACATAAATTTCATTAATCTGCGAAGGCCAGGAGCAAGGAGAATTACCCCAGACATGGCCTCCATTTAAATCATAGAGGAAAAGTGAAGCTGTGTGAGCTCTTTGCTAAATCAATCAATGACTCTGAGTTGCTCCCAAAAACCCTAAAAGCTTGCCGGAACCTAGCATCGGAGACGAATACAAAAATGAGGTTCATCTGATTGATCTAGATGGCCACACTAACACTATAACCAAAGATATGCTAGGCCAAATAGTTATCTGACGGAACTCATCGAGAGCGAAATCTGGATGACATCACTGAGGCCCTAGCCTGTACCAGTATCTCCACCTCAGCCGTGAAGTGTCCGAGGAGGAAAACACCAGTCTACAGTTACAATGTGGGCAAAAGAATTAGGCCCTACTCTCGCTGAGCCTTGGGGGGCCTAAACCCTGCTGAGGACGACGCCGACCCATCTCGATAACCGAGACTGCCCTGAGCCCACCTCGACAATCAAGGACGATGCGGAGCCCACCTCGATACCAAGACTTCCCCTGAGCTCACCTCGACAATCAAGGACGATCCCGAGCCCACCTCGATAACCGAAACTGCTCCTGAGCCCACCCTGACAACAAGATGGATGCCAAGCCCACCTCAATAACCAAGGATGACGCCGAGCCCACCTCGATAACCAAGACTGCCCCTGAGCTCACCTCGACAATCAAGGCGATGCCGAGCCAACCTTGATAACCGAGGACTGCCCTAACCCCACCCTGACAATCAAGGATGATGCCGAGCCCACCTCGATAAGCAAGGATGACGCCGAGCCCACCTGGGTGACCGAGAGTGCGGCAGAGCTCACCCCGACTATCAAGGACGATGCCGAGCCCACCTCGAAAAACCGAGTCTGCCCCTGAGCCCACTCGGACGACCAAGGATGATGCCGACCCCCCTTTGATAACCAAGGATGTTGCCGAGCCAAACTCACCAAAGACACCAAGTCAGACACCAACACTGAAAAAATCCAGTGCCATAACACGGGACCGGGCAAACACTCAGAAGATTGGTTTTCTATGTTTAAAATGGGGGATTACCTCATATTATGGATAAACGATTAACCAGGTAGATGGAACAATTCAACATTTTGATGATGAGGCACTAAATTTTTGCAAGACGGGGAAAAAGGGGGGAAAGTAAAAAAAGTAAAATTAGAAAGAGAAGGAAGTTGAATTAGGAACTAGGCCTAGAGGAACTATTACTAATTCAAATTAAATTTCTGGAGGACCAAAGTTAGGGGAAGGTCTCAGATGATAAAATAAAAAATTCTATAAGCGGAAGCCCACAAAAACAAAGGGGAGGGGAAGAGTAGGCCTATTAAAAGTTTAATTGTCTTCCATCAAAACATTAGAAGCTTATGTAGTAAAACCGAACAGGTGGAACTTTTTTTAGATTCGTTCCAGAGGTAATTGACATTCTGTTTTTTGGAGAGCATTGGATGTTACCTTCTCAAGAACATTCATTTTATTATTAAGATTTTACATTAGCTTCATATTTTACCAGACACAGTGCAAAAGGAGGGGGGGTGTGTATCTACAGTAGAAACTCTAGGAATCTAATTATTAACCAAGATCCGACATTACATGCAAGTCTGTTGAGAGAGTCCTTGAAGATGTGGCTTTGAAGTTGTTTCTTCCACGCCATAGTTATTATCACTATTTATCGTCCGCAGAATTGGGCAATATTAAAAAGTTTATGAACTCATTTGAAGACTTAATAAGTTAATCCCGCCGAGAAGGTTCAAAAATTATAATATGGGACATAAACATTGACTTTTCGGTTGATAGTTGTAAAAAAAATAAGTTTGAAAATCTTCTGAGAATTTATAATTTATCGGCCCTAAATTTTGATTACACTAGAGTTACTCATAGTTCAAGCTCAGCCATCGACAATGTGATTTAAATTTCTCCATCCACAAGATGTGTCAAAATATATATCTGGGCTATCGGATCATAGCGGACAACTAATCTCATCCCTTGTCCTTTTTCTAGATGGAAGATAGAAAAGGCATAAAATCCAAATCTAAAACTGAAAAGATCATTTAAACCAGAGAACATCCATGATTTATATGTGATTTGGCTATCGTAGAATGGTCAAACATTTACAACATTCCAACAGATCGGGTTTTGATAAAAAATTTAATCTCTTCCTGAACATATATCTCTCACTCTTTGAAACACATTTTCCCAAAAATCATGTCGCCCAAAAACCATACAAAACTTTTTTAAAGGAGGGGATTAGGGATGAAATTTAAAAATGCATGTCGTTTGAAAAGAGATTTATATGTACAAAGCAAAACAGTTTACCAGTGATGAGTTTAAAAGTTTCTTCAACTCATTCAAGAAGGATCTATCTAAACTTTTTAAAAAAAGGCCAAACCCCGTTTTTAAATTTTCAGCATAATAGACAACTCAGACAACAGGGTAAAACAACATGGAATTGGGTTATTATCTGACAGGAAAAAAGGGAAAAGGGAAACAGTTCTAGTATAAATGAAATCAAATTAGGAAATGAAGGAATAACTGATAAACATGTGATTGCAGAACAGTTCAATCAGTACTACACTTCAATTGAGGTGATCTAATAGATCAGAAAACCAATACCAATGAAGAATGTATGATCAATCTACAAAAGGTTACTGATAATAACATCCCAGACTTTGTATTGAGTCTGGACTAGTCCTGCTGAAGTAATAGATATAATAAATAACTTAAAATCAAAACTTTCAGCAGGGTGGGATGGTGTCTCTAATGTTATTTTAAAATATAGTAGCCATTTTGTTGCGGAACCCATTGCGCATATATGTAATTGCTCCTTCACAGAGGGAATTTTTCCGGAACGGTTTAAATACTCGGTGGTTAAGCCTTTATTTAAAAAAGGGGAAAAGACTGAGATTTCAAATTATAGGCCAGTTGCATTGCTGCCGACTTTTGTCAAAGGTGTTCGAAAAATTATTTCTTAGCAACTCCATGTGTTCCTCAATGACAATAATATACTATGCGAGAATCAACATGGGTTCAGAGAGGGACACTTTACCATGACGGCAGCATTCCAACTAATACATGAGATCAATAACCCCTTTAAGATAAAAAAACTAGTGGTTGGATCTATTATGGGCGATCTGTCTAAAGCATTCGATACACTTCACCATTCTACCCTTTATTGAAAAAATTAAAACATTACGGACTAAGGGGTACAGCAGGTTCATGGGTCAGATCCTATCTTACTGCCCGGGAAAGCAACGCGTGAACATTAACAGCAATGGTGTTGTGATGTTCATCAGGTTGGAAAACAGGTTAATAGTGGGGTTCCGCAGGGTTTTAATATTGGTCCAGTTTTCTTTAGCCTTTATATCAACGATTTACCACCTTTTTTAGCGCGTCTATGCAAAGAAATTTCTTTTCGCGATGATACTACCGTGAAAATTACGGCACAGAGCATAGACGAGTTAATTTACAAATTGGGAGTTTTCTTAGAGAATTAGAAGCATGGTTCAAGGCTAACAAATTGAAGCTAAACTGTTCAAAAACCCAAATAATACCTACCAAGTTAAGGGTAAAACATCCACATTTAACAGTAGAGCATAACAACTTATCAAATTTATTATAGTGGAGGTAGCCAAATTCCTAGGCCTTAAACTGGATTTTAAAATAAAGTGGTCATCTCATATTGAAGACCTGGGCAAGAGACTAAGGTCTTCTTGTTTTACAATGAAAGCCTTGTCCCCCCAATGTAATTTGGATACAAGGAAAAAAAGTTTTCATGCCAAAAACTCAGTCTCTGAAAAACTATGGGATATTGGTTTTGGGGGAACTCAACGAGTGTAAGTAAGATTTTTGCCTTCAGAAGAGAGCATTGCGGTATATGCTCCATTTTGGCTCTAGAGAATCATGCAGACAGGCTTTTAAGAATGCAAATATATTAACTGTAGCTTGTCTGTATCTGCTTGAGGTTACAGTTTGTAAATAAATTTCCTAATTATTTCAATTGAATGCAAATGTCCATAATATAAACACGAGAGGGAAGGGAAAAATTTTACCAGGGTAGCCATAGATTGAAGCTGCTGGATAATGATCCCGTGAACATGGGAATTAAAGTATATAACAAATTGCCTGAAGAATTACGGAATGTTGGGGTTACAAGCTCTAGGAAGGAGTTTTAAAGGCTAGGATTAAATCATTCCTTTGGAACACAAGCTTTTATTCAGTAAGTGAATATTTTGAGACTGTATTGTAAGGACAAGCTTAAGCTAACTATAGTATCAGTACATATGTTGTGTGAACCCAAAATATCTTAGTTTTAATTTTAATTTAAATCTAATGGGCTGATATATTTTATCTACATTGAAACTATTTAATTGACCAATTGCACTCTTTTATCGAATTTAACTTTGTTAACATTGTAAACTGTTTATGTTGTTGTTTATGTTTGTTTTCTTAACAATTGTACAGACAACTTCAAATACTCGCATGTCATATGACATGCATATGAGTGAACACTGTAGAAGGCTTACTTAAATAAAATAATAAAAAAATATGTAGAACCAAATTAGGAATGCATTTTGTAGCAATCTAATTTTCTTTACCTAATCACTTTTGTTGGCTTTTAATTGCTATTGTAAAATGTAAAGAAAATTAAAAATCATTGCACTTCTTGTGTCATATTATAAAATATATAAATGCAATCAGGGTTGGCATTATACGCATATAAAAGGTTTTAGCCTATACATGTGTACGTATAAAACTACGTATAATACAGTATAAAATGCATACAACGTATAAAAGTAGGTAGCGTAGTAGCGTTAGATTTCAAAAGTTTTTATTATCATAATAAAATGGTAGCTATATTGAGCCTCCATTTAAATATTGGTGAATGGTGATTGGTGAGCATGGAAAATCGGAAAATAACATAACTTACTTCCTCCCCTTCACAGTGCTAGTACAGCACATCGTTACTATACAGTGTACACTCCACTTCCTAAACACAATCATATAGTAGTAGCACATACAAGGGCCGAGGAAGAACCAAGTGTAATATGTGCTTATCATAGTTGTTACATTTTAGATCGACATAATAATAGGCCTACACAATAATTACACCTAGGCTTACATGCATATTTATTTAAAATAAAGATCTCTTTAGTATAGGCCTATTTAGTTAAAAAAATATTTCGTTCAGTAAATTATAGTATAGGGGCAATTCCATGGAAATGTCAACCTACATAACATTTTTTCAAATTATCATAAATAGGTCAAATTTGGTACCATTTGAAAGCTGGGGGTTTGTACATTCCAAATCTGTATGGAGTTTTAAGATAAAAAAATATGTTGATTATTTGTGCACTTACGAACAATGTTGCGCGTTTTACGCAACTTTTCGTTTTACTTAGTTACTAAGAGAAAATATCCCAAATTAAAATGGGTTTAGCTCAAATCTGACTGAAACTGATAAAAAAACATCATTTATGTACCTAGAATTATTTTAATAAATTCAAAGGATAAGATACAATATGTTACATTACTTTTCTTCAACGTTATAAATGGCTGCGAAGCAAAGTCAGTCAGTACCACAAAATTACAAACGTTTGTCTAGGAGACTCAAAATTATTTTCCCAAACTTGCTACTCCAGATTTCTTTTTGTTTTATATTATCTTTATAACGTAATCTTGTTTTTGTAATTTTAACTTGAAATCAATAAATTTTGGGATGGTAACTGACTGACGTAACTGACTGACATAGCCTATCATTTTTAAAAGTTGGTCAAGTGCTACTAATTATTGCAAATAATAAACAAGAACTATAACAATTATTTGTTATAAATGTGGCAGGCTGTGAAATACTTTTGTTTTAAATGAATTTATATTTTGGTGCAAAGTACCGAATTGGAGGAAACACGTGAGTAGTCGCAACTCATTCGCAAGTTTTGGCTAAGTACGTAGAAGTAGTGAAGCGAGCTTTTTACTTAAAAAGGGCTCTCCACAGCTGCAGGAAAACATAAGATATAGGGGGTATTAGGAAAAGTTAAAATAGAGTGAAAACTAGAATTATTATTTGAAGAAAAATCAGAGCGGCAAGGGAAATTTAACCGTTTTCAAGATTTAAAGGTTTGTCAAAAAAACTGTTGGGCCTACGTTTCAGTGAAGAATAGCTTACAATTACCAATTATTATCCTGTTTGTTGTACCTCTACAGAATCAAACCATCTTAGCACCCCCCAAATTATCCCTTAGAAAAGCTCATAAGGCTCATTTAAGCGTTTGGTGATGGTGTGTCCGCTAAAATGTAACAAATTTTTATTTTCCCCAAAAGGCACACAATACATGATTTGTTCACACCTTTTTAAAAGAAACATCTTCTTTTTGGTTCATCGGGAAATAGATGCAAAAATCACCAGTAAACAGTGATTGACATGTCTATTATTTATAATGTCGATATGGAAAGCTTATTGACCCGGAACGAAATAGAATACGAACACACACTAAAAAACAATTAACCAAGGTCACTTACATAAAAACAATTGCGAATTTTCGAGTAACACTTCCTTACTCTTCCTCAAGCAGAGGCTAACTGACGTCCGTGCGCTCTTCTCTCTTCGGGCTGGCAGCCAATGACTACCCTCCTGAGCTTGTTCAAGCTATTCTAGCTAAAGACCCTCGCGAAGAAAACAAACCCGGAAGTGACACTACTAAGCCCTATAAAACCATAGCTGTTAATTACATTCCCGGATTCTCGGAGAAATTCCGGCGCATTGCTAAAGGTTCAACGTTCGGACAGTGTTTAAATCCTCCAACACTCTTTGTAAACAAAATGTGTAAGAACCAAACCCTATAATACCGACCAGCAAGCCCGTAACGTTGTTACGAAATCCCGTGCGATTGTGACAGGACTTACATTGGTGAAACCAAACGCCCCCTTTAACGTTCGTTTGACAGAGCACCAACGCAACGTAAACCTCCAATGCACAGAATTCCCTTATCGCAAACCACGTGGAGGAAACTTCACACATGATCAAGTGGAACAACACATCGGCCCTTCTATCAGAAGAAGACGTCTTCAAGAGGAAAATAAAGGAGGCTGCTGTGATGGCATGCAGCCAAAACCCCCCCCGTCAGCCAGCCGTCGTTTGATTTCCACCCCATGTGGATCCCGATAATTCGCCCAGACGTCAACAGAGCGCGCAGCCACCCCCTCCCTGTCAACATTTTTAAACCTGGGCCCCCAGCCCGAAGAGAGAAGAGCGCACGGACGTCAGTAGCCTCTGCTTGAGGAAGAGTAAGGAAGTGTTACTCGAAAATTCGCAATTTTTTTTATGTAAGTGACCTTGGTAATTGTTTTTTAGGTGTTTTTCGTATTTATTTATAATGTGTCGCAAAACCCGTCGCCAAGCCACTGTGCAGTATCCTTATTACGCTTTATTGGTTGTTAAAGCTAGGCTCACAAAAAAACACAGCGGCAACACTGAAATGGTCAGACAAGATGGAATTTCAATTACAACCTGTAATTGGAATAGCCAGTAGTTACAAGTTCCGCTGAACGGTGAATCTGCCGAAATTCGTAAAAAAGTAAACGGATAAACTTAAATTACCTATATTAAGTTCTCCAACCAGAAGATTGTTACTCAATTAGTGATTAAATGCTTCAGAGAGTGGTTAATAAAAATACCTACTAGAGTTGATTCAAATAAAACAATGTTAAAAATGCTCCGGGCAACTTTAACAATGACGTAAAAAAATCATCATTCCTAGAAAATTTTAAGAAAATCCGGGATAGGCCTACAATGAAAACCCAAAGTTTTTATTCTATGGGTCACTTGTTCTGAAAGGGGAAAAGGGCCTCTCAAGTTGATCAATGGCACTGATAAGCTATATGAAGTAGCTAACACAAATCTAGCCAAATTGTTGAAGTAGTAAACTGGTTAACCAATTAACTAGCCTAGGCATACGGAACTTCAATTCGCAAGTGGTTTATTTTCTTGGGTCCAACAATCCCTTTGCATTTTTACATAAATCGGGGAACCGTTCAACTGATATTATGGTCAACATTATTTTATTTCTTAAAATATGTTTTATGTCACCTCTGACTAGCAATTTCACAGAATGTCAGTCAGTTACTAATTGTCAGTCAGTTACCGAGTGCCTATTTATATGTTAAACACTTAAAAAAAAAAAAAAAAAAAAAAAAAAAAAAAAAAACTCTGGGGTTATTTAAAACATCAATGTTTAATGCTAAAAAATAAAATATAGTAATGTTCCTAACTGTTTAACTTTCAGAGCATTTTCGAAGACATATGTTCCGAGTGAAACATCAGGTTGCCAAAACGTCAGTGTTACCGTACTGCTGCATTGTATGCACTCGTTTTAATTTCTATTCACTGTTCATCTAGTTGCAACTTGTTTACTTTTAACCCCTTAGCTGTTCATGCCGTATATATACGTCCATGCTAAATGGCGTCCGTACTGTGCATGCCGTAAATATACGCGCCGCAACACTTCCCACTTCGTGTGTCTGTGCATGCCGTATATATACGCGTATTATCGCCACCAGCAGAGGTCTTCATTCTAGTGATTTTCGTTCTGTTATGTTGGTGGTAGATGATCGATTTTTCGAGTCTATCCTAACGGGAATAGGAGACTATTGCTTCATCTGTGCATAGTGGCGTTGCGTAAGGGTTGTTTATATATTAAGAACATGTCAGTTATTTTAGAATTCAGATATAGTTTTTGGTGGGTGAACTGAATGATTTAAATTTAAATTACAGTGGTGATACAAAAAAAATAATTGAGATACAAGCAAAAATGGCAAAGTAATGATAGTTTAAACTCAAGTATAAATAAGGGCATTTTACCTTAAAATTAATACACAGGGGAAGAACAACTTCTGAAAATAAATTCCACAGTTAAGGGGTTAAAGGTTATTTGATTCTGTAAATTTTGATACCTAATTTTCCAAAAAAATAATGATGGATTATTGATATCAATGTCCATTCTTAATGCAAAGTGTGTCTAAATGTCAGTCAGTTACCCGTGGAATTGCCCACAGGTAATTAACTAATTATTTATGAACAAGACAGGAATGTGGCGGATTGTGGCCAATAAAGATAATCATTATCCTATCTCATAAATAGAAAATTCACATTACTAAAATATATAGCCTAGCCCTAAAGATAGCCTATACTTTCTTTAAAAAGTGGACTGTATAATAAAATTAATAATAACTGCAGTATTTGTGTATAGACTTGATAATAAAATGTAATTCTAAACCAAATATGTCAATACAACCTAGAACAATTGGTATTGTTGTGACTATGACTACCTCATTGAAGTAATTCACACTCATTCATATTCATAATTATGATATTTGTACATTGTTAGAAGTTAGTGCCTATAGCTAAGAGCATAGACCTAAAAAATCAACATTAACTATTGACAGGAGGCCAAGTCTTGAGTCATCTCACTTTCGTTCCGAGTCGCGTTTTCGTTCCAAGTCGATCAAAATCGCCAAATCGGTAGTCTTGAGACAAGACCACGAGTCGCACGGTGACTTGGAACGAATATTTTTTCACGTTTCAAACCACGAGATATTTGGTGGTGAGTTGGACTTTTTCACGCGACTTGAGTCACTTGACTGCCACATCGAAAGTTTTAAATGACTAAATAAATAGTTATAGGCCTAAGGTACATCCTTTGTATAAAGACGTAAATTATACTCTAAAAATGTTGGCAGAAGGCTTTAAAGTATTTTAAGTGTCCTAATTGTCGTGACAAATTATTTACGATCATCGCAAGTTAGCGTGCATCTGCATAAGTAGCGCTTTTGAAGGACCGCCCGTCGTGGTCCCGTTGGCCGAGTGGATAGAGCGCTTGGCTGGAGTGTGAGAGGTCGCCGGTTCGCATCCCGTCTGGGAAAACTTTTTTACTTTTTTTTACTCATCGCATAATTATTGTTCACTTATTATCTGTGACAAAAACAATTTTTATAACTTTTCAATGAAAATTACTCTTTTTTTACACTACTTTGCAATTTGTTTTGGTATTTTAGGTAGGCTAGGCTTAGCCCTAGAAAACTTACGCAAATATAACAATATAAAAATATGATTAATTAAATAGAGAGTACAATTGCCTTTAGGCTATTTGATAATAACAATAATCTGAAATAACAAGTAGGACGAGCCTAATATACGAAAAGGCCTAGTGTGTTTTGACAGTTGATTGAAAGTGCGAATCGATTATAGCATCGATAGTTCGTCACAATCGATTATATAGCATCGATATACTTCACAACATCGATTATTTAATTCAAAATTTTTATGTAACGCTGTTTGTGATTGGTCGCTCAATGAGCTGTGGGGGCGGAGCTACAAGTCGCGAAAAATCAGTCGACTCGAAATATTTTCATCTCACTTGTCGTTTCCAAACGCATGGTGGGTTTCAAGACTACCCTATTTGATATTGCTAAGTCGCTCGCGACTTCGACGAGGTGACTTGACTCACTTCACGACTCGAAACGAGTGGTTTCAAGACTTGGCCTTCTGGCTACATACATGTGACCTTTTATTTTAGATTTATACATTCCATGCAGGCGCGGACTGGGTCGAAAAGGCCCGGGATGCTGGCATGTAGTAGAGCCTGTATGAGGTCGCGTTGTGAAGCAGGGGTCTGGGACGAAGCCCCAGCCGCCGGAGGCAATTTCGCCGAAGGCGAAAATTTTTTTGGGTGGTTCGTTATATTTTATGGCCTAAAACGCTATTTTAGGACGTGATTAACAGGCGCCAACTAAGTAACACTACCAAATTCCAAATACCAAATCTCGCGAAAATTATATTTGAGAAAGCCTTACAACCAATAATGTAACTCGCAAGTACCAAATTGACACTCGCAAAATGCGAACTTGGGGGATGAGTGTATACTGGACATTTTGATTGAATCATGCATAACTTTCCAGTAATAATGTGTAAGCGTAAGCTGTAACCTGTAATGAGACGATTCACGGTATACTACTTCTACATCCCCCCGGCCGGCGCCGGCTGCCCCCCCCCCCCCCCACCCAACGCCATCCCCTTGCTAGTTGGAACTGGTAAACCAAAACCAAAATACTTGCAATCACATCGAAATTTCTTCTTCTTCGTAGCGCGGCGGCGAGAAAGTCAATTAGCTATACATGATAGTCACTAGTTCCTACTGAAAACTGAAAAGTGAGAATACTGAACAACCATTCTCTTTTGAAGAGCTGCCTGCCTAAGGCACCCCATGAGTCATCGTTAATACTATTTAATGTATTTTGTTCGGCAACTCTTCTTCGCCGTAAACAAAATACACAATCATAGGTATATATTTTTTCTGAAGCTGAAAGTGTAGTGTGTACAAATGTTCCACAGGGGCCCGGAATGTCAAAAGCCCGGGGTGCGATCGCACCCCAGCACCCCCTGCCAGTCCGCGCCTGATTCCATGTATAACACCTCCTGTTTTATACGTGTATATTATTATACGGTATAATACATATGTATTATAGCCTACTGGTTTTATACCAAAAGTATTATACTCTGCCAACCCTGAATGCAATTCCATTGAACTTTGATTCTGAAAGAATAAGCTGTAGGCCTAAGCTTTATTATTATTTTTTATTTTTTTATTATTATTATTTATTTCAACAAATCAAGCTACAAAGTACAAAGTACACTTAACTTGTTGAAGAGAATCAGAGAGGGCATAGCCCCATAGCAAGAATGCCTTGATTCCCTTCATTAAAAATAATTAAAATAACTAATTGTTATTTGAAAACAAAGGATAAAATAGTCAATTAATTAGCATAATGTTGTAGTATCAAAATATGGTAGGCCTAATGTAGTATACCGACATATAAAAACAATTTAACTAAAATATTCTTTTATTCTATTCTTGAAATTTGGAGCATCTTTGATTTCTAGAGGAATAGTATTCCATAAAGTAACAGCACGGTTATAAAAATGATTTTGGTATATATAGATGTTCTAGCCCGGGGAGGGTTTAAAATTAGGCCAATATTATGTCGGTTAAACTGTCTTTTCTGAATTGTTATTCTTTTAAATGGATCAAGGTCAGTAACACCGGAAATTAAGTTACTTAAAAATCTAACATCAGTTTGTTTACAATAATTTTGTATTGATGGCAGACCACATTTGTAGCGCTCAGAGGCACTTAACACAGAATAAAAAACATTTTTTTAAATAACTTTAGTTGCATGGTATTGAATAACCTCAAGTTTATGCATGTTTAGCTGAGAAGTTGGGTGCCAAGCTGGTAGACCAAACGTTAGGTCTAATATAGGGTGAATAAGAGATAGATTTATGCAGTTTTTAAAGATTTTGATTTACTTTTATATAAATTACGACTGACAAAACCTAACAACTTGGAAGCTCTGTCTCTAACGTTGTCTGTATGAAAATCCCATTGCAAATCTGAAGATATAGTGAGACCGAAGAGTTTAAAAGCTTTAATTTGATGTACGACACAAATATAGCTTTAAATTTATATTTAGGCTATGAGGTTGATAAAATCATGTTTTTGCCCTTGACCTACCTTGCAACTCTTAGCTGCTTCATCCTGCTTGCCCAGTGCCTGATAGCAATCCGTCCTTCTTTCAAACAGTTTATACTTGAGGTTATCCGGATAACGGAAGAACAATGCTTGCTCGATATCCTTAAGAGCGGCCTCGTACTTCTTCAGCTTGACGTAAACGGCAGATCTGTTAGCAAACCCTAGAGCGAGTTCCGTTGACACGCCCGAGTAAACGGTCGGGGGGTAAGGGGCGGCGGCAATACTCTTGCTATAACAGACGAGCGCTTCTTGAAGGTTACCGGTACGCTGAAACTCGTCGTTACCCTTCAGACGGAAAGTATTTGACATTTCTTTGCTTTTGGTGATTTTCAGTTTGCGTTTCTTTTTGAACGGCAACGAGTTGGTGATCTTCTTGTCTTTATACAAAGCTTCAAACTGCTCCTTGCTGCAATTCTTAAACTTGAGAAAACTCTCCATTGCAAGTGGACTTAGGTACATAGCTTTATCGGGGGCCAGCCTCGTAAGTAAGTACAGGCAGTCTGGCTCTCGCTCCATCTGTTGGCTGAAAACGTGATAATTTAGAAAAAAAAAAAAAATAGAAAAAAGGAATGGCATCTAACAAAATCCTGTAATAGACGCTACGCTTAGCACCTACCGGTAGCCTATGTGTGGGCCCTACGACTGGACAAAGTTGAAAATCACAATCAAATTAGCACGGAACAACACGATTATAGCCAAAAACAAGGTCTGCTTTTCGAACTACATATCCATATTTGTTATACGTACCTACTATATTTTTGCGTAGGCCTACTCAGGAAGTTTGGTTCCTAATCCTCATAATGGCTGGTTTTCCAAAATACAGTTCTGTTTGATCCAAACAAATTAATAGCAAACATTGACCATTACCTTGTGAACATTTTGTAGAGATTTTGATTTTGAGGGCTTGCAAGAAAAAAATGGTGCCTTAATGAAAAAAAATGCCATGTAGGCCAACGAGAAAAAGAATTACCTAACAAAAGATGTTGATTTTCCTGCAAGTAAGTAATCCAAAAAGTACGAAAGTACGGTACTGCAGTTGAAACCCTCGGCATCCTGTCCATGCTCAAGACTCTAAATACAGTAATGAGGGTGGTGAACCGTAGGCCTAAGGCAAGTGTCTACCGCGCTCGTAGCATCAATGATGTGATCTCACTGTGTCTACCAAGTTCCAGGCAATTCAATGCAGTTATTAAAGCTTACAGGTAGGCTAGGGCTCATCGATCTCTAACTAGACGCGGCCATGCAAAACAGTAACCTTGAAGCCGACTAGTCCAAAAGCTATGGACGGATTTATAGGCCTTCATGGGCATATCACGTTACCGTATTTCATATGATGCGGCCATGTTGGAGATGATAGGCCTAACATCGGCCATGTTGCAGGTGCTAACTTACATATTTACGGCAAACACGCCTAAGTGCGTTGCATTTAAGTGCACAAAACGACTTCTAAATGCGCGAAATCTTCCAGATTTGTAATCGTGTTGTTTATGTAGTTTAACAGTAAGCCTACCTAAAAAAAACCTCTAAATTAGTCCGAACTGGTCCGACTTCACTTTTCAACGTCTGGCAGGTATGCATCCGCTATCCACCCAAAGCGTTAATAATTATAGAGATCGATGCTAGGGCTCTACCTTAGATTTAGGCAAATGTGGGTGATCATATTAAATTATTTTCCTTAGGCCGTAGCCTACTGACAGTCGGCTTTGCAAGAATAAAATTCAATCCACATCATTTTGTTTTATCCATAATTAAGTGAATATTAGGCAAATATGCAATGTCGAACAATTGCATATTGGCCACATTGTAAAAACAGCAGATCAATCAAACCAGAGTTCTTAAAAGACTAGGCCTACATAGCCTAAAAACTAAAATAACGCATATCATTATGAAATTAAGCCAGGTGAAACAAAGTAGTTAGGGCAACTAGTAGGGCTACTGTAGACCGTAACGATTGAATCAACGTAAATGGAGCCAAAAATCATAGCGGCTCGACGTCAAAAAGCTTTAAAAACAGTAAGTTGAGTCCCTCACTCCCGTAATGAAAAAGAACAAGTAGCGCAAATGTAGACACTACATCTGAAGGCAAGTAGTGTTAGCACAAAGTAGCCCCAAATTGGAAAGCCTACAAATCCTAAACGTAAAACTCTAGTAGCTTCCTACCGGCAAACTATTTTTGAGGCTACGACTGGAGAGAGCAGGCCAGCCAAGACACGCATTACGAGGTTTTCCAGCTTCCTTAGTAGGGGGTTAAAAGGGAAATCGATCACGTTTTCTATTTTCTCAAATACGCCTATGAAACTAGGTACCACTGTAAGCAGGGTTCCCACCACAAAAGACAAAACAATTTCCCTGACTTTCCCTGACCAATTTTTTAACATTTCCCTGACCAATTTGCTCGGTGTTACAACTCTTAAAATAAATTAGCACATTATTTTAGTGGTTGAAAATTAAAACGTAACATTTTATTAATGACACTATTCTTGTTATTAGGCCTACTAGGCTATAAAATTATAATATATAGATACTATGAACAGATTATGATTTTTTTAAATACGGCCTCCTCCTCCTCATCTAAGCCGTAGTACCCGTTCGTACCTCTGACAGACTGGTAGAGAAGAGTGGAGGGGACATACGCGCAACCCAAGTGCAGCGGGAAATGTGTCATGCACAGCCTTCTTACCTTAGTATCACAATTTCACATGCTTTTCTTTGGTAGGTATTCAATAGGCCTACTACCAGATAATAATGTAAGATGACCAACCTAAATCATCAATAAAAAATATTTGAAAATTTTCTGAAAAACTCTCTTGAAAATTTTCAATTTGCCAACACTAGCTAGTAAAGCAAACTGAAGATTGAAATTATTTCGAAGCTATGCTATAGTTTCATTAATTTGCCATGTGCCCCATCAGAAAAATTTATTTTGATGTTCTAATAGGGCTAGAGCCTCTTGACTTGACTTTAATGCATTTAACTGTATTTTTACTTGGTTGTAGGCCTATATTTGAGAAGATAGAAAAAATGTGATAGATTCCTCTTAAGGGTCGCGTGAAGCGCGGTGGTTTAATGTTAACAAAATTGTGTAAAACCACTGCGCTTTGTGTGACTCTAGGCCTAACCCCCTGCAAAGTAAGCTGGACAACTTCACGCTGTGCACAAGATAAAGTGTGGCACCCGCACTGGCAGTAGGTCCTATAGTAGCCTAGGCCTAGGCCATACCTAGCTGCCCTACATTGGTTGCGTTCTGTTACCTGCTGGATGTATTGAACCAGTAAGCCAGCTTTACTAGGTAGACTAGGAGCCAGACCCTGTGGATTTTTTTTTCGTTCACCCCACTTAACATCTCAAATCTGACTTGACCACGTGTTAGTATGCACCTAATGAAACAGCCCCAGGTAGTATGTCACTTCGAATTGTGGTATACGATTTTTTTAGAGGCCATTTTGTTTTTGAATGTGCAATCATTGAAATCATTGTTTCTAGCTATTAAAAAAATACTACAATTTGCATCTGTTCTAACTTTGTCAATAAGCAAGATATCAAGATGAATTATTTTGCTACTTAATTATACTACAAATACCTATGTTCCTATTTGCCCCATGTATTTTTAATGCACCTACCTTGCTTCTTATAATGCTTGTTCCTTATTGCCCCAAAATGTTGGGGTAATAAGGAACAATATGCGCGTGTAGAAAAAAAATCATTGCATCTAAAATAACACATGAATGCAAAATATTTAATTTTATTAAGAAAGCCAATGTTTCAATGTATCTGATACCACTAAAACATTTATAACATGTTTTTCTAGTTATATGTAAATTGAGATCATAGGTCAACTTACACAAATTTGTTCCTAATTACCCCAATCTCCCCTAATGGTTAAGACTGGCAACAATTTGGATTCTTCAGTCAGTCCAGTGAAAAAAGGGACGTAGGCTGTGTAATTTGCCTATATTCAACTAGCCACTGACGGGATATATTTTCATGTAAGGCCTATGCTGTGCAAGTAAAACATTAAATCTACAACTATTAACTGATTTTTTCATTATCAACAAATAATTAGAAATTAATGTATGGCAGCAATGCACCAATCTGTACTACTTGCTAATACATAGCAAGCAAGGGTAATTTTTGGGCAACTTCAGTGTGATGTAACTTCCAAACGAAGAAAAACACATTCTCCAAATGTTAACTGCCTCTTTAACAGGTTCATAACTTTTCATGACAAAAATTTCAGATTTTTAAAAGGTCCCCCACTGGAGTTACGAGGGCCTAAAAACGGTAAATTTTCAAATTTTGACATTTTTGAAAGCTTGTAACAGCTAAAGGGTTTAAAAACACACAACTTTTATCTTACACACATTTAATATGGTACCCAAATATACTGTAAAAAAATAATGGGCATTGTGATCACAACCCTTCTATGAGAAAACTTAATGCAAAAGTTGCAAATATCGTACATTTGCGTCAAAACTTTGTACTAGGCCCTAATCGTACTCATAGATCTTAGGCCTAAGTAGTAAGGTCATAAAAAATATATGTCAAATGAAAGCTCAGTTTGTGACGATTAATTTGGTGTATGTTCCATCCTCTTACGACTTGTACTTTCCGAGTTATTCCAATTACCGCTACTCCTTAAATGTGCCATTTTTACAACGCGCTGCGACCTTTAAGGGCCTGTAGCCTAAGTCCTTGAGGTCATGACCAAAAAATTATTAAAAATTGGTTTTGTGCCTTTAAGACATGTAGTAGTAAGTGTGTAAAATTTGAATTTTTTCTGAAATGGTGCTGCAAAAACTTTTTTCGAAATCTGGTGAAATGGTAGCCTATGGAATGACCCAAATGGTGAAACAGTGTGGTGAGCGTTCCATAAATTAATGGCCCAGTGAGTGCCTTCAGTAACTGGAAGTGATGGAGGTTTTTCGCTCAGTATCGCCAGTAGGCCTAAATCATGGAGGCGTTGAGATGTTAGTTTGCTTTAAACGGCAATAAATTGCTCTATTTGTCCAGAAAAAAAAGAGATAGGCCTAAGATATATTGCAGTGTACTAAGAAGAACAAGAATATTCGGGAAAAAGTTTAGTAGGCCTAGACCTAATATTTTAATTGTGCGTCTATTTTAATTCATACTTTGCAATTAATGGGTCGATGGCATTAGGGCCAGGAGGCCTACCCTAGATAACGGCTTTGAATATTCTGCCAAGAGAATAGGTCAACTTTTATTAAACCCATAATCAAGAATAAACATGATAGGCCTAGGCCTATATCTTCTCATTTCTCTTCAAGTTTAGGCCTAGGCCTAGGCTACCCTAAATAGTTAATTTCAAGTTTGAATTTGACTGCACGATTATTTTCCAGACATCTGCAATGCTTGTGCTGGATGCTGCAAGCTGGAACCATTCCGTTTTCTATACGAAAACTACTGGACCACGCAGGTTAGCACTGTTGTTTAGGCCTACCGTGTTCCCAGTAGAACCAGGAGGTAACGGGCTGCAACCACTGTGTTGTGATGTCTTGCCTTAGGCCCAGTTCCCACAACCGTGTTTTAGTCTTAAGAAATTGTTTTAGTAGGCTAAGGGTAGCCTACTTTTAGTTATAAGAAATCCGATATCCTGATTGGTTACGTAGCCTAGAAATGTTTAAGTGGGTTTCATAATGAAATTACTCCTTTTGATTGGTCGTCGTAAGGATTATTGACGTCTGATTGGTCCGTCGTAAGAATTTTGTTGTTGTCAATTTAATCAATTTCTTAAGACTTAAACAATAACAATTTAATGCGAAGTCCTATCCTCTTATAACTAAACCAATTAGTGGGAACTGGGCCTTAGCCTAACTACTAGCCTAGGTAGGCCTAGGCCTTCTAGCCCTAGGGTAGGGCTAGGCCTTTCCTACACTGTGTTATGCATTGTTAGGCCTAGGCCTATATCTTGCCCTAGCCTAGGCTAGGACTAGGCCTAGGCCTAGGTGCTCAAATGCACTAGAGCTTCGCTTAGGCCCCCAAAGCACAGGGCAAATGCACAGATGTTGTGTAGGCCTAGGCCCAACCTAGCCTTTGGGACACAAAGCTTTAGAAACCCAAAGCTTTGGGTGCCTTCCCTAGGTTAGGCCACGCTATAAATACCTAACCTAACATTACGAGATTGGCAATTCCGTCAAATAAGTGTAGGGCTAGGACACAACGAATAGCCTACTGTAGACCATATTCACTGACTGAATGTTGTATCTCACCTCAAAATGTTTATCGGTTAGCCACTAAAAACTAAAAATGTATTGTAGGGCCTACCTTTGGGTTTCTCAAAGCTTGTACCATTAAGCTTGTACCGTCTTGTACGTTCTTTCCGTGACAGGTAAAGGTAAACAACTACAAACCGCCGAACCGGACAGCATGTTGAAGTAAAGGATGTCCAAGTAGTCAACTATTACTTTCTTACTGGTGAATCTTTTGCGTTCAAATAGTATATTTACATCGAAATATTAATAAATTAAAATTAACTGTGAATTAATAAATATTAATTATTAGATACTGTTGTGTAAGCTGTCAACTAGACAAAATAATATTTTACATGATTTGAATCATGAAGTTGATGAGCGGCAAAGCACAGATTCTATGGCACAGGCGCGAGCGTACCAAATTGAAGCGTCAACAACTAAAAGACAATAAAAGCAGCCTTAAATTTAACAAAATATTAAAATTATTTAAAATGTAAACTTAAATTTGTTTTAAAACTCCCTACCCAATGCCCGCAGACGACATCCTTTATCACCACTTAGTTACCGAATGGACACTGTACATTCTAATGCCACTAGAAAAAGAGACCTTTCTGAACAACAATTTGTCATGGTTTTAATAAAAAACTGGTTGGCGTTCCTAGTGTTATGATTATGGTTTTCACAGTTTTTCACTAGAAATTCACCTGTATCACCTTTGACTTTGGGTATAGAACCTTATCACATACTATTTTATGTAAAAACAACATACTTTTAAACATAATTCTTTGTTCTACGGAATGGAAACCTAACGCATTCAACATATCCTTTCTATGTGTTCTTTTATTACAAAACAGAATAATCTCATTGCCTTCCATTAAAACTTTTTGCAACTTGTCAATATTGCTTTTATTGGATACAGTAAAAGTGAAGCACAGTATTCAAAATGCGGAGCTATTATAGTCTTAAAAAGTAAGTCTTGCCCAATGTGATAAAAATTTACTTATTCTGAATTGCAGTCCAACCTTTTTTGAGATTTTTTTTACAAAATATATATGATACATGTTCATTAAAAGAAAGATAAAATGGCATCGATCATAACACCAAGATACTTAACAGTGATCTGGAATTGTATTATTTGTTTGTCTATCAAAAACTCTCTCAGGTTTTCTTCAATATAGCTCTCCTCTTTTTAGTAGAACTTGTTATTAACATGCAAGCTGACTTACTTACATTTAATTTAAGTATATTTTTAGCAAACCATTCCACTATCTTCACAATAATTGCTCTATTTTATTCTGTCGCATAACTCCTTGAAATTAATACCGGCTACAAATACTAAAGCATCATCAGCAAATAACTTCAAAAAAACTTCAGGGCAGCAAATGTACATATCATTTATATATATAAGGAAAAGTAAACCCCCCAAAACACTACCCTGCGGCACTCCAATATCGCAGCCCATTTTTCAGATACACTGTTATTTATTTTCACAACTTGCTGCCTATCACTTAAATAATCTTTAAACCAATCTAACGCTTTTCCACCAATTCCATATCTCTCTAGTTTTTTTTTTAACAATATCGGTCTATTAACAGTCTCAAGCATTACACTTATAACAATGTTTCCTTTATTAATTTCATCTCTCCACTTGGATATTACAACTTGCAGTGCACTTTCTGTAGACTAATCATTTATTTTTCCTAAAGCCAGACTGGTATTTATACAACAATTCATGTGTTTCAAAATAATCCAACAAAATGTTTATGCACCCATATCTCAATCACTTTTTCTAAAATAGGCAGTAAGTTTATGGGTCGCAGCTCTTCTGGTTTACTAGGGTTATTGACCTTTGTATTGGTTAAATTTCTGTTGAAAAATTTCCATTCTTCGTAAATCTCCCCATTTTCCAATGACAAATTAACTAGGTCTAATAATTGCTCACTGTATATATCAAAAGTGTTTTTCAATATGTCTTCGCTTTGTTTACGCCTGGTGTAGCCTTGTTATTTTTTAAATTAAAAATAGTTATTTTTAAGTCATTCAAATTCCACTTTGGAAAACTATCAAAACTAGAATCTACATTAATATGTGTCAAGTCACTATCGATAAGAGGAATTTCAAGTTCTCTCTTCTTAACACTTTCGACAATATGATCATTTAATTTCGTGGCAAAATCTGAATCAGAATGCACAACCTCATTGTTATCAAATGCAATACTGTCATTTATGATCTTACTTTTCTTATTACCATTAATGAGGACCTTTAACGCTTTCCACATTGCCTTACCATCGTGCTTATTATAATCGATCGTTGACGTATAACACTTTTTCTTCTCAATTCGCAACGTGTTGCACAGTGAATTCCTCGCTACTTTGTATTTATTCCATTGTATTTGAGTTCGATTCTGCAAAAAAGACACCCTTTCTGCTATACATTTTCTTCTAGCCTCTAATACATTTTTACTTTTAGCCACCCAGGGCTTAACGTATGATGCATTACTCTTTATAACACTCGTAGATTCAGTAATTGCCAATTTAAAATTATCACAAAAATTTCGTGCTTGACTTTGGACGTCAGTGCAATAAGTAACCACATGCATTTTTCATTTAACTGATTTTTTATTTTGTCCAGGTGTACTTTATTTCTACTTTTATTTTCATTGACACGATCTCCTTTAAAAGTGCTGCTTAGTTTAAAATCATAGTTACATATCAACGTTTCATTCAACGTTTTCGGACAATTTTTTTAAAAATATGTTCCCCACCCCAAAACGTTTCTATCCTCTCTGGGATATTCATCGACTTACTTGATTTCCAATGTTAACCACTAGCCCTACTACCATTGAGTATGCTTCTACCACGTCTGACAGACGGGCGTCAGGGGGCTTTAAGGGGTGTTACTATGTCAATAGTGGATAGCATGTGAAACAATGACTTTGAAGGGGAAAAATGTTTTGCATTAATTGTGTTTTTTACTATAATTATTCTCGCAAAGATCCGATCTAGTGTCTCAAACATCCGTGAATTTAAAAAATATGTGTACCGGTTCCATGCTTTTTTCGATTTAAAATGAAAACTCAAAACTGTACAAAAAGTGTCCCGGATCGTATTTGAAGGCATCCAGTTACCCCGAGTTCAAACCAAGGTTCTCAAAATAATGATATTAAAATAAAATCATACCTCAATCATAATGTGCCTTGGTTTGCCGAAATCAAACCAAGGGAAGTCGATTTTTTTTTAATTGCACCGCAAAATTTAAAAAAAATCAATCTTTGGGAATTTTTTTCGCGCTTTCGGAAAAAAGATGTGGGGACAAATTTTTTTAAGCTTGTAACCCTTTGTCGTAATTGCAAACTTTGGGGCCTTACCGTAAACAAAAAAATTCCAAAAATTTGGAACCGGAAAATTCAAACAATGTCCCGTAAAGAGAGAATGGAACTGTTTTCAAAAAATGTTTTACCATAGGCCGGCAGTTTTTGTTAATGTTTACACGTTAAAACAACAAATGAAGATTCGGGAATGCTCCAAGTAACATTTCAATATTTATAAAAACGAATGTATGTATGTCTGTTTGTCCTTTATGCTTTACTACACCATTCATCCGATCTCCATGAAACTTGGCACATATATGTATTTTTCACGGGGAAGGTTTCTATGCTATCCTTTTTGTTGTAACTCCTCCAAGCGGTGATCGGTGCATGCCTGCAAAGAGGACTCCGGGAACATTTTGTTCAAGGTAGTTTGATTTTGCTCAATTTTAAGTTCGTTATGAAAATAATTTTATATTTTCCACTTATTTAGAAATCCCTATATTGTTTTTATTTTCGTGGTGCCGAATACACCAAAGATGTCGGCTATATGGGCTATGGAGGCTGCACTGTCATTTGCGTGTTACTTAGAGCAATCCTGGTTAAATGCGTTTCACCATTATTTTTAGACTTTACCTATAATTCCCCAAAGTAAAAAGCGTGAGTGTAACTCCCACATTGGGTAAAGTACTGTGTAAGTTTTAAAAATACATCATAGTTGAGAATAATTGACTCGCATGATGTGGGCTCTTAATTTATACATTTTCTAAAAATAAGTATATACTATACTCAAACCGTGTCTTACTTGGCCCAGTACCTGAGCGAGACCCTTCTTTTAATTACATCCGGTCCAGCTTGCGGTCAATGAATAATTCCTAGGAAATTCTGGTAATTGAAATAATGAAGTAGTCAATAAAATCACAGTTTTTTAAACTATATTTTTATACAAAAAATAACTTGAAATTGTGTTTAGCTGACAGATAATACATATACAAATATACCACTTTTTTGTTTTTCTTGTAGCTCAATTTTAAGCTATTTATTTTTCCAACGTGGATTAAATAAAAGTGGCTAAAATTGACCTACAAGAAAAACAAAAAAGTGGTATATTTGTATATGTATTATCTGTCAGCTAAACACAATTTCAAGTTATTTTTGTATAAAAATATAGTTTATAAAAAGTGTGATTTTATTGACTTCTTCATTATTTCAATTACCAGTAGTTTCTAGGAATTATCCATTGACCGCAAGCTGGACCGGATGTAATTAAAAGAAGGGTCTCGCTCAGGTACTGGGCCAAGTAAGACACGGTTTGAGTATATACCCGCCTATTTAAATTTGGGTTTGTTGTTGTTTTTCCTGACTGATCAGGTTTGCAATTTTCACAACTTTCATACCTTAAAAACCGCCACTGGGGTCTGGGGCGCTTAGCCCCTGAAATGTTTTGAATTTTAACATTGCAAATGGTAGTATTTTACAAGGTTTAGTGTGGTTTCGTCGATTATAAATAAAATTGTGAAGGTTGATAGTGTTATTGTCAGTTTACAAAATCCTTGACACAAAATTGTGCCCCACTCGCCCCTCCCCCCCCCCCCCCTAGTTACGCCAATCCCCCCCCCCCTCCCGTACGGAAATGTCACATTTTTACACCTGTATCGTTTGAGCATCGTTTGTGCACGTTTGTGCACGCATTCATTTCGTCTGTTCACAAACGATGTAGTTGCAATTGAAGAAAATTCACGGGGGGGGATAGCGTCACAGAAAGTTGGCCCTTCCCCCTTAAAGGGGCTATTAACTAAAAGAAATATTTTTTACCACATGATCTATAGCACAATACTACACTAAAATGACAGTTTAAAAAATTATATCTTGTGTTGTGATTTGACACGAATTTTTCAATTTTTTTGATCCAGAAATTTGCAAAAATTGGTGTTTTGGGAAATTTCTTAAATCGGCTTTAACCTGCTTCCTTTTTGGTCCACATAGATACAAGAGCATAGTACGAATCTAAAATGCCCATTTTTTACATCGTGTCTTGAAACTGTGCCAAAATATACCCTCAAACATGCAAAAATATGCATTCCAACATCACACCTCATCTTGGTTATCAGCATATTTTGACCGAACTACTTGCCCAAATTACAAAACAAAATATAGAGAATTTACAGAAAAGACTGTAGAGTACGTCAATAATGGCCAATATTTTTTTAGATCAAAATCCTCCAAGGTCACGGGGCATAAAGATCGTCCCTATGTTATTTCTTATGGGAGATTTTTGCCGATGGGACCTAGCTCGAAAAATGTCATGTTTGACAATTTTTTGGGAGGTCATGGTGGCCCCAATAATTTTTCTGTTAATTGCTATATTCATTACTAGTTAGCCTGAATGAAATATATTTTTTGAGTTTAGCGCTTAAATACCCCTTTAAATGTCACAATTGAGGCGTTTTTTTTCTTCCAAAAACAGCCAATGTCCAGAATTACCGATTTCGAACCCATACTGTCAAAACATTCGTATTTTTACAGGGAATAATCATATCATTAAAGTTTTGGCAAAAACAACCTATGTCACACGTTAAAGCTTGAAAAACTAAAAACTTTTCACAAAAACAACCAATGTCCATTGATTTTTTTTACATTTAATGCGGTGCAATTAGGTGACAGCTGTCAATATTTTCAATGTGGAACTATATACATACTATATATCCTATAGAGCTTTCTAGAACACTAGATAAAAAAAAAATCATACTTTTTCAAAATATTTTACAAAAACAACCTATGTTGATTTTTTTTTTTTTACTTTTTTGGCTAAAAAAACTAAATAGAAGAAATAAAAACTGTCATCAAGATACACAGTTCAATCCAAAAATTAGAATTTTAATACATTAATCGCGGATGGTATGGAGTTTATTTGATCTGCAAAATGTGTTTTTTGGACATGGGCTGTTTTTGGGGAAAAAAATGCCTCAATTTTGACACCTGTGACGTTGGTGCTACATGGCCGGGCCCGCGACATGATACACGGAACATTTGAATGGAAAGGAAATGATAACAGAGTCAAAGTCTGCCATGTATGAACCCGTTACTTATATTCATGCGTGGTGTCAGTGGGAACAGCGATCAAAAGCGACGATTTAAATAATTTTACTATAAGGTATTATGCTTTGCTTTCGCTCTCTACCAGCCAATAATCGAGTACAAAACAACTAATGATATTTCCAGGGAACTATCAAAATATCTAAACGTAAAAAATGCCACGATCTTAAGTTCAAGCAAATAAATACAAGGAAGCTTCGCAAACGCTTTTTCAGGCGCGTTGTTGGATGAGCGTAATTTTTAAAAACAAAAAAGCGTAAAATTGCGATTTTCATGAGAAATAATTTTTCGATTAAGCTCAAATTTCACACGAATATATTAATTTATAAAATTAAGGTTCTGTAAAAAAATCATTACAATCGAATAAAGCGTGTAGGTGTTATAAGTCGAAGAAATTTTTTTAAAATCAAAAAAATCGTAAAATTGCGATTTTTATGAGAAATAATTTTTCGATTGCTCTCAAAAAGGTGGAGTTCAGAGATTTCGAAGGCCTCCATAAAATTTCATTGCGATTGGAGTAACGGTTTAGCCGGAATCGTGTTAACAGACACACAAAAATACAAAAAAAAAGAACGGTACTTAGAGCCAGATGTTCTGTGTTCGAACTCCTATCGGGACAGATTATAAGGAAAATTGCTATCCAAGTACTAACTGCTTGGCATACATTATTATAATATTTTAGATCAAGTTCACAATAATGATCACTTGACTAAGATATATTTAGATAATCAAGGTAAAGATAATATTTGGAGAGACATTCGCTCAGTTCCATTCCTAATAAAAGACTATCTATGCTGACTTGCAATGACAGATTTTAAAATCATCTTTATGAGTGCATTATGATATTCCGGATTTTTTCACCAGTGTAGTGAAATGGAATCTTCGCTTCGCTCGCTACGCTCATCCAATTATTGTCTTTTAATTTTTCAAGTCTGCACATGACGCCGTACAGTTTTCACGCAGTAAGCTGGAATTCTGCCAACAATTTGTAATATCCAACGGCATCGGAGCCGGGTGGGCAGGGGGTAGCTTGCCCCCCTGAGCTTACTGAGGGGGGGTGAAAGTATCTTCTCGTCCCCCCCCTTCCCTAGAAAAATGACAAATTAACCACTAGGAAGCTTCGCAAACGCTTTTTCAGGCGCGTTGTTGGATGAACGTAATTGGTGCATTGAGCTGCCATGTGTTATGCGGATTTTGTGTTGTTCTGTGAAAAAATCATTACTTAGTCGATTTAAAAAAAATTAAAAAAATTAAAATAAAATTAACTTTAATTTTAAATTTTTTAATTAATCGTAATTTAAAAAAAGAAAAAAATCGTAAAATTGCTATTTTCAAAAGAAATAATTATTCGATTGCGTTCAAATTTAACACGATAATTTATAAAATTTAGGTTCTGTGAAAAAATCATTATATTAGACTAAAGCATGCCGGTGTTTTAAGTCAAAGAATTGTTTTAAAAAGAAAAAACCCGTAAAATTTCGATATTCATGTGAAATAATTTTTTGATTGCGCTCAATTTTCACACGAATATCTTAATTCATAAAATTATCGGTCTGTGAAAAAAATCATTGAAATCGGATAAAGTATAAATGTTTTATAAGTTGAAGATTTTTTTTTTTAATCGAAAAAAATCGTAAAATTGCGATTTTTATGAGAAATAATTTTTCGATGGCGCTCAAAAACGTGTAGTCCGTGGAACAAGCGTAAAAACATTTCAAATCCGGAAACCAGCACCAAAATTTAGGAGCAGGTAAAAGACGTATTTTAGAATGTTATTTTCACGGGGGACACGCATGGTAGCAAATAAGTCACCTGAGTAGTATATGAGTGCATATAGATCCTCCCCTAAATTCAAAACAACCCCTAAAAAGTAAACAAACCCTCGAGAACGTAGGTAAGAAAATAAAAATCATCCCCTAATTCAGGGGTTAGTGCCCTTGTGGTAGGTCAGCCTCTAGGTTCAATGACCTAAAAGGTAGACAACCCTAGGTCTAACGCCTTAATGGTAGCAGGGTCAATGACCTTGGGGTAGGTCAATGACCTAAAAGGTAAACATCCCCTAGGTTCAGCATTCATCCGCTAGGTTCAACGCCCCAAAAGGTAAACAACACCTCCTCATCGCATTCGCAAGCCGAATCTGAGGATTGCATAACTTGACTACGTCATCAAACAGGTCTAGACATGAGTCATCGGTCTAAAAAGTAAACACCATAGGCGTCCTCGCAAGGTCAAACAGGTTTCGTGATCATGTAAAAAAATTCTACTATAAAACAGACGCGTGTTGTTATAGCTATTTAGTTTTTATTAGATCATCAACCTGATCACAATGTCTGTAATAATAGACTGTCAATTTCTACATAATTTTGTGAAAGAATTAGCTTTGATTGAGATCGAAACATATAATGCGTTTCATTGGATGTTTATTGTGAGAAAACATGCTAGTGCTGCTCCTCAATCAGAACGACGGGAATATCACAGCCTAACAGTTCGTGATGGTGATACTTTGAATCGTGATTTTAAAAGTGTCATCACTGAATACACAGAGAAATACACAACAATTTATTGTGTAGGAAAAGAAATTTTGAT